>VWZW01001293.1:199370-318232 GCA_013397115.1 Edolisoma coerulescens
GGGTGGGGCGCGGCCGGCGGCGTTGGGGGGCGGCTGGAGGCGATGGGGAATGGATGGCAGGGAGGGGGGGCGGCTGGCAGCGATGGGGGGCGGCTGGAAGCGATGGGGAATGGATGGCAGGGATGGGGGGCGGCTGGCAGCGATGGGGGGCGGCTGGAAGCGATGGGGAATGGATGGCAGCGATGGGGAATGGACAGCAGCGATGGGGAGCGGCTGACAGCTATGGGGAGCGGGACATCAGCCCGGGTCGTGCGTTCGGGAAGGTAACCCCAGAACCAGCTTGGTGCTATAAAATAAATTTCTCTAACCAGAGAGACTGTGGCTGTTGTTTTCTTGTGGTCTGAGAGTTGAGGAAGCCACGAGGGAATGGTTAAGTCCACCCGTGTTTCAGTCCAGGTCTGCTTCATCCATAGGCTTTATGTTGGTGCAGGTACTTTGCCCAGAGTGCTTTTCATAACCAGATCCATCCATCCAACCCGCCCTGCTCTCAAGGACTCCGCACGGGCACACGTACCCCAGGCTGTACGAGTGTGTCCGTGTGGGATGTCACTGCTGGCGGCAGCTGGGCAGGGAGCCGAGAGCCTCCCCTTCGCTGCAGAGAGCTTAGAAAAGTTGCCCAGCCCGAGCCCAATGGACCAGCACCCACACTGGGGGGGCTCAGCCCCCGCTGCACACCCCGAGCTGGGGCGGGGGCACGTGTGCGAGGCGTCCCCGAGCCGCCGGCCCTCGCCAGGGGCTGTGCAGAGATAGCACCGTTGTTGCTGTTGTAGATAGGGAGGCGTCTCATTGCTAGACTTGATAAAGCTGGCTCGGTCCTGAACACACAAAGTGTGCCCTTCCTCTGAGCGCAGTGTCCTCCGGGGATGGTGTGAGCTGTTCTCGTCGGCTTCCCCAACTCACCAGTGCTGGTTTCTGTGGAGTAACCTCCGTGCTATCCCCAGACTCCTGGCATCTGCCAGCAGGAAATCTGTGTGTCCTCGCCCTCTGGCTTAATGCAATTGTGACTTGATGGCTGGTTCAAACTGGCCTTGGTTTTGTCCTAGTGTCTGGTGTGTGTAGGGTAGGGACGTAATTCAAGTTTCAGCCTCCTTTCAGCTGGCTGTTGAGCACGTTTTGGCCATATTGAGTCTATGAATTGCCAGCAACATTCAGAAGACAGCTTTTTAGTATTTAAAAATACAATATTAGGCCTTGAAACCTGGTTCAGGGAAATTGTTTCCCTTTCCTTCTGCTGGCTGTTTTGGTGTGGCTTACTGGTATTTCCTTTATTATCTATTTTTAACCAAGTTTCCCTGACGTGGTTCTACTGAGGAGCAGCAGAAGCGGTTGTGCCTTCCTGAGATGATCTCATTTGCTTCCGAAGGAAGATGGTGGAAAAAAAACTCCTCTCTGGCAGGGATGCCGAGCACGTGCTCCAAAAAAGTGCATGTCAGAGGTGGCTTCTGAGCTGAAACAGGTTGGCAGCTTCCCTTCTTAGGCACTTCAACATCACTAGGCCCTGTTCTTGAGGTGCCCACTTTCAGCAGGGGCCACCCACTGGTTTGGCTGAGTTTGCCTGGGGCTTTACTTGGGTGGCCACGGCTCCTCGTGGCAATGGAAGGGCCTCTTTTGGTTGCTGTGCCTGGTCCTTAGTGGGGAGCCACATCAAAGCCTCCCAGCCGCGCTTCTGTCGGTGTGATGGGGAGCAAACTGCAACACGAGGGGCAGCTTTTGGTGTGCGTGTTCCTTCCCGTCTGAAATGTGACTGTCTGTAAGCTGGGGGACCCGCTGGTGGGTGTGCCATTCCCTGCTGCTGCAGGCAGCCCAGCCCCTTTGTTGTGAAGAGAAATGGCTTTTTTCCCTTTGTGGAGCAGCTCTCCAGTGGAAACTGTCCCAGCCACGGCTGTGCAACGGGAAGGGGCCAAGAGTGACGAGCTGGGGGGTCTGCACCAGGGGGAGAGAGGCTGGAACATAGCTTCTGGTAGGGCCTGGGCAGCCCCAGGAACAAATTTCAGGGCTAGAAACTATTTTTTTTTTAATGTGAGTGTGGAGCAGAAGTAAACTGGAAGCTCATCTGAGTGGCATTCCTTGAATGAGTTGGTAGACCTTATAGGAGCCGATGTGGTCAACGTTTCCCCATGTGCTCAGCCCTTGGGAATTCCTGGCCTCCCTCCAGGTCTCTGCTGGGTTTCCCTGAGGGGACCAGCAGAGGTCAGAACGATCTTCCCAAAGTAAATCCTGCCCTCTGCATGGCAAATGGGAATGCTGGCTGCTCACTTGCCACAGCCTGAAATCATCCTTGCCTCCTCTGCCTCCATCAGCACCAAAAGCTCCAGCCTGAGGAGCTCTTTATACGTTCTGCTTGCTTTCACTGCCTGTCTTTGCAGCTGTCAGTATCCCAGCTGTGCTCATACAGTGACCTTTAACGGGGTCTGTGTGAGAGCTAAAATCCACTTATGTCAATCCTTTTCCTTTTTGTGCACAACTTCTCAGCCACGCAGCTCAAAGCTCCTTGTAATGATACTGAAAAGGTTTTCATGTCTTTAATCATATAAATAACCATGATGTATGGCTGCCAACCCATGAGCATCTAAACTTAATTTTTTCTTTTTGGCCAATTACTTCGTAATTTGCTGCAGTGTATTTTTGGAGAGGCTCTGTGGGGAGAGTTCCTTAGGCTTGTTGGGGTGGCCAGTGTGAGCTGCTGCCCTGGCTGTGTGACAGGAGGGGGAGTGAGGTTGGTAGTAGGCTGGTGATGGTCACTGTGGCAGCATTCAAACTCTGTAATGCAGCGTGCAAGCAGCTTTGCTGCTGCTCCTGCCTTGGCAGCGTGCTGTGATGCTTTTTGGGTGTGCTGGTAGGTGAGGTAGGGTTAAGCCTCTGGTCAAATTCATCAGTGTTTTAAGTCAAGTTCTGTACATTGCTTAACTGTTTGAATTTCTACCCCAAACCTCTGCTTTACACTGTTACACTTGGTATGTTTCTGCGTTTTTATGGCTGAACAGACTTTCTAGGCAGCCCTGACTCGAGAGAAAGAGCAGCTCGTGGGGAAGCCGTTTTTACCCTGGTTTCCTATGGAAGGCAGGCGAGTGATCTCACTGTCTGTTTGGCTCCTCCCTTCCTCTTCCTTCCCAGGAATATTTTTAACCCCTGGTTTGGGTAAAAATGCCCCAGGGAGAAAAGTCTTGCTGATTATTAACGCCTGCAGGCTGTGTCAGAATGGGTCACCGGTGAGTATAGGAACACTTCAGTGGAGTCCTGCAGCAGGAAAAGTGGCAGATGAGCTCAACCCTACCATGCTACTCTGCTAGAGAGCCCTCAAGGGAGGGACTTGGCCAGAGAAAGGACAGGAAAGGCCATGGAGAGCATGGAGGGAGATTCGTGTTCCTGATCTTACAATCATTCACAATACACATCCTTAGAAAAGCCGGATGTGTCAGTTCCAGTGCTCTGCGACCACTTTGGTTTTTACTTCTCCCCCTGTTCCATTTAGGCCACATGGAAATCTGCAAATATCTAAGTTTGCCTGGTGTTAGTATTCCATGGCTCTGTCTTGGTGTATCTGAGGTTTACATTAGATATCAGGAAGAAATTCTTCCCTGTGAGGGTGGTGAGGCCCTGACAGGCTGCCCAGAGAAGCTGTGGCTGCCCCATCCCTGGCAGTGTCCAAGGCCAGGCTGGATGGGGCTCTGAGCAACCTGGGATAGTGGAAGGTGTCCCTGCCCATGGCAGGGGCTGGAATGATTTGGGCTTTAAGGTCCCTTCCAATCCAAGACCATTCAATGATTCTGTGATTTTGGTCTTTCAAGCTGTGCCACCGGTTCAAGAGCTCCAAAATCTGCTTTAAATACCTTAGAAAACTGTTGGGGTGCTGGCAGGGCCCACAGAGGATACAGTTTTTAAGCCAGATGATTCCTTAGCTTCTTTTCAGATTTTGTAAAAGATGCTGTTTCAGGTGGTGCTGTGCTTCAACTTCATCTGCAGAGGGAAATTGAACAAATCTGCCCTTTCCTGTTTGTCAGAGCAATGTTGCTGTACTGAAATGGAAGGAGGGGGTTTGCTGCAAGCTGCACTCCCAACCTACTTGCGAAGCTTGGTTTTCTTTTCCCCATAACACACTGTGTGAAAGATCTGGGCAGCAGGTGTTTGGCTAAATGGGCTTTCTATTATTGTATCTCTGTGTGTGTGTGTAGCCTATATGGGGGAGTCACTGAGAGAAATAAACCAGAGTCAATTGCTCAGCATTGTGTCCCAGTGACATGATTGAGGGTGGGCACAGGGGTGAGAAAACTGCTCTGGAAAAGTGCCATTTATTTGTGGCTAATGAAATCAGCAGGAGAGGGGAACGAAGGAGGGAGAAGACAGGATTATTGCAATGGGAGTTGAATAAGGGGAAAGTTTTGTGCATATCAAGGGAGGCTAAAGTGCTGTTCTTGGGATCTGTGTCTCAGTGTTACAGCGAGATGTGCTGATGGTGTCTCACCCCCTTCTTAATTTACTTTCTGTACTCACAGGGTGTGGCAGTGAATTTTTAGGCAGATGGAGAGAGAAATACAAAATGTGTAGGGTCTAATTCTGTGGTCCTGGTTCACACAAGTACATCTGCTGCAGCCTGAGAGGATGCTTGGCTGGAGGAGTGTGTCTGTGCATTGTGGTGTGCTGCTGCTGCTGAAATACCCCCACAGAAGATGAGATGAGTGCTGGTTCAGTGGAATTACTTGCTCTTTAAGAAAGGAATTTGCATGTAGCTATATTGAAGCTACATACTGTTCCAGATATGTGTGTATATATAGAAAGTCTGTGCAAACACATCAAGATTCATATTTCAAGCTCAATTTATTACCCTTTCTACCACTAACTTACACAGACCTAAATTTCCAGTTGGAACCTGTGTAGCCTAATTGCTGTTTCTCCTGTAGGGCTCAGGCCTGACCAGGTCTGGTTTCAGTCTTGGTAGAGCAGTGCTGGTTTGGGTTCTGTGTTCTATTCTGGCAAAAGCTGTACTGGGAATATAGTTTGTGTCAATGTCTCAGCTGAAATGAACTTTACATGCACAAGAATTGTGCTTTTAACAGTGTCATAACCCCCACATTTTCCTCCTGTAGCTGCACTTAGGCTAGGGTGGTTCACCCACTACGGCTTTAGGCACAGTCTCCTGGTGAGACAAGAGAATTTGGAATTACAGCTCCAAGTTTTCTTCCAGGGAGGATACAGCAAGACACACAAAATAGCTCTGTAGCTCTTCAGTAGTGTGTTGAAGAAATGCCTTGCCTTCCTTTGAGGAAAACAGACGTTTAAAAGTCATCTTATTTCCAGAGTTGCAATCTTTAAAATAAGATTCATTGTAAGAATACTGCTAAGCTTCATCATAAAACCTTAGCAGGGTGGTTATCAACACTTCCAGTTTTCCAAAACCAGAATTCCAATCCTTTTCTCCTTAAAGTCTACCCTTATTTCAGAGCAATTGTTCAATGATAGCTGTTCTGATTTCTTCTAAAGGATTTATTAATTATGACAGCTGGAGAGAGACTTTCAGAAGGGGGCATCTGACTGTTTCTGTTCCAAGGAGTGTGTGGGTGAGAGCCCTGTGAGACTCTGAGCTATGGAGAGCTGCACATGGACTTGATGGGAATGGGGGGAGCTGCAAAGCCACAACTCACGGGAAGTCTGTGTGAAGGAGGGACTCTTGATCTCACTGGTGGATCTGTGCAAGGGCATCGGGCTGTCTTCTGCAGTACATTATCCTAAATACATGAATCCTACTGATTGTGTACTCATGTTTATTAGAATTGTGATATTTGGATCACTTTATTAATATACATGCATCCTCCCAATTTGCACATCGGCACTAGGGCAGTCCAGAAGAGCGAGTAGAGTTATGCAGAGCAGTGCTAAATGCCTTTTTATGTACTTCAGGGACTGTTACAGGCCAGCTGATCTGAAAACAGATGAAGCCAGTGGAGTTTTCCAATGCACTGCTCTGAGCTTTGGATTGTACTTTGATGTTAGGAGATTTGGGAGGTTAGCTGGCAAGCTTTTTTCACTGCAAAAGCATGTCAGAACAACTTGCTGCTAAGAGATCCAGGCTTACGTGGTCTGAGGCAAACCCAGGGCAAGGCAGAGTCTGCTGGTTGCTGGAGTTGGTGTTTCAGCAGCGACAGCTTTGCTGTTCAGCTGGAAGGAACTTTAGTGTGTGTACCTTGTGCACCCAGGTGTTGTGGTCACAGCTGAGGAGATTCAGGTTTGTAGCTGTGGAAGTCCAGCAGAGCTGCTACTTCAGAGCTGCCCATGTGGGATCTGGATGCCAAATTGCTGTCAGTTTTCAAAAGGAGCCAGTCAAGTGTACAAATCTCTCGGGCATCACTAGGAACCTTGGCCTGCAAGATTCCTGAGGCTGTCTCTGTCAGGGTTCCTGGGATATGATGTCTCAAAGGGGAATGTGACCATACAGAGACACTGACATGTATCACAAGGAGAGGGAGTTTTCTGCCTCACCTGTAACATCATCGGTTTGTGATCCTTGTCACTCCTGCAGTGCAGGAGGGGCTGTGTGTGCCTTCTGAGCCCTGAAGTATTGTTCTCTTTTCAGCCCTCAAGCTCCTCACAGTCATTTCAGGAGACCTGGAGGTCGGCAAGGCAGAAGGAAGGGAAATCAACCGTGTTTCCCAAAGGCTCCTCCTTGTGCAGACCTCTGCTCATTAGAGCAATTGTAACTTCAGCACATCTCCAGGTTCTTTGAACTAACAGGATCTGGGTGTTTTGTTACAGAAGCCAACTAGCTGAAGGTCACTGAGGTGCCTCCAGAGAATGATCTGACCTGTGCCAGTGTCAGGATGAGGCTGATGGCATGGGCTCTGTTCTGCTCAGCTCTCACAATGTCCATGTGCCTTGCTCTGCTCAGCCTTGAGCTCTTGTGCACAGTGACCTTGGCAGTTCCTTGTCCCCACCCTCGTACAGCCTCTGCCTGCTCTGTGAGATGTGTTGTGGACATGCACTGGCACTGATGAAGCTCAGCTTTTCTTCTCAGGGCACAGCCCAACCAGCTGAGTTGTTTGCTCTCACTTACAAGGGTTGTGCCTCCATGGCAGGTTTTCCCTGGGGTCTGTATGGTGTGTGTGGACTGGCCCTTGCTTTGCCCACTGGCCTGGTAGAGGCCTTGTGTCCAGAGGAGGCTACTAAGATGGTGAAGGGCCTTGAGGGGAAGTGTTACGAGGAGCAGCTGAGGGCACTGGGGCTGTTCAGCTGGAGGAGACTGAGGTCTGAGCTCACCAGGGGCTGCAGCTCCTCCTTAGGGGCAGCAGAGGGGCAGGCCCTGAGCTCTGCTCTGTGTGACCAGGGACAGGACCCAGGGAACGGCTGGAGCTGTGTCAGGGGAGGGTTAGGGTGGAGATCAGGAAAAGGTTCTTCCCCCAGAGGGTGGTGGGGCACTGACCAGGCTCCCCAGGGAATGGTCACAGCACCGAGCCTGACAGAGCTCCAGGAGCGTTTGGACAACGCTCTCAGGCACAGGGTGGGATTGTTGGGGTGTCCTGGGCTGAGCCAGGAGTTGGACTTTGATGCTTTCAGGATGTTCTGTGATTCTGTGGTGGCTGTAGCATACCTGCCTCTGGCTGGTGTCACAGGCTGCCCTGTGCTGAGGGAGGTGTGAATTGTTGTGGTGAGGAGGACAGAGGTGGAAGGGAGTGAGGGAGAGTGTGATCAGTGGGACAGCACCACTTCTCAAGGGGTTCTGCCAGGCTGCCTTCAGGAGGAATTCCTGAACCTGGATGCTGGAGCTCTGCTCAGGGGCTGTAGGCAGGGGGTCTAAACCAGCAGTTCTGTGTGAGCAAACCCTCTTTGCCTTTGGGAGTGAGCATAGCACCGATGGGAGGCGGGAGCAGAAACCTCTGTGGTGCACAGCTAATAGGCCAGTGGCCTCTGTCTCTCCAGGGTGAAGCATATTGTGCTCAGGTATAGATTTCCTAATTTGTGCTCTTCTGATGGCCAAGTAGAAATCTGCAGCCTGAAATTCGTGACTTCTGTTGTGTATGTCTAGTTTGGCTGGAAAAGTATGATGGAAAACACGTGGTGTCAGCCTTTTGTAATTTGAGTCCTGTGAAGGCTTGCTCTGAAAACCAGATGTGGAGAGAACATGCACACCTGGCAGCGTGTACTGGGAGCCGTGGGTCTGTGTGCTCCGGGCCCCTAAATCACTGTCACTTCCTCCTGGAGGAACAATGGGGCTCCTAATAATAAATCCTGTACACTGATTTGTTTCCATGCACTCTCTGCAGACCCCTCTCCAGAGGCCTTAGGCTGAGAGGGGAGGCCATGGGATGGGATTCTGGTTTTGGCTTTGCTGGTGGTGAGCAAACTGGGAATTCAGTTCTGCCTCTCAATGATTGTTTCTCCAGGTCAAAAAAGGTTTCTTTGTAATCCCCAAGACCTGTCTGGCAATCAGATACAGACTTTTATAAAAACTCTTTTCAATGTATGCTGCATGTTGGTTATAAAACAAGCAAACTGTTCTGGCTCCTGGAATCCCAGCTCCTTTTTTAGGACTTCTTTCATTGTGTGGTTGAATCATAATGAAATCCACTGAAAAAAGAAACAGTGTATTTTCCATTATAGCTGCCATATGGCCTTATTGCTAATTTTTAATTAGCTGTGGGATGGTTGCACACACAGTTTATTTGGAGTAAGGAAGGAGACAGAACTGGATGAGGAGATGTCTGCATAGAGGCATGGTGCCTTTTTTAGTGTCTTTAAATAGAAGAATGTGTAATCCTCAGAAAGCGTTGTTCCACTAGGTCTGTTTGGCAGATGCATGCATTTGTGCTATTAAACAGATGCAGACACTTCTGTCATTTTAAAATAGGATAGTGTTGTTTACTCTCTGGCTTGCCTAGTCCAGCAGATGAATCTGGAGGCTTTGCAAAATGGACAAGTTTTTTTATAAAATTGATAGGAAAAAGTAACCGCTCGCACTTTCCACTCAGCATTCTCCCACAGGAACGGGGTTATAAAATTGTGCCTCGGGATTACTGTTCACCTTCTTGCCTGTGTATGGTTCCCAGTATTGTTACACTGATTGGTTCCACTGGAAAATTAGGCATGGTAACACTATAGAATTTGGTCTGACAGGAATCTTGATGCTCTACTTAGAATTCTGGAGTTAAGTTGCAAAAGAAGATTGAGTCCAATCGTTCCCTCAGCACTGCCATGTCCATCCCTAAATCATGTCCCCAAGTGCCACATATACAAGTCTTGTAGGTGCCTCCAGCAGTGATGACCCCAACACTTCCCTGTGTTGGGAAGTCCTGTTCCAGGACTTGACAGCCCTTTCAGAGAAGACATTTTTCCTCATATCCAACCTGAACCTCCCAAGGCCATTTCCTCTTTGTTTTATCATTTGTGCCCTGGGAGCAGAGCCCAACTCCCCCTGGCTGCCCCCTCCTGTCAGGGAGTTGTGGAGAGCCAGAAGGTCCCCCCTGAGTCTCCTTTTCTCCAGGCTAACCCCCCCTTAGCTGCTCCTGGTGCTCGAGACCCTTCCCCTTTCCCTTCTCTGGACATAATGTCTCTGGCATAATGTCTCTTCTGCCATGAGGGGCCCAAAACTGATTCTGGGATTTGCTCTGCTCCCTGTCCTTGTCTTCCAGCTCAGGGGCTGGGTACAGAAAGAACAACCAGTCTGACTAAAGACTGAGGCAGAGAATGCATGGAGTACCTCAGCCTTTTTTATTATGTGTCCCCATTGCATCCAATAAAAGGTGGAGATTTTCCATAGCACTCCTTTTGCTGCAGATGCATTTGTAGAAACATTTTTAATGTCCTTTATGGCAGTAACCAGATTAAGTTCTAGTTGGGCTTTGGTCCCCTTAATTTTCTCCCTGCATAACCTCATGACATCCTTGTAGTCCTCCTGAGTTGCCTGCCCTCCTTCAAAGGTGATAAACTCTTTTCCTGAGGAATGTCCAGCCTTCCTGGGCCCCTTTGCCCTACAGAACTGCCTCCCAAGGGACTCTGTCCCCCTCTGAGACAGATGTACCCCATCTGTTGCCAGCAGGCTTTTGTCGTGCAAACTGACCCATGACCAAAAAAATCCAAAATTCAGGACCATAACCAGACTTGGAGCCAGGTATTGATTGATCTGCTGGCTCTTCCTGTTACTTCCCTGATCGTTCTCTGCAACTGGAAGGATAGGTAATTAAATTAGGTAATTAAATAAGCTTGGTTAATGAAGCCCTATCACTGGGAAACTGGATTTTAATTGCATCCAGGACGTCATGCTGCAAAATGGTCCTGCTGTACCAAGAGCAAACCAGATGTAAAGCAGATCCAATGCTGTCTGCCACACAAACTGGTTGGGTTTTATTTTTGCATGTGGAACGGGAGAAGCAGTCGTGACTGCCCCTAGCTAGTGCAGCAACACTCCAGCTTCAACCTGAATTTTGTAGGTCCTTCCAAGGAAGGTTTCTCTGATTCTGTTCTCTCAGTTTCTGAGTTTCACTCTGTTTCTGAGTTTTTGAGGGTCCCTTGTCAGGGAAGGAGACAGATGGTAATGGGAAGATGAGAGGGACTGGCCTTAGTGTCCACTCTCTGCTGTATGGTTGAGGGAGAAAGTTATACATTTGTTTCCATGTTTCCATCTGGTAAAAGAAATTGTAGCTTTTAGTGAGGGACTTTTCTTCCCATGAATGGCATTAGGTGTGGGTGCCATAGTACCCAGAATCCTGGTGGAAGGCATCCACGGTGGATTCCTTCATTTGTTGTTGATCCAGTGGTTGGTAAGAGGTTTCTCCAAGACTGCAAAGACAATTTGAAACTGTCTGAGCTGGGGAATTTCACTCTTGTACTGAATGCACAGGAGATGGGCACTGTTGTTTTGGGGGGCTTGGGTAGTTTAGCATGTTGCAGCATAGCTGGCCAGATGATTCTGTTTGGGGAGGGTGAAAGATTTCATATCCACTGTAATTATTGACAGAGCAAGAACAGATGCAAGGAGAGGAAGGAAAAGATCCTCCTGGCTACACCTGTGTTGTGTGAGCTCTTTGTCTCATGGTCTGTCCTGGGATGTGACCTGTTCAGCATCTGCATCAGCGCCCTGAAGGAGCTGGTGGAGCTGGTGACACGTGCAGGTGGCACCGAGCTGGGTGCCCCTGAGGGCAGGGCTGCTGTTCAGGGAGACACGTAAACAGGCAGGAGAAACTGGCTGACAGAACCTTCTCAAGCACCGTAAGGACAAGTGGAAAGTTCTGCTCTGGGGCAGGAAGGGAAGGAGGAGAAGCCTTGAGCAACCTGGTCTGAGCTCAGAGCTGGCTCTGCTTGGAGAAGGAGGTTCAGCTAAAGACCCCCTGAGGTCACTTCCATGCTGTATTGCCCAATGCACTTGTGGCTCCCTGGCAGCTTAGATGCTTCCAAGGCTGGTCTAAGGACTTTTCTTAAACATGGAAAGAATGAAGTCTTATTGGATTAAGCATTGGATTTACGAGCACATGAATGCAACACTGTGCAGTGAAACTGTGCAACTCATCACAGACCTCTTACTGGTTTTTCAATGAGATGCCAGTAAGAGTACGGTATTTTTTCTTTCTTTTTTTGCCTGTCTAATCTATTAGTGAGGAGAAAAGCAGGGATTCCACTGGGCTGCTGCTCTGGCTGCTTCTTTTGTGAGGGTGAGTTGGAGAGGCTGTGTAGTTAGAAAGCTGGTTTGAGACTGACCAGTAACTGAGCTTGAAAGTCTTTAGGACATCTAGCATCACTGAGACACCACCTTTTCTAGCTCACAGGACCTGGCATTACCAGTGCAGAGGCTTTAAAAAGAGACCACAGAAAGCTAGAACTACAAATCCTGTAAAACTTTGGTGTGCTAAGTAAACGAATAATAACAGCTGCAGGTCTTTGTGATGCTTTGTGAAATGTGATGTTTTATTGTGCTTTGTACTTGTTTTGATCGGGTTCTTTGGCTGGCTCTTGTTTCATGATTGCATTTTGATATCCCTTGAGGGCTGTGCTTGGGAGACTGGACTGGAAACTCAGTTGAAGGGCTCCACTCTTTCTATGTAGTCTTCAGCAGCTCCATTAGGAAATGCTGGTGTCTTTTTCTTACTTAAACCTGGCAGAGTTAAACATCTAAATGCTTTTATGGCAGCCACTATCTCCACTGTACCTTGCCTCCATGGACTGACTTTTATCTAACTGTGGGTTCTGAGCTCCAGACTTTTACTGTGAGGTCTGTAGCGCTTTTCACTGAAGTGCTTGTCGTGACAGGCTCCTCTGGTGCTCAAAGCAACAAGTAAAATAATTTCCCTCATATGACATGTCTGGAAACCATTGAGAAAACTCCCTTGCATTTTGCAGCATCTACTTATGCAGATCTTTCATCTCAGTTTTAATTCACTGCTTTACTGCCCTGAGTGCAGGTAGGACACAGGAAGGGTAGAGCTGGGCATGAGCTACCTCGGGATATGGTACACTGAAAACTGTGTGTTGAGTGTTTAGGTTAAAGCTGCTAGTTTGGAGCATGGCCTGTCCCAAACTCTCAATGTGTGTGTTGCAAATACAGTTGCTGTATGTGAGTGTTCTTCAGGGTTTTCCTTGTCTTTCTGTGACATTTGGGTGACATTTGGGCAACTGCAGCAATGAGGCATGTGCACTTTTTGTGGCCTGCAGAACCATTTATCTTGGCTTGTTCTTCCTGTAGAATCATGTTGCACGAGCCCAATAGTTGCTTTTTTTGAAATGCAAGTCATATCTGTAGCCTCCCTTCCATCCCCCTGAAGTCTGGCTGTTGAGCTCTGTACTGTCAGCTGTGGGAGACGGAGCCTTTCTGCTGCTGCTGCTCACCTGCCATCAGCGCCTTCAGAAGTGAGTCTGTTACTCTGTACTTCTCGTGACACGTCCAGAAGAGCAAACAGCATAAAATGTTCTCATATTTGCACAAGTAGATGACTTTTGGTGGTGGTGGTAACCCTTTCATCCTTGAAGGATATGGGGAGAGCAGGAAGCTGAGGCAGATAAAAGTAGTTTGGGCAGATAACTAAGGGGGGTTCATTCCCATACCTACCTACAAATGAAGTGTCAAACCATGTGGAGGAGGTGGAAGGAAGCTGGTGGAGGAATGGAAGTCTGGTCACTTGTAAAATGTGCTAGCCTGAGCTGCAGCAGTGACTTTTTGAAGCTGAGTGTTCAGCTTGGTAAAGTTTGCAGCGTTAGATGTGTGTGTGGGATCCAGAGGCAGAGCTTGTAGGAGGCTGTAAACTGAAGGGCTGTTTTCTCCCAGATTTCTTCATGGTGCAGAAGACAAGAGTTGAATGAATGGATTGGGTGTCTCTATTCCAGAGTACTGCTGTTAGCTCTGCTTCTGACAGCTCCTGCTATCTCTCCCTTGGTGGTTTGCTTTCACTGGACCCATTAAGTATGGATACTTTAAGCAGTGAGTTGATTCTGGTTTCTGAAGTTGCTTTTGGCTAAAGGAGCCTTGTTGGTGCTTGGCATCTTGTGGAAATCAACCTGCTTCCTTTGGGATCTTGGGCTGAGTTCCTAGACATGAAGGTGCTGTTCCTTTACCTGCTCTTGCCCATCAGCTTTGGTTGCAGGGGTACGCCAAAGCCTGAGAGAGCACTAAGGACTTTCTAGGAGAGCACAGTATTTCATGGAGAATGGATGGCAACAAATTTAAAATGCCTTGAAGGTTTTCGACTGGGGGTGGACACAAGCCCAAAGGTTCCTTCAGTCCTTTCCTTTTCTTACCAGACTTTGTCTTTCCCTCTGCTCTCAGGCGTCAGATTTGACTCCACATTCTCCTTTCAGCTGGAAGTTGTTCTGGTGCTCATGTAGTGTCCTTGGGAGAACATAACCCTCCAGCATTACTTGGTGGGGAGCAATGACCCTTTCTGTGTAAGGAGGGAATTGCACCTGGGGGAGGCTGAGAAAGTACCTTCTCCCCATTTTCAAGTAGAACTTGTGTGCAGAGGGAGGAGTGTAGCTTTCCCTGGCTGCTTTTAGGGTTCTTTCAAGCTTCAGTTCTTGCCTGGCTTTTCCCAGTCAAAAAACTTTGGGATTGAAGCAATCTGTTCAGGACAAAGCAAGTGCATGTCCTGGAGTGTAGAAGCTGGGTAGTTGTGGTGTGATGTTAGTGCTCAGGAGAGCTAGGTAAGGGGTAGGTACTTTAGAGGAGAGGAGTGTTGCTCCATTTCAGGCAGGGAGAACAAAATGTCTTTGTTTTTGTCTGATTGCTGCTTAAAAATGTACTTACACCTCTCAGGCATGAGAAAAGGTGATTAAAAAGATGAGCCATTTTCAAAGCTGTGGGATTGCCACTGTAAGGGCAATGCAGGGAGACTGAGGCAGAGCTGACTAGGTCAGCAGCTCAGTAATCTCTGTATCCTATTGGCTGTCCATCTCTTACCTCTTTAAGTGTAATTTTACAAATACTTTAAAGGACTATTCTTGTCCACACTTGTATTTCTGCTGGCTGGGGGTGGAGGTTGTTTTTGTTTGGTTATTTTTTGTTTGTTTGTTTTTGTTTTGTTTGTTTGGGGTTTTTTTTGGTTGGCTCTTTTAATTAATTCTGCCCAGCATTAATGTTTGTGTGTCTACACAGTGAAAATTAACTTTATATTTTTTTCCCTTTCTTAGCTGGCTAGTTTTCAGACACACAGTTTCCCTGCTCTGTGACATAATGTGGCTTCTGGAACCATTAATGCCCGCAAGAGGAAGGGCTGAGTGGCAGGTGGGGCTCAAGATGAAGTCTGAGTGCCTCTTGGCCCTGATGGATCCCTGCCTGATGAAGACAGCAACATAACTATGGCTTAGGGCAATAATGAAAGAAATGAGAAACAGCAAAATGATGAATCCCACGTTTGACTTTCAACTTTAGTTCCATAGCTCTCTGTATGCTTCTGTCAAAGTCTGCAGCTTGCTTTAATGCCTGCCAGAACCAATTTTGAAGGATTACAGTTCAGTGTTAGTAAGTGGGTGTTAGAGCTGTTGTTTGCTTTGGTGTTTAGCTGCCAGTGCTGGTAATGCTGAAAGCCACTTGTGGCCACTGCTCTCTGGTTAGTGCTTCTCTCTCCTAAGATGCTGCATCTCTGCCTGTTCCCATTCTGCCTCTTTTCAGGAGGGCTGGTGTGTGTGCAGGGCTTGGCCAGGACAGCTGAAGCTGTGTTAACACTGGGCTATCTCATCACAGGGGTCACCACCAAAAAATGGAAATCCTCTTTTCACAGACACGCCCCAAACAGCTCCATAGGAAGATAAGAATATTCTTATTTGTGAAAATACAAAAGCAGTATTTCACCCTCGCAAACAAAACAAAGCCCCAGCTTCTCATAAACATTTCCAGCTGTCTCAGGTGTTGAATATGCTGTTACTATGTGAGATCTATATTTTACCTTTGGCAAAAATAAATGGGAGATCTTTTGTTCTGGCAGTCACAGAATAGATCACTTAACTCTGTAAATTTTAACACATCCATTTAGGCAAGTGTGGCCTGATCTTTGCAACTTAACCAAAAGCGTTATTACAGCCCTTTCCTAAAAGTTGCCTTTGGCTTTGCTTTTCCCTTTTTTTTTTACATCTTTCCATTTCTTTATGTACCAGAGTCTGGCCATTGTGAGTGCCTTGTCTGCTGAGGCATATAAATAATTTGCTTTATTACCACAGTTCTGCTTTGAATGCAGTCCCTTTATACAGTGCCTTTATGTGGATTTGGTCAAGTCTTTGCCTTTGATCTGCCTGGGATTATTAATTCTCTGTTTTAGTTAATGGCTGCTTTGTCTTTCTCCCGCAGCCTCTACCAAAAGATCTGAGAGCCTTTTGTAAATGTGCAGTGATTAGTAATGCAGTAGCAGACCGAGTTGTGTGTGGTTTGTCTCTAGAAAAGAGTGCAGTGTAGCAGCATGTTTGGGCCTGGTTTTGAAACCTTTCTGTTCATCAGTTTTTCTTAGAAAATGCAAGATTTAGTAAAACTGCCTTTTGTTAAATGTGCCTAGAGAGCTTGCAGTTTTGAAGACAACTTTTCATAAGAGTTTTAGCTGTCAGGTGGAAATTCCGTTGTGTGCATGGCTGCCTGTGTTGGTCTGTGATAGGCAGAGGAGCAAGGTAAGAGGTCAGCACTGCAGAGTCTTCAGGGACTTGCACTGCAGAGTCTTCAGGGACTTGTTGCCCTCTGGTCTGACCTCTCCCATGGGAAGTGGGAGCTCCAGCTGATACCTGATCTTTTATGCAAGGGTTTGCTGCTTGACCAGGGGGATTTGTCCTGTGTCCACGTTCTCATCTGAGATGTGAGCGGATGAGGGTTGTGTCACTGGTCTGAAAGGGCTAAGAATGGTCTTGAATGTGGGCTTTCTGTTTTGCACGTGGTGATATCATAAGGATATGGGTTGCAGGCAGGTGAGTCACTGTCTGAAAAAGTGCAGCTGGTCACAGCTTGGCTCTGGTGAGAAGAAGGAAACTTGGGAAGCAGTAGGAATTTGGGGGCAGGAAGGGAGCTTCCTGGGCAGTTCGAGTTACCTGGGCGTTGCATGTTTGCCGTCCATGTGCTGCTCCGACCAGAGAGGAGGATGAAGTCACCTGAACGGATCATCTGCAGTAGAGCCAAGGACAGCAGAGCAGCCTGATAGCTTCCAAAGTCGGGACTGAATCACGAGATGGAAGTGCTCCATGTAAAAGTGGTGGTCAGGCAGCGCTGGGCACTGGCTGCATGCAAAGGAAAGCACAGGAACTCCAAGATCAGTGTCACAACAGCTGCTGCTTTCTGTGGGGTGGGATTCAGCCTTGCAGTCAGAAATAACAGAGCTAAAATTAAGCAGCATTTACCATCTGCTTTTGTAAGATGCAGAGGCTTGTGGTCAGGTTTTTAATAACAAGGCTGTGAATGGCAGAAATTGAAGTGAACTGTGCTGTTGTTGATACCTTTTGAAATTACACTAAAAATTATTAAGAGTGACGGTAGAAAGCTGTTGATACCAGTTTTCTCTTTCTTTTAAAAAGAAGAAAGCNCCTGCTGACTTTAAAGGCCATCTCTTGGCCTTTGAGAAATCCTTGACAGCTCTGGTGGCACTTCCAACTTTCTGCAGCTAATTGCTTGTGCTGTGTGCAGTTTGCCTGTAATCCCGTGCTCTGAGACAGCCTGCCTGGCTTACAGATACGGTGCTGTGTTCCGTGTGTGTGTGAACTGCTCATTCTGTAAATTTGTTTGGAAGGCCAGCACAGCTTCCAATGTGACTTAATCATGTTGACTGCTGACACTGCCAGGAGATGGTCAAAATATTGCAGGGCTGCCAGGAACCTTTGCTGCTTTCTTGGGCACAGGTAGAGAAGTGACCTTTTACGTGTGAATTTAAATTTCCAGTTTAGGGGAAAACGTTGGGTTTTTGCTGAAAGCCAGCCTGGACTAAGCAGTGCTCCTTCAGCCTGTTCTTAACGTCCTACCCATTCCTGCTTTCCCCTGCTGCAGGTTTGCTGTGACTGGTCTCTGAAATGGAATGACCAGGCTTTAAAGAAAGGTGTTTTACACCAGTCTCGGGTAGGGAGCAATAGAACTGTGCCATCACCACAGGGGAAGGTGTTCCCTGTGGGGAAGCGAAGGGGAAGAGGAGCCCTGTGACTGGGCAGACACGGAGTGGTAATACCTCGTGTGGGGTCTACCATGGCTATAACTTGTTGTGCAAGCATAGCTCTGCTCTGCCAGTCAAATGCCTCTTGCATGGATGGCTCTGGTATAAACCTCACAGCAAAGCCCCTGCTGCTGGTACAGTCGAGGAGGTTGGCACTTGCCAATCTGATAATATCCATAATCTTTTACAGTCCTTTTGGGTTTGTGAAAGCATGGGCTGAAAGCCATTCTTTGTTGTTAATTTGCATTAAAATACCTGTCAAGTTCTTCTCAGAAATGTACCTGTTGCTCCATCCTGACCATGAGCTGCCCCTGCTTGCTCATTTGTGGGTTCTCTTTTCTTTCCAGCATTGTGGCTCGGTTTCCTGTTCCTGCTTCTGTTTCTTTGCTCACCAGTGATAAGTGAATACTGGGGGCAGTGAGCAGGGTAAAAGTCCTCAGCATTTGTTCCAGTGCAGTGTGAAAGGCTGCTGGAGTGCTGCAGGAGTGGGGAATGCCCTGGCAAATTCTTGTTCCTGAGTGCAGGCGCCTGCCTGCACACTGCCTCTGCGAACCTGCGTGTTCCTTGGGGCCAGCTGTGGAAACCCAGCTGTGCCTTCCCCAGAGGCTGCAGGTGACTTTCTTGGGAAGCTCCATGCACAGAAAACACAATCCTGGAGGTGCCTGCTCTTAGGCAGCCAGGGTGGGCCAAGGCAGGCGCTTGGCTCTCTGGGGACAGGGAGGGACTCCTGGCTGGGACCACGGCCAAGCGCTGTGTCCTCCCTGCTGGCCCCCCGTCGCCAGCAGCTGGGAGCTGATCTTAGTGCCTGCTGCTGTGTCACCGTGCCCAAATTAGGGGGTCTGGCAGGCTGGAGGTGGCAGTCCCTTATCCAGTTGCTGCCGCTCCGTCAGCATTCACGCACCCCATGGGCTTTGCCTGTGACCTGTCTGTGCTGCTGGGGCCAGCATGGCTGGGCTGCTGTGCAAGAGGCACAAAAAGGGAGGTAGGAAACACTTCCCTTGTAGAAGGGATCTCTTCGTGAGGACCTGGTGTGCCGGGCTCTCCTTGGGAAGCAGCTTTGGGAAGCTCTCTGCTGGCAGAGCCTTGCTTTGCTGGCAGAGGTAGGAGAGGGTGTTTGGGTCCCATGGGAGCTGGCACAGCTACACAGGGTCTGAAGATAAGCATGAAGGTTTTATGTGGCTCTTTATGTCATGAGGGATGGGGGCTTAATACACAAATTTGCATTAATGTTTTCTTTCATTTTAGTAAATTGCGCAGAAACAAGGTATTTTTGTTAGGAAGAGTAGAGGTAATTTTTATATTAAAATAAAAGAGTAAGTGCATCACCTTATTTGAACTTCTGGGAATAATTCTAGTTTAGTTGCCTTTAAAAGTATTCTGGCTTGAAATGCATCATTTTGTTCACATACATACCCTGTGCCATGCATTCACTGCCCAGAGGAACTCAGCAGCTCTCCTTTGCATTTGCAGAGCATTGGGAACAGTGATGCCCTGAACTTTCTGAATGCTTGGCATTCCCAGAATGACAGCACTGCTGTGATAATGAAGAGTGTTACATCTAGAAATAAGGCTGGTAGTTCCTAAATAAGTGACTTAACTGAAGTTTGGGCATTTATAGTCCTAGCAGGGTTTTAAAAATCGAACTTCAGTTTCCACATGAATTATCTTGTGCCTCCTGGCGGCATTGCAATGTAGGAGTTGTTGGGGTGAGAAAGCTCTAGTTGGGAATAATGCAAACAGGGCTGGGTAAGGCACGTTTTAGAACTGATTCGATCTGTTGCCTGAAGCCTTCTTGCTCCCTGACCTTTCTGTTCGTGGACTTTCTCAAGAAAATGAGAAGGAATGCAGAAAAGGGGTACTTTAAGAATTTCTTTACCAGCATCTTCATTCAGGAGGTTAAATTTCAGCCTGAGGACATTGTGTTCTGTTTGCAGTCAAGAACCATGGGGCATAAACCACCAGGTCTCAAAATACAAGACTGGGGTTTGTTGCTTGCATTTCATAATGAGGATTTTATTGGTGATCAGTACCATGCTGTGAACCAGAATTCAGTAACCTCTTGGGACTGCAATTAAGAAATGTGTGAACTTGTCTTAAGCACCTGTTCCAGTTTTCTCTGAGGGAAGGAGTGGGGATTGCAGTGTGTCCTTCTTCCCTGTGCTCCTCTGTGGCAGTAGGATCTCTGTCTTTTCCACTTCTAAACGGCATGTCCCGATGCAGGATTTTGTAACCTTCTCAGACTGCACGTAAATGACAAGCCTGTGGTTTGGTTTTCCAGTGGGAAGGGGGAATAATGACTGCTCTGGAAGGGGAGAGCTTGCAGGGATACTGTGACCATTATTTAACTGTTCCTCCTTTTCTTTCATGAGAAAAGTTTGCCTAGCCAACCTTATTTATTTGGAAGTCCTTGCTTTTCCCTGAAAAGAGTGTGGGACTTGGACTCCTCCCAAAGGAGACTGCACTACCACATATGCTGCCACAAGTCACTTTAGTTCATGCTTACACAGAACTGTCACTGAAAAGATGGGGCTGTTGTGGTTTCTTTGGATCTCCTATTTCACATCCATCCAGTTCAATATCATGCCTTATAATAAATGTTATCTGAGTTTAAGGGGAGATGTGCCTTGGAGAGTGTGAAAGTGTTACAGCAGTGCTGGTGCTTTTCTTACTGTCAAGCTCTGTGAAAACACTGAAGAACTATTCAGCGTTTGTCCTCAAGTTTAGTGCCTTCCATATGGCAGGATGCAGGGAAGTATTTTAACAGCCATTTTATTTATGAAGCGTGCTTTCCTGACTTTCCCAAAGGAGAGTTGTAAGTTTAAGACAAGAGGTTAAAATTAAAAAAATTCAGATTTGTGTTCACCAGATCATGGCACATCTATTCTATCAAGTGGTAACGCTGGGACTAAATACGTTTTCATCTTTACTTGGCAGGTCTCCCTGGGATTCTCTTAGGATTTAATAAGGCCAGTAGCAAGTTGTAGTTCCTCCTGTTCTGCAGCTACAAAGGAGGTGATGAGTGGTGGTCGTGCTGTCAGAAAAGGAGGTTGTTTTTACATTTTGATGTCTGCTCTAGGTTGGGGCCATCCTGCAGGCAAAGCTCACACCCCTTCCTTCTGGAGAAACAAGCACTCTGAGCTTGTTCTTACCACAGAACTGGGTTTCTTGCTAAAAGTTTCCAGCCACTTGTGTGGTAGCTCTGTTTAATAGGAAGCTATAAAAGGATGTTACTTCAATTTTATTTTCCACTGTGGCTGCACTTCTTCATGCCATAAACCGTGCTCCTCTTCTGAAATGGATCTACAAGATGTTGTCTCTTATTACGAACATCATCCCCAAGCCCTACATATACACCAATTGTGCATTTATTATACTCTTACTGGTTTTTTTTTCTTCTGTCCAGTGAGTGACCTCCAAGAAGAAGGTAAAAATGCCATCAATGCACCAATGAACCCAAGCACCGTGGACATCCACCCAGAAGACACACTATTAGGTAAAGTTTTTACGCTGCAGAGATGGTTTGTGAAGGGGGCCACTCTGGCCCCCACATCACTGCTTCACTGCTGAATGCAGATTGCCCAGCTGGGACTGAGAGGATTGGAAGTGACAACTGAAAAAGGCTGCATGTTACTTGTAGACCAGAAATTAGAAAGGTTAAATGGAATTTCAAGAGCAGTGCCAAATGAGGTGGTTTATGGGTTTATGGACTCTCTCCCCTGTTGATCCCCATTCCCTCCCTCTGAGTCCCTACAAGAGCAACAGCATAATTTAATAGCAAAAAGTGTTTAAAACTTACTGAAATAAACCATTTTTGTCTTTCCTGGCCATATATCTCTTAATCTACAGAATTAGTTGAAGCAAGCTAATTATAAAACAGTAAATCAAACATTAGGACAAATAACAAAATAGTAAATTAAAACCAGAAAAGTGTGTTAGTCATTTGGATTTTCTGATTAGGAAAGTAGTAGGAAATGCAAAGTACTTTTTTTCTAAGATGTGGGCAAAGTGTTGGTTACTCTGGTTTGATGTGTCTGGACCAGGAGTGTCTCCAGTGATTTGTTCTGGATACCACTAAAGCTGTGGATGTCTTTAGAAGATGCAGGACTGACGGCCTGTCCTGCAAAGACATGATCACCAGTGAATGTTACCCCAAGTTCTGTGGTGAATCATGTACTGTTATGGGTCAGGTCCTGTTCAGGGTCAGTGTTTTGGGTGTGTGGTGGGTGTCACTTCCTTAGGATGGTCTGCCTGACTCACTCTAGGCTGTAATGAGGAACTTAAGGAACGGGGGGGGAAAAAGCAGCAAAAGAATTCATGTTTTTTTCATTGGTTCATGGAAATTTTTCAAGTGTGTTCGGACAGCATGATCTTATTTATTTTTTAATAAAAATGAAGAGCCCTGGAAAATACTGACCCCAAATGTGTGGGTGAGGTCTAAGGTAAGCAGTTAGATACTGGTTATTAAATACTGTGTAGTCAGTGTTGTGTCCAGGATGTGTCATGTTTCCCATGTGACAGCAGTGAAGTCTGGCACTGCGGTGGGAAGTCACTGTGGGCTGGTCACTGCCAGGTTTTAAAGGGTTCCACTGAGCAGTGTGACAATGACCTGACCAGTGGTCATACCAAAACCCCTCCTTTGTTGTCCTGAGAGAAAGAATTGGGAAATCAGTAGGAAAATAGGATTGCATATGGCTTGCCTTCTGGCCATTAGAGAGCACTTCTCACACATCTTCATCTCATCGGCAGAAGAAATAGGAGACTTTACACCTGTGAAATCTGTTTTATGTTCTTCCCCCATGCACTAGTACAGCTGATATGGAGTGGGGTAATTTTATTTCTTAAGCTTAAGCAAAGCTTAAGGAGTTCTTTCACTCAGGAGCACATGTATGACCAAGTTTTGGGGAACCAGAGGGTGGAGGAGGCACAACCTCTCAGCCCAAATCTCAGCAGCTGCACTGAGTGTAGTGCATTAAGCTCACTATATTCTTCTACGTGCTTTAATTTGGGACAGGTGTTTTCAAATAGAAGTTAAATTCTAACTAAGGAGAAAAGTAGTCCACTGGGGTTTTTGGTGTGTTGCTATGATCATGCCCCACATGAGGACAGGGATTTTCCTGAAGCATTCTGCATATGGCAGGGCCCGAGCAGGGTAAGGTCAGTGAATGCAATCCTGGTTTAGGGAAGCGGGGCTGTGTTATCTCTGTGTGTCTCTAAAACTGCCTGACACTTGGGTCATGGGACATCCCCTGGATAAGAGGATGTGTAGGCACTGCCATTTCTCGATCAGCTGACGAGCCCCTTCGTGGTCAGGAGTTGTTGCAGTTTCAGCAGTGTGCATTTGACGTGGATCTCACTAAGGTTTCCCCTTTCACTTGAACAGAGGAGAATGAAGAACGCACTATGATCGATCCCAACTCAAAAGAAGACCCCAAGTTCAAGGAACTGATCAAGGTAGGAAATGAATGTTTTGTCCTTCTTCAAATCTCTAACCAGTGAGCTGCAGTAATTTACCAGCTGGTCACCCAAGAATGCTTGGAGGAACAGCAACTTGTCACTGGAGTGTAGCTGTGAAAACTGAGATGAAGGTCAACAATGAGGTAAGGCTAAAAGCAACAGTGAGAGGGACAAGGAAAGGCTGAATGTCAGGGTGCCCATGGAGTGGTGGAGTAAAGCTCCATTGCCCATTTATATCCTTGTGATTATCACAGCAAGGATCAGTGCTTGGCTTGAGTCTGTCTGCAGTCCCCACACATAAAATGTAGGTTCCTTCTGTTTGTAAAAGCTGGGAAGGAGCTTTGCAAAGCGTTAGTGAGGTTTCAGGAGAAGAAAGAGTAGGGCTGAAATGTTAGGGGGGACAAGGAGGGGACCTCTTGTGTCATGGGAGGGTTGGAACTGAGGTTCTTCTTGCCCTGCACTGTTCCCTCAGTTTGCCTGTGTGCTGGGTCAGGGACAGGTGGTTCTGAGTCCATCTCATCACTGGACATCTCATCACTGGACACACCTGCCCAAGGTGTTGATAAGGTGTACCCAGATGTGCTGATGTTCAGTGAGACTTCCTGGCTCAGCAATGCCCATAGTTCCTGCCTGGCATGACAGAGGACTTGATCTTGAAGGACTCGTGTTTAGGAGAACCTTTTCTATGCAGAAAATTGTTGGGATTAAGATGGTGCAAGCTTGAGCAGGAAGAGAAGGGATGGCAAGCCTGAACAAGTGTGATCTCTCAAAAAAGTCTTTGTGCTGGTGGTATACTTCCCACCACACTTTCCCTTTATTTCTTTAAAATAATTGTAAAAATAATTTTTGTTGGAAATGACAATACAGCTATATCTGTGTGGATATGAAAATTTTGGATAGTAAATACCATATCCAGAGAGGGGGCTGAGCTGGGGCATATTCCCTGCTGGAAACCTGATGCACCCTGGCTGCACACATCTGCTTCCCCAAAGTAAACTGCTTCAGCAAATGCCTCAGCAAACTGCTTACCTGGTACATCTTTAAAACAAGCTCGCTGATCTGTTATTAGCACTGTAATAACGTGTTTAGCATCACAAAACCACATCAGACTGAGTTTAGCAAGGAGCTGTACTCAGATTTCTGTTGTTCTAATTCACTGGGAGTATGTTGTGGTTTTAAATTAAGTGGCTGCACATTCTTTCTTTGTTAGTACCTAAATCCATTAATTCACTCCAAGGTGCAGTGGTCTTGCATCACCCTCTCAGACTGTAATGTGGTTTCTCTGCTACTGGAGCAGTGATATTATCAGCTGAACAAGAGTCGCTGCAATGGGGGGACCAGATATACTCCGTGATTTGGGAGACTTGATACTGAGACTGCAATTGCTTTTAAATTGTGAATTTTCCTGCTGAGTTTAATACAAGTTTCTGAGTTTTCCCTAGATGTCATAGTCCAGCAAGGTTACATTCTTTCAGATTTAAAACCTTGAAAGCCTTCAGGAGGAATGAAAACCAGGCCAGAACAGCACTCAGGGATATGTTTGAGTGCATTGCAGAGTCAGGTTCAGGGTCACCAGGCCAGTTCACGCTTGCACAAGGAGAGAGGTTCCAGTGGAACGGGATCACTTGGTGCAGGGAGCAGCATGGAACTGGAGATTGTTTCCTTGGGATCATCCTCAAAGGAGAGATGTGGTTCTCTAGAGTGCCTGTGTAATTTGGGTAGTTGCTAATAACTTGCATACCTCTCAGCAGTCAGAGTTTTTATAGAGATTCAGCGGTGTTGGTGTGAACTCACACTGTGTTGGTGAGGATCTGTGAGCCAGGGAGAGGTTTGAATTATGTTGGCAAAATTTATTTTATACTACAGAGCTTGGATAATGCAAAAAAGTGAGTAATTTTTTCCTCGTTTTCTGTTCTTTGGTGGTTAATGGCATTTTCCAAAGCCCCAGTGCTGGATGAGAATTGCTGTGCTTTAGAAACCCAGCCACCAGAAAAGTGTCTGCCCCCCAGAGCCCGAAAGGAAAGATCTCCATGGCTGGGTGAGGAGTGGGAACTTGAATAGATGGAGGTTTTTATAGTTCCAAGTGGTTCTTTCCCTTTTTTCCCCTCAGAGAAGAATGTGCCAATAGCATCAGCAGAGCCTGATGCCTTTCCAGAGCTGGCAGAGTGACTCAGTTTCGTTGGGGCCAGCCCAGATCTCTTTCAGCACCAGAGTTAGACATGCCAATGGTTTGCCATCGCTGATGCTGAGTGTTTCTGTCCTGCCAGTCACATGCAGTGGGGTAAATGGGTCTCAGTGCAAAGAAGCAGCAGAGATCTCTGCTGCTGACGCTGCTTTAGTACCTCTTTGTCTCCACCAAATGTTGGTTTAATTTCTGCTAACCTCATGCCATAGGAATTATATGCATTGTGGATTGGGCATTTGGAAGTGATTTTGACAGAGCTTTTGTAACTCTAGAGGGACAGACTGTACAGCATTGGGGTAGTACAGAGACTAGCAGATGAAAAACACAACAAAAAGCCTCATTCCTCACTCTTAGTAAGGCAAATATACAGAGAAACTCCTTGTTGAAGGCTGCTTAGTTGGGGATGTGAAAATACCTGCTTTAAGTCTTCTTGCACAAATGAAAAACATTATGCCTGGAAGTGTTGTTTGTTATCACCACAGACAGTTTTCTAAAAGTAATTACAATCTATCAGTATGAAGTGTTCAGCAAGGTTCCCTCTGTGGCCAGCAGCTTTTTTAAACTCACTTCGTTTGCCCTGTGTGTAATCAAGATTTGGTACGTGGCTGTACAGACCTAAAGCTGAGAGTTCAGGTCAGGGAAAGAGAGATGAGTTACTGGTTTTATTTATATGTATATATAAATATTGTATTCACAAAATGCTCTATTTCCAGTGTCTGAAATACGTGAGCTTCTTTTACTCATTGTCCAATATTTGCTCATTTTCAGTAAGAAGAATATGAAAAAGAGCTTCTGCTAGTTGAATGCAAAATTTTAGAACATCTGCTTGCAAGAACTGGGTCCCGTCTGAAAGTGCCTTGACAAAAGGCAGCAAGCCACAGTTGTAAGGGACTCTTCCTCCCTGCAGACACTTCTGAAAGGCTGGCTGATACTGCAGCAACTTCTAGCCTTTAAAAGACTCATCTAAACTTTATTCAGATCCAAACATTGCTGCTCTAGACACTGCCTGAAAAGAGTAAACATTCTCATTTGTAGTAAAACATTCACTGTCCTGGAAGATACCCACTTTTCCCATGTCTGGATTTATGGCTTTTTTAGATTGACTGAGGTGAAGAGAAAACCCAAATGAAGCCACTGTCCTTTGAATGTGGTTTCTCACATGTGACCAGATGAAACAGAGCTCCCTAAATGCTCTGTGATCTGCTTTTGGCAGCAAGAAGCCTTCCCCTTGGTTACAGGATGCCAGTGCTTCGTGCTTAGTCAAGAGGCCTGAATATGAATTTCTGCTATTAATTTTCATGCTCAGCCCTGAAGCCAGTTTCATACCTTTGATCTCTGCTTCCTAATTCTCCCAGAAGCTGAGGGGAAGTGGGTCACTGAAGCCAGGATTTTCTTTCTGTGCTGTTTTTGGTGGCTGGGCTTCCTGTTTTCCCATTGTGCCAGATGCGTTCCTGTATTTTGTGTTGTTTTGCATTTTTTTCATGACTGTACAGCGGTGACTGTGGGGTCCTTATGCCCTTGAACTCTGAATTTTTACAGCTACAAGTGCATGTGTCTGAGCATTTGGCCCAGTTCAAAAATGCTTTAGATGAGTGCAGATATGCATGAAATGTCAGGCATGGTTGTGAGGACATAAGAATATCATATTCAATTTTTAAAACCACACTACTAGCCCCAAATACTATAGAAGGCTATAGAAAAGCAGCTTTTTATGAGCCCAAAATGCAGTATTGAGCTGCAGCTGTAAGAAGTGCAGGCACAGGAATGAAGGAATGGGTAGAGGAACGTGAGACCAGACAGATTGAAGTTAAGCACCTTTTCATGCATAGGAAAAGCTCTTGAATGCTTCCCACCAAGCACCAGTGTGCCTGTGTCAGGCTGCTAGAATTTTCAGGCACTCAGATTATTGAATATTTCCTGCTTCTGCCTTTTTATGAAGGAGAAATTACAAAGAACTGCAGAGAGCTGACTTTCCGTGAGCAGAGTCAGAAACTATTTCTGCACGTTCGTCGTTTCAATAAGGAACGTGGTGTTTCCTCTGAAAAAGTTAAAAAAAAAATCTGTGCTGAAAAATTTTTCCAGGCTTCTAATTAGGACACAATCAAGAAATCAAGAAAGGCTTGGGATTCTTTTAATTACAGTACTTTCCAGTCTTCAACAGCTGTTAAAAAAAAAAATCTGGATTTTTTTTTTTCCTTTGCAAATTCATTTTCTCTAGTGGAGCTGGAGTTGTAGTCTGAATAGTAGAGAAGTTAGAACGTTCTTTGGGCTGCTTTTCTTTGATTCAGGTATTAAACTATTAAAATAATAAAATAACTACGGCTAGACCTGTTAAATTTGTGTCTCTTTTTTGTAGTTTTTCGCCTAAAGTTTTTCAGTGCTATGTTTTTGTGAAACATTAAATTAGCACATAGTGTAAGTATTTTCCTTTCTTAAGACCCTGTACCTGTGATTCCTTTGTATATACACTCTTGGAAATGGGATGTTGGATCCTACGTTTTATTCTTCTATTTTTAATTCCTTGGCATTTTCTAGATTCTGACTTCAATACCACTCAGCACAGGACAAACAAAATAAAATGTTTATTAGTGGTTTCACATAGTTTAGCATCCTGAGTCTTCCTTTAACAAAGCTTTTGAGGACTTCTTGAAGTCCAGCCTCTTCTTAGGGGACTGTAATGGGATCTGATTATTAAATGATATTTTCAGCTGAGCTTCAGATAATTTTTGAAAGTCTGTTCTGTAAATCTCATGGAAGACCTAAAGTTTTTGTGATTTTGGTTTCTTCAGTTGATTTTCTATGGATGTCTAAGTGTGTCAGCCTTGTATAATTATGGAATTGGGCAGTCACCTTGGAATACCTCTTTCTGGATGATGTCTTGTTATCTAGGACTGATTTTTCTGTATTACTGGTGAAGTTTTTGAGGTGAAAGATAATATTGTGCTTCTCATTGGCTTCCAGCTGGGGTAGTCCTTTGCTGACTTATCACAGAGGAGCAGTGGGATGATGCTGCTGCTGCTGCAGAGCTCATCCTTGTGTATCCACATGTCTTCAATCACCTCCTCTCTTCCTGTTCCTGTGTGAGAGAAGACCACTTCTGACACAAGCTGCTGATACTGAATAGGGAATAAGTTATCAGAAAACCTTTATTTTCAAAGACAGGTCTTTGGAGGAGTCATTTTTATTATTGAGGTTTTAATCCCTCTGGACAGCTTGGAGGGAAAAGGTGATTTACATAGGTGAGCATTGATGCTGATCCTTTCTGTGGATTTGAGCAATTGCCAAATCACTCAGCTAAAATTTGCCACTTACATGCTGTCCCTATTTTTAGAGCTGACTTTCAGCCCTGCATACTTTCAGCATGCTTTGGAAGTGCTAAAGATATGGATTTAGAGGTACATGAAGCATTAGTATTTCATGTTTGGATTGTAACTTTTTCATGGTCACTAAGCCTAGCCAAATTTATTTGAGGTTTTTAGGTTGAATGAACATCAGTAGCCAGGCTGAAAAACTTAAATGTCCTCGTGACCAACATATTCAAATGCTCATGTTCCCTAGGATCCCCAAGGTGGGTGTTTTCCACTGCAAGTCTGCATATATTTTGTTTATTTGCTTTAGTTTCAGAATCTCTTGTATATTAAAACCCCAGAACTTTCTTAGCCATCACAACTGCCAAGAAGAGGCAGAAATATGGGGTCTAATTAGAAAATGAATTTAAAGAATCCACAGTTTTAAATGATGCAAATTAAAGAATCTTTAAATGAAGCTTATTGTTTTTTGGTGGCTCTGGTTAATGGATTTTTCACATCTGTGATTGGCAATACTCCTCTTATAGAACCAAGGAAGTAGCAGGAATTAACATTGTGTCTCTTCCCACAGAAGTTTTTGCGAAAACAATTTAATTTTCCAAGTAATAAATTGCAGGACAGCACTACTACCAGCCTCAGTCAAGGCTTGTTTTCCTGTAACTGTTTGGAAATAATTATCTTTGGCACCTGGAAAACTTAGCTCAGTTCCTTTTCTTTTTAAAGGTTCTTTATGTTCATTCCTGTTTCACAGGTGACTGAATGATTTTATGGTAGTCAGCATATGGGAACTGTTAAAATTGTAAAATGATTATCAGACCCATTTGACCAAGATCTTAATTTTGGACTTTTGTGTTCTGCAATAGCTGAGGATAAAATGCCTTGTCCTGTTGTCAAGACTTGAACTAAAAACAATAGGGGACAATGAGATGCTTTTATTCAATTTTTTTTTAAATTCAGGTCTTCTCTCTGCAACTTGGAAATACATAAATATGCTTGCACTTCATCTGTTTTATATTCCTGATTACTGCCTTGAATGAAAGGAACATACTTCAGTTGGTTTTAGACGTTTGCCTCCTTTTTCTGTGCTTGCAGGTTCTAATTGACTGGATTAATGATGTGCTGGTGGAGGAGAGAATCATTGTCAAACAGCTTGAAGAGGACCTTTATGATGGGCAGGTGCTGCAAAAGCTGCTGGGTGAGTCCACACAAGAGAACTGGAAGGGCCCAAAATGAACCTCTTCCTGCAGACAGCAGCAGGTCTGTGCAGTAACTCAACACCTCAGGGAGATGCTTGATTTCACTGATGGCTGCAGCCTCAGCTTCTCCATCTGTTCTCCTCAGGCTGTCTGCTCAGAGGGCAGGAAATCCAGATGATTCCTAGGTATCTGTTTCATGGACTAACTGTAGTCCAGACAGCTGAAATACAGGGTAGAAAAGGAGTGAAGAGGTTCGTGGTTATGGTGCCAAGCAGAAGCCGTGCGGTCCAAAATTTTGTCGGTGTAGTTTGGTTTTGAAAGCTGTTGGGCTCACAGCTGTTTCGAGGTCCTGATAGTGTTACTTTTGGGGGAAAAAGAGAATGCATGGCAGCAGGCATGTGCTCAAGATGTGCACTTCTGTGTGAATGACACATGAGGCGATACACTCGGTTGAGGATTTGGGATTTTGCAGCCCCCTTCCATCTTTGCGGTGTGTGTGTTGATGCAGGAAGCACAGTGGAGAAGACTTGTGATAATGCAGTGATTTATGGGGATGCTTTTAGCCAACAGAGAGGCTTGAGGCTTCCAGTACCATGTAAATCCACAGTTTCTTGGTAGCCCGATGCCCTCAGCTCACTTCTGAGTGTTTTCAGGAGTGTGCTGGGCTGTGGGGTGTGTGTGTCACAGTGGGGCAGGAGGATCTGGTGCTGATGGGTGCTGCTTGCTGGATTTTCTGCAAATGCCCCTCAAATGACAGGTGTCTGGATGAACACCCACAAGCTTTTACAATTGGTTAATGACACTTAGCTTTACGTGCAGTTGAAGCCCCTCAAGAATAATAACTTGAGGAATGAAACAAGAGTACTTTTGGCACTTCTGGGTTTGCCTGCAGCCAGGAGCCTCCAAATGGGATGTGGATCTGGGTTGTAGAGGTAATTTTAACTGGGGAATATTTGTTGGAATCCAGTTGTACTTCATAACATACTTCATAACTCTGTTTCTGCAGCTGGCCGTGGGTTTCACTGTAGCTGTCTCAGGTGTCACTGCTTCCTCACGCTCCCAGTGGAGCCACGGCTCCAGCCTCAAGCCTGCAGGCATTTAGAAGGTGCTCAGTTGTACCTACAGACGTGTGTATGTAAGACATTGAGGGGCTGGAGCGTGTCCAGGGAAGGGGCTGAGGGAGCTGGGAAAGGGGCTCAGCCTGGAGCAAAGGAGGCTCAGGGGGGACCTTCTGGCTCTGCACAACTCCCTGACAGGAGGGGGCAGCTGGGATGGGGTCAGGCTCTGCTCCCAGGGAACAAGGGACAGGACAAGAGGAAGTGGCCTCAAGCTGTGCCAGAGGAGGTTCAGGAGGTTGGATATTGGGAAAATTTTTGCACTGAAAGGGTGGTCAAGCCTTGGCACAGGCTACTCAGGGCAGTGGTGGAGTCACCATCCCTGGAGGTGTTCAGAAATCATGCAGATCTTGCACTTGGGGACGTGGTTTGGTAATGGACTTGGCAGTGCTGGGTTAGTGCTAGGACTTGATGCTCTTAAAGGATTTTTTCCAACCCTCCAAATGATTCTATGATTCCCTGTGTAGATCAGTCAGACTTAGCATATCCTACAGGAGGAAAGATGAACCTGGACTTCTTGCAGCCTGAGATCTTTAACTTTAATGAGCTTTTACTCATTCCCTTCATTTTGGGCCTCTGACTGGAGAGCAGATGCATCTCCCCTGACCTGGAGCTACCAGCTACCACACCTCAGCCCCAGTCTTGTGCTGCTCTTGAGTGGTGTCTTAGTTTCTTCCTTCACCTTTCAGGAAAAACTAACAAGGTGTGGTCAATTAACTCCAAGTAGTAGTTAACCATTCCTTGTGACTGAGAGGTGGTTTGTCTTGGTAGCCACGCCCGAAAAAAAAAGGGTGAAAGACAACAGCTTGTCACTGGGTTTATGCTGAAGGAGTTTGAAATAAAATATTAGCAAATGATCGAGGTGGAACTCCTTGTTTAGTTAATTTTATCAAGGTGCAGGCAGTGCCACTCAGAGAAGCTGGAATGGCTTGGTACACGTGATTCCAGTGGGAAAGGAAATAAATTTGTTTGCTGACTGACAGCTAACCTGGGCTGAGAATAGGTAGGAGCCCTAGCATGGGACTGAAAAATTAATTTGTTTGTTTTGATAGTCTTGATAAAATGATATTGATTAAAAATTCCCTAGTTTAGATTGCTAGAAACAGTCAGGATGTTCAAAGTATTTTTTAGTTGATAACCTGCAAGGCTTTTCTCTTTGGGTTACTAGAGTACTTTCATATTGCTGCCACTTTGAAAAATATAAAGAGGTATCTTCAGCTAGATAAAACATCCAGAAGAAGCATACTCTTGAACTTGAGAGCAGAAATATATCCATTATTGGAATAATAGGTTTTGACAACTCTGAAACATTTCTGAAAGAGTCTTTAGATTCTTTAGCGTCTCATTTTGTGAAAACAGTTTTGGTGAAGTACATTTTTTTGTTGTAAAGAGTGGAATAGTATATAACTGGAATGTGGCCAACCAGTCCTGGCCTCCTGGACAGATCAGCACAATGAGTTTGGTGACATTTTTCATGGGTGTGGAGAGATAACAGACATCAGCTGTTCCCATTGCTCTGATGGCTGGAGGGCTCTGCCCCACCTTCCTCAGCTCCCTGGTTTTTCTTTTTTTAGAGAATTTTAGCTCCTGTCTCTTTTGCAAGGGCCACAATGCAGAGGAAGAGAAGAATGACTTGTCTATGACTTTGGCCACAAATAATTATAGTATATAAACAGAACTGACATGTTAGTAATGGAATTTTACACATTTTCCTGCATTATTTCATTTTGGAAGTAATCAACTATGATGTGACAATGTCAACAACATGACAAGGTTGCACCAACTTACTTTTTAAATTAGTTCCACTGAGCTAATCCTGGGTCATGTGAGTCTTGAGGGTTTGAGGATGCAAAACGTGCTTTAGCTTAAATTCATACCTTCAGCTAACCTGAAATAAAGCTTATCAAGCTGAAGTAAATGTTCACACAAAGTATTTCCCATTTTTTGTCCTAAACTAACTTTTTTAAAAAGTCCTTTACACCTGTGCAGATTCCTTGTGTAGTGAAGGCTGTGTTGTGCCTAATGCTTTTCTGCAGTGAGAGAAATTGGGAGGTATAATTAATATTGCTGCTAGCTTGATGTCTAGCTGAAAGTTGTTACATATTTTGACACCTGATTGATGAGCATGTTCAGCCAGACTTTACCAGTTTTGTCACATTTTTATTGGAACTGACACGCTTTAATGAAAGTTTTACTTTCAGCTATTTTTCCTTCCAAGGAAAATAATTATCTTAGAAAAGTTCTAGTGGACTCCAGTGGTCTGTGCTTGTTATTTCCACACAGTTTAATCTGGTTTTGCCTTTCCTTTTTATTTATTTATTTTGTTGGTTTTTCAAATGCAGAAAAATTGGCTGACCGTAAACTGAATGTGGCAGAGGTGACACAATCTGAAATTGGTCAGAAGCAGAAGTTGCAGACGGTCTTGGAAGCTGTCCACGATTTACTCCGACCCCATGGCTGGACAATCAAGTGGAATGTTGACTGTAAGGACTCTATTATATTTTCTGTCTCAGAAAGTGTGTTATCACTTAGGAAGTCTGCTGAGAGCACTTCTCTCCAGTATCTTCCAGTGCAGTGAAAAGCAAGTGGTTGGCTCTGCCTGTCTGTGTTGAGCAGAGAGGGTTCGGAGTTGTAAGTCAGGCTTAAAGGAAGGGCTGAATCTAGGCTTTGCTACCTGTGAAGTTACACTGTAGGCCTTACTAATTCAGGAAAAAGAGGCAGAAGGATGAAAAGAAAAAGACTGTGTTGACCAAAAGCATTTTTCATTGCCTTTCCCCCCAGAGCTGTTTGTTTAAAGTAACGCCTTGATATCCTTTTACTTGCTTCATTTCCCTTGTTCCCTGCAGCCATCCATGGCAAGAACCTGATTTCCATTCTTCACCTTCTGGTGGCTCTGGCAATGCATTTCCGAGCTCCCATCCGGCTGCCTGAGCACGTGTCCGTGCAAGTGGTGGTTGTGCGGGTGAGTACCAGCTCCTGGGAGGAGCAGAGCAGATTGTGCAGTCCTGGGCCTCCCTTTGCACCCACTGCCTCCCATCTCTTGTTGTTTAGAAAACGCGTGTCCCCGTTGTTTAATGAGTCCCATGCCCATGGGAGTGGCTGCACGGCCGGCCCCTGGAATGCCCTCAGCAGCTTGCCAGGTCGGCTGCTTGGGGGTGCACAAGCCCGGGTAAAAGAAGCTTGGAGGTCTGAACTGTGGTGCCCTCGCCACAGCAGGAACACACACAAAAGCGGTCGAGGACGCAGCTCCCTCACCTGAGAGGACTTCCCCCAGGCTGGTGGTAAAGGCGTGCCAGCAGAGACAAAGGATGAAAGAAGGGTCTGCTGCTTGGGTTCCAAAGATTTATTCTTCTGAAGTGGTCAGAGGCAGCAAGATGAGGAACCAGGGAAGAATAAGCATTTTTATACTGGGACAAAGGGAGGCGGAGTGCAGGGCAATATCCAATAGGGAAAGGGAACATGGGAGGGGTCAACAGGGGAACAGCCAATGGGGATAGAACAGAAGAGGGATTAATACAGACAACCAATGGGGTACTGAGGAAAGGGGAACATTCTGGAACATAATGCATATGGAACAGGGGAAATACATAAACATAGGCTCATACATAAAACTAGGAGGGGAATACACAAACCAATAGGGCTGCAGGGGGCTGTGGGAACTCACCTTAACGGGGAGATGGATTTTAGGGTTTTTGCACTGCAACGCATGGGAGTGCATTTTTGATGTGTGACCCCAAGAACAGCACATCCTTAGTAGGTTTGGGGGCCAGCCTTTGCTACTGCAATAGCAAGCTGAAAGCATGCAATGGGATTTTGTACAAGGGAGCATTGGGCCTGTCATTTGTCACTCCAGGACATTTTTTATTTTTCCATGCATTTTTTGCAGAGAAGCCATTGAAACCTCAACAGCACAGGAAGGAGTTTCAGCACACAGAATCTCCCTAGTCTGGAATGCCTGTTAGCAGTGTTGTTTTTCCCCCATGACTTCATGTGCAGACTTAGACATGTTGTTTTCCTTGGCGGGCCCGATAGACTTTCATCATTTCTTTCACAGTCTTGTGTTTTTGTTAGCTTTCCATAGATATGGAGAAGAGATCTGACCTAAGGAACCCTGACTGCTTCCCCCCTGCCCTAGATACTGCTCTAGTTATTCCTTTCTCTGCTTGGTCTCGACCGTTTCCTTTCCCTCTCCAAAGACTCTACTTCCAAGCATCTGTACTTCTGCTTTTTCCTTGCCTTCTATCCCAGTGAAAGCTTCCCACATCTGTAACATGGGAAGCCAGTTTTTCTCCCAGCTGCTGAACCCCAAGCAGATGTGTTCCAGCTGGCACTCTGCTCCTGCTGTGCCTGTTTGCTGTGGCACTCACTCTGCAAGTGCCATTTACTGTTCCAGCTGTCAGGCTGCAGTGAGTTTCCTGTCAAGAATAAAGAAGATAAAGTGATCCCACACCCTGTTTTGCAAACTTGGATTCCCTTACAAGATGCAGGGTGGTTGATTAGATGAGCCTCACTTTGCTTTATATTTAAGTAATGGTGTTTTCCAGGCTGCCTGCCTGGATGCTCTAGAGGTGCAGGGTGTGATGTAAATGAGAAATTGATGGAAACTCCCTGGTTCACAATAAATGTGTGTATTATCTATAGGAGGTGATTTTGAACTGCTTTAGTTCTTTCAGAACTGAAGTCAGAACTTGAGAACAGTGAGTTAGTTATAAAGTAACATGAATGTAAATAGAAGATCCATTTGTTTTAACTTTCTTTTGACTGTCTTGGAAAGATAAGGAGGAATATAAGCTGGTCGGCAGTTCTCTCACACCCTGATGCTAGGAACCTCCTTTTACCCAGTACAGTGAAGTGTCTTCTGTAACTGCAAAGTTGGAAAAAAACATTAGGTAGAGAGGTAAAAGCCTCCCTTTCCTTGTCCTTAGTTCAAGCTTCAGATCCCTCCACCTCTACAGCAGAGGGAAGGCTGTGGAGGTTTCCACTTCTTTTCCTGTTGGAGGGATATAGGGGAGACACCATCTGGTTCACCTGAGTCCCTGGATCTTGAGATTAGGATGACAGGGTGACATAAAGGCTGGCAAGAAACTAGGGAAGAGAGAGAGAGAGCAACACCTGTGTCCCCAAGGGAGTGCCTGAAGGTGTCAGGTACAGGGTGAGTTACGTTAAATCCTAGAGGCTCTTGCTCTTGGATCTAGAGCCTGGAGTCCTGGAGATGGTCATGGCCACAGCTGCCCCTGAGCAAGAGGAGGCTTGTGTCAGCCCCTAACCCACTGCTAGGAAAAGCTTGCAACTCACCAGCTTTGTTTATTTAAATGGAAAGCAAGGGGCGGTATGAAACAGATCATGTTTGTTCTGGAACAAGAACTTTTGCCTTATAGTTTGGTAAACTGAATTTTTGTAATTCAGCGTCCATAATCTAGTCTAAAAATACGTGCTGGTTCAGTGACACAGATCTCTTTAAATGGACTCTGTTTAGCTTTGTTATACTAATGACAAACAGAATGGTAATGAGGTTAATGTTGTTCCTAATCCACATAAGAAAACTACTATTGAGAAGATTATTGCTATTATTACCAATTTGTTGTTAAATGATCTCTTGTTACATATCCCAGTAATGAATAGGGTTCTGTCAAATTAGATCACAGTTAGTATAAGGTGTTACCTGAGAGGTTTTCATTTAAATGCCTCTTTTTGCTTGGATATACAGTTGAGGGTGTTAATAAACAGTTTGTTAAGAGACTTCTGTGCAAGTCTTTCAGAACTGACCCTACAGCAAGAAAACCGTGCAAGATGCTGTGGGAGTATGGTGCAAGAACACACCCACACTGAAATTTTCAAAACTAGCTAAGTCCCATTTTCGTGGTTGACTGGTTTTTTTAATCCACTTGTTGAGCTGTCCTCGCACTGTGCAGATCCCTGAGGTGCTTCTTCCCCGAAAGGACTGTGCTTACACCATGAAAATAAACTGGCTTGGCAAGTTACCGCTCAGCCAAATTGTGTGCATCTCCACAGCCCATCCCAGAGCAATGCAGAACAGCTTATGAGCTTGTGTAAGTGCTGTGGGCTCTTTTGTCTCTTACTTTCACTGTCCTGATCGGTAAAGTGAGATAATGTGACAGCACTGTGCTACATGGGGAGTATTTATCCAGATCTCCACAGTTCCGTGGTGATTCTGCCCTTCTGTTAAATTCCTCTCTTCCTTTAGCATCTTGAGGTGACAGACTGAGATGTTCTTAAGGTGCTGTATAGGTTTTTTTAAATTAAAAATAGTTGATTTAGAGTCTGAGAAAGATCTGTAGCTCAACCTGGATCTGTCGAGCAATGCACTATCTCTTTTTGGTCCTGCACTGTTCAGTTTGCTCAGAAGCCCACAGGCATTTTGGAGACGACTCCCTGTTTTACCTTCCTTGGCAGGAAGAGCCTTTACCTATCTGTCTGTCGTTCCATATTATGTGGAACAACTACAAGACCAGCCCAGCAGAAAAACACTTTTGTTTTCATTACTTCATAATAGCCTCCATGACGTAGCCCCTCTCAAGAGCAGAGTTCCTGAAATGTAGTTACTTGGAAGTAACCTGAAAGCCTTTTTGAAATCAACCTCCAGAATTCGTTTTCTTGCTGGTTTCTTAATCTGAAATAGGAAATTGGGTGACCATGGCAATATATGCCCAAGTTATTCAAGAAGGGTCTCAGCAGAGCACAGGTTTAGGTGGGCCTTCTAGTTAAAATCCTGTGATTAGCTACTCTTTAGTGCTGAGCTAAGAGTCTAGGGTGATACCTGCTTTAATGCTGGTGTCACTCAACACATGCCTGTCATTCCAGCCCTCCTCAGTGAGGGCAGGGAGGAGAGAAACTCTATTGGTTTTAGTGGTGCTTCCAGAGAGAACTGAAAATACTGAGATTTTCCAGCTGATGCTACTGCCTGCTATTCAAAATGTAAGCTTGCATGGTGAAGAAATCCCCTAATTCAGGGAAACAAAAAAGTTCTCAGAATGAAGTGTAAAAATTGTCCTTAGGGCTCACTGTGTTGGTTATTTTTACAAGGCTCAGGAACTGTCATCTTTTATGCTTAGCTTGCCTCAGCTTCGTTCTTAAAATTGCAGCATGTCCCACCTTGGTGCTGCTGGAGATCTGGGATGTTTTTACAGTAATTCCCTTTTAGTCTGAGTTGCAGACTTAAAGGTCAGAGTCAAGGCAGGATGAAAAATAAATGTGTCTGGTGCCAGTGGTGGAAGGAATCAAAGTTTTATCAAGGAATGACATTTGCTTTTGGATTGCAAGGTCAGGGGACCTAGGCTTGCTGTGAGAGCTGCCTGGGAGGGGGAGCCATGCTTCCTTTTCCACCAGCTGGGGAGCCAGTGTGGGAATCCATTCCTCTTTCTTATCAGGCACTTGGAGGCATTACTCACTAGTCATCACTTACTGAGGTTTTGTTCACAGGTTACAGCATCTTCTCCCTGGGGTACAGGGTGCCTGGAAGGTCCCGAGCCCTGCGTTAATAAAGCAGAGACGTGGTGGGGTGGAATAAAGACAGCATTGTTTTGTATGCAGGAAAATACTGCCCTTTCGGATGCTTCCTCATTTTCCCATCCATGCTGTCATCCTGGCTTTCCCCCCAAACCTCCTGGCACCATTCCCACGGCTCCCTTGGGGGAGCAGGATGAGATAGAAGTGTGATAGGGAGGTGAAGGATGTGGAGATGTGGCCAGCTGGCAGCACCCAGCCCAGGGCCCCATCGGGCACGGAGCTGTAACAGCTCCCCCCATGCCTCCAGCCAGGCTCCCTCCCTTCCAGGAGCCCTGCCTGCCTTCATTTCTTCAGGAGGGAGAGGAGGGGCAGGAGTTCCTCTTGCTGGTTTTTAGATTTCATTTCTCAGTTCTTAAACTGCTTCTGGGGAAGGATGTGTTTCTCCTCAAAGCTATTCTCCCTAATAAGTTCTTGCTTGGGCTTCAGCTGGTGAAAACGATTGAGATGGTAAAGGTGTACAGAGCTTTTGCCTGAGGGGGTGGTTTCCCTGCTTACCTGAGCTAGGAAGGGAACCTTCCTAACCCTCCCCTAAGTCCTTCTGACAGAGCTGGTTCCCAGATGGCTGCTGAGATTTGAGCTCTTTCTGTCAGCTTTTTGAGCACAGAGAAGGGAGGAAAGAAATTCCTCCATTCAGGCTTAGTTTTGAAAGGAACCCATGGAGATGTTAAGCAAGTTTTTCACTCAGGTGAAAGCACTCCCAGCCTCGGAGGTGTTTTGAAATGGAGTCTCAACACATGCTGTTTCTCTTGGGTAGAGACTCCTTATTCATGCAGAAAATTATGCCAAGGAGAGACAACCCAGTATCAAGGAAGTACTGTTCATTGTGAAATCATTAGATGAGCTTTTTGTGCTCCCTGTGTTTCCTTCCAGGTGTGTGTCTGTCAGGTGTGTGGCAGTGGCCCCAGAGCCATGCCTGCTCTAGGAGAGCTGTGCCAGTGATGCCTGAGATGGCCACCTAAAACCAGAGACTAAACAGGAATAAGGGAATAAAGGTAGGTATTTATTTGAAGGGCCCTCAAAGGTACCCCCTGGGCAGGCTAAAGATGGATCCCGAGCCCCAAGTTCTTCACACTTTTATAAGTTTGGTCCATTTGCATATCAGGGTTAATTCTCCAGTTAATGATGTAATTTCCCCAAGCTTACCCCCATCCTAAAGATGTTGGTTTACACATTTTGGGCTTAGGACAATCTGGGCGTCCTTGCAGCAAACCTAGAGAGGTTTGTTTTGTCTAACCAGCGTGAGAGAACAGCAGCTCACAGGCTACAAGAAACTTCAGAGTTACACACTAGGCAGTACAGGATTTGAAAAATATGAGTTAAAACCTAAGGCATCACCAGCACTCTGGAGCCCTGGCCTGGGAGCAGCCATCCGTGTCATTTCAGTCCCAGAAGAGTCAGGCTGCCAGATGTGGCACACTGCTGGTTGGCACTGTGACGTGACCAGCTGCCCTGCAGGGATCTAAGATGGGGCTGACAAACTCTAAATTGTGTTCCAGGCATGATGTTGACTGTGGTCTGAGGAGGAGGATTGTCAGTGAGGTAGTTGGCTGCAAATATAGGTGTAAATATACATTTCCCAAACATCCCTTTGGCTGTCAGCCTGATCAATGTCTCTGTTCTGGGGGTGAATCCTCCCGTGTCAGCGGTTTCACCTCTGCCTCTGTGAAGCTTAGTGAGTTCATCCAGTTCTGCCCTCTGGTATTCTGAGAGATGCTGAATGAGCCCCTGATGAGCTTCTCCTTTGCTAATTCCATCTTCCTTTGCAGAAACGTGAAGGCCTCCTTCAGACCACTCATGTTTCAGAGGAGCTGACGACCACGACAGAGTAAGCACAAAACGCTTTGGTGCACGATGTGACACCATTTCTAAAGATGAGAGAGAAGTTTAATCTTCCTCTATCCTTGCTAAATTAACGAAATCCCTTCATGTGGTGCTTTTTTAACTACATGGAAATGACTTGGTCTCTGGAAATATGCTACAAGGGAGAAATGTCCTCTGGAAATTCTTGTGTCTTAACAGCTTTTAACTGAAAATGGCTTTTGTGAGCCACTTTTTTTCCCCCTGCCTACTGGATGTAGCTGTATGTATCTGCTTTCTGCTTAGTACTATTTTCTATCAAGTGAAGGGCTAATGTAGATATTTTGGGGAAGAATTAATTTGACAAAAGGCAGTTCTTTGACATGCCTCTCAAAACTGAAGCGGTACAGTTAAAGCTGTAGGGAGAGCTCAGCGAAAATAAATAAATAAACCTCTTCCCTCTCCAGTTTTTGCACCAGATTACTTTGCTTTATGTTTTTACAGTCCTTTTTGTAAGGAGAAGGCTACACATGCATTTTGGCTTCAGCTGAAAGCTGAGATTTTCCTTCACATGGCCTGAAGGCAGCTCTTCTAAGAGGGGCTTACATGAGCCCTCCCTCAGCTTGTCAGTGTATTGGCTCCCTGTAGAGTTGGCTCAGCTTCCCGTGGCTTTGAAGATAAATAAAGCACCATGTGGTGCTTACTGGGGAAGATCTTTCAGATGGAAACACTCAGAAATGAGATCATAACGTCTCTGCGTGGATGTTAGAGATCTCGTAGTGGTTTTTGTAGGATCAGAGCTCCGGCTCAGGTTTGTGGGCCAAAATTCCTCCCCTCTCTCCTATGCCCTTGAACAATGCAGTGAGCTCCTGCTCTCCTCCAGATGTGGTTTGCAAGATGTAATCTGCAGGCTGGGGCTTGGACATTCTTTAGCAGGAAAGATGTTTGCAGATTTGCATGTGTGTTTATACATATATTTTATGGAGCTATTTGATATTACACAATATTAAGGGGTTTTACTCTTTAACGTGTTACATATCCAGATACAAGTACACCTATGGAAAAGCAGAATCCAACATTCACTGAATACTTTTAAATTCCTCTGTGCAAATCAGGGCCTGATTTGCAGCTGATAAACATCTGCATATGTCTGATGATGTCACTGGCTATGTATGTATTTCATATGTGGCAGTTTTATTTATGTAATATTCACATACAATGTGGGTTTTCTTCAGAGAAAATGGGTTAAAGTGAGATAGGTGGCTTTGCTTCTTGTAAGCTGTGTGGTTTAGATTATATTTGTGGAAAGTGCACACACAAGCACATTTAGTCATTCACCCTTCATCATAAAAAGTATGGATAAGAAGTCATAATTATGTGTAAAACGTAATTAAGCCTTTCCATTAATTGCAAATGGATTTCCCTGACATCACTGGTGCTCTGCTGGAGACATTTCTGCAGCATGATGTGCTCAGCACCCTGAGCTTGTACAAGTGGTTGGCCCTCTGCATATTGCAGGAAAAGTCCTGTTGTCTTGTCTTCCACACTGATTATTCATGAACTAACTTAATGTTTTTGAATGCTCTGACTTTCAGGATGATGATGGGAAGATTTGGTAAGTAACAAAACTTGACTCTGAATTTTTTTTTGTTTTATTTTATTTGTGTCGGGCACAGAAATCTTGTCATTTTTTCTTTCAGCAGATCAAGACAATGGGGTTGAGCAGTTCTATGAGGTTGGAATGTGTTGCAGGGGGCAGATTTTGTTACTCCATGCAGATGTGGAGCGTAATGGGTAGGACCAGATCATCCAGTGAACTTCTCGAGCTCTTTAGACTGGTCTGTGTTGTTTTGGTTAATTTGTAGGTAATGAATAGTAACCCCTCAGGACAAGAAGGACATTGAGGGGCTGGAGCGTGTCCAGAGAAGGGAACGGAGCTGGGGAAGGGGCTGGAGCACCAGGAGCAGCTGAGGGAGCTGTGGGGGGCTCAGCCTGGAGCAAAGGAGGCTCAGGGGGGACCTTCTGGCTCTCCACAACTCCCTGACAGGAGGGGGCAGCCAGGGGGGTCGGGCTCTGCTCCCAGCGAACAAGAGGAAACAGATGCCGGCTGTGCTGGGGAGATCAGGCTGGATATTAGGGAAAACTAGGGAAAGGGTTGTCAGGGCAGTGGTGCAGTCCCCATCCCTGGAGGATTTTAAAGCCATGTGGACGTGGCACTTGGGGACATGGGTTAGTGCTGGCCTTGGCGGTGCTGGGGGAATGGTTGGACTCGATGATCTCAGAGATCTTTTCCAACATGAACAATTCTATGATTCCAGAGCTAAAATGCTGCACAGGGCAATGTTTCCTAGAGCTGTTCTTGGTGGCTTTCAAGTAAAAATCTTTGCATTCCCCAGCAATGAGAGTTAAACCTTCCTCATATTATGGCTGTTTAATTTATGTATGAAAACCCCTGAAGCAAAGGGCTGTGGCACAAGGTCCAAAGCTCTGTTTATCTGCCCACCTTCAGCAAACAGTCAGTCCTGTCTAATTCCTTTGCATGGACAATCTTATCTTCTCTGTATTTGCTAGACTTGAGAGTTTAGACCTTACCAAATATATGTCTGGTCTTCTAAACAAAACTGATTGCTTTTGGTGTTGCTGCCAAGAGATTTTCCTTTTTGCATTTATTTTTTTTTTAGTGGCATTAAGTCATTTCTCATTTTAAAGATGTGTGCTCCTGTAAAGGATGAAAAAAAGTAATTCATTTTCTTTATTTGCCCATTATAATATGTGAAAACTATAATTTCTTCTCTTGCAGCATATCTACATTAAATAATTATAAGGCTCTTGGAAAATAAGTAATGTCAGGGAGCTATAGAGGCTAAATAATAAATCTTCAGATACCAAAGGAATTTAGATAATAAATAGGTTTGTTTATTTAACAGTAGGAAACTATTAAAATGTGTTCTGTAAATAAAAAGTATTTGATCATGGAAAAGCTGTTAAAAACTATGTTGAAGACAGACTGGATTAGATATTGATAGACAGTGCTTTGAAGGCAGAAACATAATTTAAATCTTTATACTGTCTGTAGGCTTTGTTCTTCATACACTGCTGAATCAGAATTCACTTGAGTTAGTTCTAAACTTTACTGACGTCAGGGGTGCTACCAGTAATTTTAAATTAACCAAATTAATATCTGAATTTGACTCTGAGTATGCATGCAACCATAGCTATTTTTAAAGTTAGAATCGGGGTATAGTCAGAATTTGTGTTTCATTTAATTTTTCTTTCACCCACATATTTTGTGTACCAATTTTGAATGGCAGAAAAGGGAAATCAGTGAATATGTTTATTTTCAGGTACCTCTAAAATTCCCAGGGCAGTTTGCTCTGGCGTGTAGCCAGACACCAAAATAGGGTGCTGACTTTTAGCTTGGGTCTCTGTTACATGACTTTCTGAGGAAAAAAACCTTTAAGTTTTGGGCAGGTAACCTGCTTCCCACGCTTGGCTGTTGGAGGTGTTCTAATTCTAATTTTAATTTCTTTTCCCCCATGCCAGAGCGCGATGCCTTTGACACGCTTTTTGATCACGCGCCAGACAAACTCAGCGTAGTCAAAAAGGTAAAAAGCAAAATCCTAGCTTTATTTTCCACATTGCATTTTTTTTCTATGCTTTTGGAAAGATACTCAGAAACATCCAGCAAACAACAGCAGAGGAATCTGAAGTGTAGTGAAAAAGGGCATTTATCCCCAAGGATTGCTGTTTCAAAGCCAGGTGATGTTTTCCACAGTACCCTAAAATGTGATTCACTCGTAAAGAAGTTTGAATATAGAGCTGAATATAGAGCTTTTACAGAAGAGCTGCTTTTGTCCTAGGCTCTTCTGCTTAGCACTTATTCCTGTGGTCCCCTGGTTTGTCCTTCAAGGCTGAGCATCACTGCACAACACATCCACCCAGACATATTTTTGACATGGCTCGTTGTGTTAGACAGAGCAGAGGGGTAAAGCAGCTGTTTATCTCTCTCTGCCAGCTTTTGCTGCTTTGGGGGAATATATGAGAGATTCCATGTAGTTCCATCAGATAGTTCCAGCCTGGCTGTTAAGCTGCTTATTAGGAGAGTAGTATGTGAAGATCAGTGTTGTAAATTGTCCCTTCCCCTTGTAGGAAATAGAGGATGTGTGCATTTAAAATAATTCTTTGAAGTCTCGGGAAGATTTTTATCTTTCCAGTCTGAAATGTCTTCTGGAAAAGTGTTTTTAAGTGGATAAAGAAGTAACTTAACTCTTTCCACACAATAAAAGTGGTAACACGCAGCCCTGTGTCCCTCCTGGCAGTGGTGTAAGTGGGCTGACAGATCTCTGTGCCCCAATCCATTAGCACAGATCCAGGTTGTAGTGGCAGGATTTGCATCTGGGATAGAAATCCCAGACCCGGACTACATCCTGACTTGTAATCTGTGTGCTGGCTGCACACATCCCTCCAGGAACAGAGTTGTGTGCACAACACTGTGCTGTTGACACCTTCTTCCAGAGCCTGAAAAAATTCGTGGGGACAGTGAATCCACCTACTGCTCGCCTCATCTTCGGGCACCAGTGTCATCACAGTGATTTCCCAGGACACTAAAGTTTGCTTAATGTGCTGGGAAAGCTGCATGTAACAGCACCATCTGCTGAGTTCTGGCATCTGGTGCAACAAAACCAGCAATTCTGTCTACTTGTTCGTGCAAAAGCAGGCAGCAAACATGCCTATTATGTTTTTAAAAATGTCTTTAGAGGTTGTGTTAACCCTTTCACGTCGGCACTGAGTGTAGTGTTTGACATCACTGTTTCTGCTGGCTTTTTTAAATAGTCTCTGATCACCTTTGTGAACAAACACTTGAATAAACTGAATTTGGAAGTAACGGAATTGGAAACCCAGGTAAGAGGCTTTGTCATCTTGTATGTAATCTGTGTAAATTGCAAATTTTCAGACATGGGCTTGGCTAAGCAGAAGCAGATCTTCTTTACAGAGTTTACTGAGCTGTGAGAGATGGTTATCTTACTGTCTTGGCAAAAAAAATAACCACAGCATCCAGAGAATTATACGAGGAGTATGGATAATTCATTTGAGCCTGGCTTAGTATAATACCAGTCATTCATTCACTGCTATTTCACAGCTTTGCTGAAATAAATGGGTGACTGGATCTGATCTGTCACAAGGAATTGTTGCTTCATGCCTTAGAGATACCCAAGAATTTATTTTTTAGAGGTTTTCACATGTGCCATATCAGGATCACAAGTGAGAACTCTTAGAACTGCATAACATCATCCCCCTTAGCCAGTCAGTAGCCATCTGGTCTGGTAGGAACACTGAACAGGATGGCTGAAAATATGTAGGATTTTATTTAGTATTTGCTGAAACCATAAACAGTCTATTTTGACTTGGGGAAAGAAATGTTTTTATGAAATTCAATTTCCTGCTTGTGACAGGGGAGACCTAATTTCAAGTTTTGATTAAAGGGCAAAGATTCAAATGTCTAACACACGATTTAAGAGGGATTGTGCTTGAAATGACCAGGTAATGTAGCAGGAGGACTGGGAGTATATAATGTGCAAACATGTTTCCCAGGAAGTTTGGGGTTTTTTTAACTACTGTAGTGAAGTTGCCAAGATTCCTCAAGCAAATTAAATGAACGTGAGGAAAGCAAGAACAGACTCCTGAACCATCTCACACTTTCATGCTAGCAAAAAAAAAATAAATCAAAATACATAAGTTGGACCAAGCATTCTTTGTTCTCCTTGTTTATGAATGCTGATGTACAAACAGATGCTTTCTCCTAGTATTGCTCTTTAGTTTGCAGATGGTGTTTACTTGGTTTTGCTCATGGGTCTCCTTGAAGACTATTTTGTTCCACTTCACAACTTCTACTTAACACCTGAAAGTTTTGATCAAAAGGTGGGTAGAAAGTCCGGGTTATGTTCTTTCTGCATTATTATCACATGGTTTTTTTCCAATTGTTGCATCCTTTCTCCTTGTGCCAGGTGAAACAGCACCTGGTGTATTCTCTTCAGGAGCTGTAGCAAAGAGGGACTGGCTGTGGCACTTGATGGTTAAAACCTAAAAGTTGTTTGTGAAATGAATGGGTAAATTCCGCATAGTTGAGGAAGAAAGGTATTCTGTTACTGGCATCAAACAACACATAAAGCTCACGAATATCCAGAGTGAATAAATAGAATAATGAGTGCTCTGTACTGTATTGTACTTTGCATAATCAAGGTAATTTTTAGATGGTAGTACTGCCTGAAATGCTCATGTGTGTAGGTCTCTTGCTCTCAGCCCCACACTTGCTCCATTGTCCTGTGTCCCTCCTTGTGTTCATGATGAGAAAAGTGTTTAGGCTGTGTTTTAATGTCACAACCAAAAGTTTGCCTCTGTCTGCAGTTGTTCCCAGGCCTGCACATGCATTAGTGTGTATTTGGTCTTCATCAGAATACCCCGAGCCTGCTCCTGCTGCAGTACTGCATGTGCCCCCTGCTTTTTATTCTGCCAGGTTCTGCAGTGCAGAGGACAAGTTTTGTGGTGGCTGAGCTGCAGCAGGAGGGGGCTAGGTCAGGAGTGGAAACACTGGCTAAAGTTAAAAGATGGAATGCTTTGTAAGGCTGTTTAAAATGGGGTTTTCATGACAGCTTCCACACAGATTGTTGTGTCAGCCCCTCAGCAAGGGTACCTCTCTGGTAGGGATGGTTATCTACTACATCTTACATCCTTTATAGCTTTCTCTTGCTTCTTTTTCCCAGTATCTTGAATTTTTGCCCTTGTAGAAATGCAGGGTGCTCAGTTGCAGCCAGCATCTGTTCAGTTACAATTTGATGATTAATGGTTGAAATTCATAGAGATTACCCAGTGTTCCTGAAATCACATTGTGGTTTTGTGTGGAGACTCTGCCTTGAGGAATGGGGATTTGTCAATTGAAGAAGGAGAGGTAGGCTCTGTGTTTTGGGAGGAAAAAATACCACGTTGGAAGTGATTGGTTTTGTCACAATGAATGAGGAGGAACTGCAGCAGGTAAAAGAGATTAATAAAGTCCTGAGTAATAAGCTATGTATCTCCAGAACTGTCAGGAGCAGTAAAAAGCTGCACAGAATTCATAATGCCAATTACCTTGCTTAAATTTCAGTGAGCGTGGACAAGAAATCGGCTGTGCAGATCTCTGTAAATCATAATTTTTGTTCCTCAGAGGAGAGATTAAATGAAGACACCTACTTTCTTTTGCTTTCCCTTTTTGTCCATTTTCTTTCCTCTGAATTTATGCTCCTGTGTGATCTGTGGGGGCTTGTTCAGAAGCTCTTTATGTACAGTCGTGCATAGCTGGTTTTGCAGGTTCTCTGCACAGCCTGCCCAGGAACTGCCCCCACCAAGCACTTTATAAAGCATTTACTTCATTAGACAAACTCAATTTGATTTTTGTCTCTGTTTTCAAGTAGAGGAAGGCAAAGCTCCGCGAGAATAAGGGATTAGCACAAAGCAAGCAGCCTAGATCCTTCATGATATGATGCTGATGTTTCTTGCTGTGCAGCCGATAATGACGCAGAAAATACTAATGTGGAAATAATTCTGTGTGGTGTCATCATTTCTTCTTTCTTACTTGCCCAGGAGTATTTTTCATCTCTGCTTGTTTCTGTTATGTTCCTTGTTGCCTGGATGATAGTGATGCCTTGTTGTTGATCTTGGGGGACAGGCAGGAGTTAAAAAATGTTTAATTGTTACTGGGAGCTCTCCGGCCTCTGCTGTAGAGGCTGAGACCGAGGTTTAATGAGGTTTCTTGGTCCCTGTGGGACCCAGTCCCATTTTTACACTTGAATATCTGGAAGTCTTTTATTACTTTGTATCAAAAAGTGAGTATTTGCTCTATAATGATACAGGCTTTCATTTCTTAGTGGCTCATATTTACTTTCTGCCATGCTTAAACATGTAAGTGTTTAATATGGATTTAAATAGAATTACCAAGTATGGAGAGAATAAAGCATCTAAAAATTTTTGATTAAAGGTTTTTGCTGCCTCTACAACTTTGAGATTCTAAACACTTTATCTCTTTCAGGTGCATAATGTTTCTTTTGCTTTTGAGCTGATGCAAGATGGAGGCCTGAAGAAGCCAAAAGCTCGCCCTGAAGGTATGGACGTGCCACGTGGCTTTGAACTGTATATAAAGTCATCAGAGCAGGTGTATTTCAATGCAGTTCCATTTGAAGTAGCAGTAGTATCACAAAGTGGAGCTGTGAATGGGCCCCTTGACAGTTTTCCAAAGGATTCACTGTCCGTGCCTGGGGTGTCTCCTACCTGTGCTTCTTGCCTGGAGCAGATGCACTGAGGTGTCCAAGTGGAGCTTTAGCAAGTCATTCAAGAGCTGTTCAGTGCTACATTATAAATTCAGCTGGTGTTTTCAATAACAATCCAAGCAGAAAGCTTTTCATGGTCTAATTCTTGTAATTCTTACAGCTGGTGCTAGTCTGGACTCCTGTGATCAGATTTCAGTGACAGATAACTGGAAGGCATCAGGGGTTTTTTTGGGAGAACCAGTAGCAAACAATCTTCTTGATTTATGTGGATGTGGGAGTCAGAGCTAAAAAGTGTAAAAACCTGAGGTTTCCCTTTAAAGTCTCTGAACTTTAAAATTAATTATTGATGAGGTCTGCATTGTTCCTTGCACTAGGGATAAAAAGAGGAATTAAAACTTTATGACTGCTAAATGAGCAATTTTTATTCCTGGTGTTACCAACTATCTATGTGTCAGAAGCTTCCACAGAACAAAGGAAAATGAGGAGCCCCCAAGAAATGTTTGGTCTGACTTAAAATGAGACAAAGTGGTGATAGTAAATTGATTAACAAACAGTGGAGCTGGTTATAGAGGGGGAAAAAGGCAAAAGACAGTATTAAATGGCTTCTATATCCTGTCAGTACTGTTGTAAACTGGGGGATGACAAGTGCTCCTGAAGAATGCTGAAAAGAATGATGAAAACAAGAAGAGGTTACCTTTCCATAGGGCTTTCTTATACCCTTACACTATCATGAATGGTAAAACACTGCAGCAGATCTTTTGTTTGCTTGTGTAGATTCAATAAACAGCAAAATAGGCTTTTAAGTGTTTTACTGATTGAAAATGTAATTATTAATATAAGCTGGAGAGCCAAATCACCTCGTACAACATTCCTTTTTTGCTTTTTGGTGCTGCAGGATGTACAATCTCTTGTGTATTTTCCTTCCTCTTCCCTGTGTGTGGCTGTTCCTGGCAGCAGTTCCCAGCTGTTGGAGTGAGTGTGCTCGTGTGGTGTCTGTGTGGCTGGAACTGCCTGAAAAACTGACCGTGGCTCTTGAAAAACTGCTCCCTTGGGGAGGACAGTAGCATCTTGGGAATGGCTTGTCACCGTGGTGTCATTTGTAAGATCTTGGCAGACATGTAATTCGTGTTTCACAGAACAAGAATTCATTTTGACAGAGAATCTGAAGCTCTGCAAAAAAATTCTGTGTATAGTTATGCTCCGTTAATGCCATACTCTGATCCACTGTTTGTTCGTCAATAGGCTGGGAAACCTGTCAGGTGAATCCACAGCATGAACTGGGTAGTAAATGCCTCTTGAATTAGAATCATAGAACTGTTAAGGTTGGAAAAGGCCTCTAAGATCATTGAGTTCAACCATTAACCCAGCATCATTGTGTTCACCACTAAGCCACATCCCCAAGTGCCACATCTACACAGCTTCTAAATTCCTCCAGGGATGAGGACTGCACCACTTCCCTGGGCAGCCTGTTTTGGTGCTTGACAACCCTTTTGCTGAAGAAATTTTCCCAATACCCAATCTAAGCCTCCCCTGGCACAGCTTGAGGCCGTTCCCTCTCATCCTGTCCCTGTTCCCTGGGAGCAGAGCCTGACCCCCCCCAGCTGCCCCCTCCTGTCAGGGAGTTGTGCAGAGCCAGAAGGTCCCCCTGGAGCCCCCTTTGCTCCAGGCTGAGCCCCTTTCCCAGCTCCCTCAGCTGCTCCTGGTGCTCCAGACCCTTCCCCAGCTCTGTTCCCTTCTCTGGACACACTGCAGCCCCTCAAGGTCTTCTCTGACATGAGGTTCCCAAAACTGCCCCCAGGATTTGAGGTGGTGGGCCTGGCTGTCCAACCAGTTAAATTAGTTGTAGGATTTAAGGAAAAGTGTTGTCTAGAGCAAAACATAATTTTTATCCCTATAGCCCGTGCTTTCTGCAGTGCTTGTAAGAAAGAGCTCTTGTTAAATCTTGTAGTGTGTCTGTGTACAGGTGTAAACAAAAATAGGACCATACAGGTCATCTCCTCTTCTCTTGTTCTTCCAACCAAATTCAGTAGATTGCTCCAGCAGCAGAACTTGGTGCTGAGTTGTTGCAGCAGAGCTACGTTGTGGTGGATTAATTTAGTGACCTCCAATGAGGTTGTTATGGACCGTGAAAGTTTTAAATTAATGGAGTATTTTAAGCTACTTTTAGAGTGTATGGCCACTTTCAGTTAACATTTTATTAGTTGTTGTTGGTAATGTTATGGCTGTGCATGTTTGATCTTATTATAAGAAACAGGAGGCTGAGAATATGCTTGTTCTTGGAAATACCTGTTAGACACTGATCAGTAAGGAATACTGCAATCACCCACACAGGGAGGCTGCATTTCACGCTCTGTGCTCTTTAATGCAGCAGTCAAAGACATAACAAGGTCTGGAACTTAGGAAAATGGCAAACTGGAATTAGAGTATAACCTTTGCAGCAGTGGTTATTAACCATTGGTCTGCGTTGTCAAGGAATGGAGATGGAATTTCCACCACTGGAAGATGTGAAAAGAAAAACAAAAAAATTAAGAAAACATGCAGTGTTAAGATTGTGTTTTAATTTGTAAGCTCAATGCAGGCTTTTCAAGGTGAAGTTCTGTTGTACATTGGATCAGACCTTGTGGCCACAGTAGTTTCTTCTGGCCCTAAATTTACTTGTCATTACACCACTGAATAAAGGTGCTGGGTCCATTATTTATTTTTGTGACAGGACAGGGTCTGAACCCTGCAAGACTTGACCACTTTGGGCTGTGTCAGCTAAGAGAGAGGTTACAGTGATCCAGGGAAGGGACCCATCCTGCCTTCAGTGAGAAACTGGAAATGGATGGCATGGGATAAAGAGTCAGCTGGGAGGAGTGGGGCAAATACATGCTGTGGATCTCTGACCCCTAGAGAGCTGACTAGGCCAGCTTTCTTGGCATTTTCATAGTGCTATGAGTTTAATTGTTTAGCAAACAGAAGTGACTGCCAGCATCGGTGGGACAGATCTGTTGGTGGTTGTCTCTTGCCCAGGTATTTGCCTCAGTTTCCCAGCTTTGGAGATGCATGGCTGTTGCAAAGTGTGATTTCTCCTGGGTAACTTTACATTTTAAACCCATCTCTGAGGGAACTGTCTTGTTACAGAGGAACCAATGCTGATTCTGGCTGTTGACTTACTGAGAATGCTGTGGTAGTAGGCAACTTTCTATGATACCTGGGAAAATCAGAAGTTTCGTATTTCAGTTATCCAGATAGGACATTTCTTTTTCCAGGGTGTATGACTTCACAGCAATTAGGATCTTTCTTTGGGGCAGGAGAAGATTCTTCTGCAAATGCAAATTGAAAATCATAAATGAAATATGTAAAATAATATAGGAAAAAAGGGTAGAACGAATGTTTGAGAGTTCACTGAATGTACCAGATGAAGTGTGGGGGTTAGAATTGTATCCAGTGTGGGGTGGGAGGGCAGGGTGGAGAGGTCTTGGCAATGATTCTTCAAAGCAGACAGTGGGGGTTTCCCTTGCACCTCACGTTAATTGTACTTGGTCTGTTAACAGTTTTCTGTCTTCCTTTTGAGGAATTTTGATGATTTTTTTAAATTATCTATTCTTCCTTACTTCTGCTTCTCTATATATTGTTCACTGTATGTTTTTTGTTTCTTCCTCCTCATTTCTTACATGTTACATCCAAACTTTCTTTCTGCCTCTTTAGCTTTCTCTGTGCTGTGCCTCCCCCCAGATTCCCTGCATTCTTGGCATTTTATTATAGTATAGGTGGAGAGGTGCTAACAGGAAAGCTTTTTTTTGAGAGCTGTTCCAGACCTGTTCCCTGGCCTGGCGTGATAAGAGGGGATATTAAATAATAAAAAGCTTGGAGTCTGCTAAGGATTCAGGCTTTGTTAATTCATGGACTGTGTCATTGCAGAGCTGTGGTTCGGTACCTCATGAGGTGTGTGACTGCTTGTTCACTGCTTCTTTGGCCAGGGAAGCCATCAGGAGTATTTCCCAAAGCCTTTATCCCAGGTCTCTGACAGAAGTAGATTTTCTGTAGATTTTTCAGCTTTAGCTGAGGAAGGGAATTACCTTCTGTTCCCCAGAGAGAAGTTAGCTGTGACTGATAGTAAAGCTGTTTCAAAGTGCATCATGCAGGACATTTAAAAGGTTTGTCTTGGGGAGATCAGAACTCTGTGGATTTTTTTTTATTCCTGGTTCCAGTAGCTCAGAGATGCGGGGACTTCTGTTCCTGTCAGGACAAACGAGGGCAAACAAAATGCAAATTAAAGATTTCTCCTTTTCTTCCACAGATGTTGTCAACTTGGACCTGAAGTCTACCCTCAGGGTTCTGTACAACCTTTTCACGAAGTACAAGAACGTTGAGTGATGCTGGAAGCTGCTGAGGTCTCTTCATCCTTCAACCTCCTCAGGCAGAAGTTACAATAAACACACCCTCTGCATGCTCCCATTGTGCCTTATGCTATATACTTCATGCATTCTTCCTACATCTGATGTGTTCTCTCTGTAGCTGTTGTAAGACAATCCCGCTAAAAATGATGCATGTGTATTCCCTAGGTCGCTTGAAAACCTGTAGGTATTTCACACTTTTACCAGATGGATCTGTTGTTTGCTATAATCCACAAATGTTCTTTTGAGAAAGGAAATATACCACTAACTACTTTAATAAGCAGGGAAAACATGAGACCTTCCTCGTGGCTCGAGACTCTTTGCTTCTGCAGAAGACTTTCTTTTGCATACTCCTTGGTTGCAGCTGGCATTTGATGATTTCCCAGCCTTAAGTGCTAACAATAGAAAATCAGCATTGGAATTTATTTAGAAGCTGAGCCTTTTCTGTTAAATAAGGTTTTGTGTGTTCTGTTGGGTGGGTTGGGCTGAGGGGAATTACAGGCACTGTCTGAAGCTGATGGCAAAAGCTTCACTTTTTGTGTTCACCTCGTTCTACTCAGTGTTAACTTCCATTCAGTGTTTACACAGAATGAGTCTTGCAATGGGATGACCAACTAATCTTTTGGTGTCTAGTTTTTATTTAATCTCTTATCTAGGACAAATTTGGTTGCTAGGGCCATTGTCACCCGTTAAGCAGGCAGCTTCAGTCAGGTTGGTCAGGAGCTGGTTGCACAGGCACAGGCTGGATTAGTGCATTTCCCCCAGTCCTTCCTGGAACTAATAGGGGGAATGATGAGCTTGGTCTCATGTGTAGAACTGCTCCTGCCTGCTGATGTGGCTGGTGCAGGGGGCTTTTCTGGAACAGGAGCCATCTGAGTGGATTTTTGAGGACAGCTTTGTGGAGGAAATGGGATTGGCACTTCCAGAGTAAATGATTTGTGGAATATGCATTCAATATCGCACTTTTCCTTCAAGCACATGGAGGAGAGATTTGATTGCTGCTTTTATGTATCACAGCAGCAACTTCTGTTTTATGGGCAGCCATTCCCTTGGGTGGAACACTAGGCTGAGTGCCCTGAAGGAGAGCAGTTAGAATTGCTCTGCTCTATGGGCTCACTTGAGTCCTGTTGTGAGTCAGCATCTTCTTTCCCTAAAAATAGATTTCTTATACCAAACATTATTTGCCTTTGAGCTCAGGTTCAAGAGGAAACATGCTATTTGAATGGTATAATTTTACAATTGGGGTTTTCTCCTTCCCTTCTCAAACTTTTTTCATCTCAAAGGGAGAGAAATGAGCTTCTACTTCTTTACTTTGTGTTTTTGGTTTCTGAGTTCTAGTATTTGGATTACTTGGGTCACCTCCCCTCACACCTCTAAACAAAAAGATGGAAGGAAGTTGCCCTCTCTTTGCATGAAAAATTCAGATCCCCTCTGCTCTGCAAGGCTCTCTGGGGAATCTTTGCTTGTCTGTACTTTAGGAAGGAGGTGACCTCTCGCTGTTTATACTGAGCCTGGAACCAATGGCCATGCAGTTCATGGGGCCACATGAACTAAACTCCACCACAGCACCAACAGAGGAGACTTGCACAGGTGCTAAGGCCTGGTGGGACAGCTCTCCTGGCAGGTGAATGAAATTGGTCTAACTTTTGTGCTGAGAAATAAAGGTATCATGAGGCTGCAAGGTCATTGAACTGAAAGGTCACTCAAACTTTTAGTTTAATGCAGGATTATTTGTGGGAAACAAGTCTGTTGAAGAGTTGTCATTCACCCCTATCCCTTCAGGTGATGTGGAAGTGCCAGCTCTGTTTATATTCTCTGAGTAGCTGGGAAAGACCTCCTAAGAGTCTAGTTTTTGAAATTGCAAGCAGTATTAATATCAAAAGCAAACAGAAGATAAAAAGAAGACATTGGTGAGGGTGATTTGGCTTTGGAAAGGGGAATGGCTGTTTTTGAGCTGGGATCATACAGCTGGCATCTTCAGGGCACGTGAGCAGGTTATGACAGGTTATAAAAGAGTGTCTTCTTTGTTGAACTATGTGTTTCTGGTCCCCTTGCTTCAACCATGGGTCTCCTTTAGCATTCCTTCTGTTAATATCCCTGTCAGGCAGGGCTGCTGCCTGGGTCAGGGTGGGGGCAGGTGTCACAGCCTGTCCTGTTGTGGTCTTGATTGTTGGTAGATGTTGTACAGGGAAAATACTTTCTTCATTCCTTAGCTCCTGGCTGTCTAGCCAGCTCACTGTTCTGTAGACACTGTCTTTATTGTTAACCAGATCTGTGAGCAGGGCAGATGGAACTGGAGTGTAGCTTCATCCCAGTCAGCCCAGTTGCCAGGAGGAGCCATGTAGGTAAAGCTTCTCTGAATGCCTGCTCTTGTCGTGCCTTTCTGTGACACATGCACGATGATTCTTTGCCTCTCAGAAAGCTGAGTCAGTGTTAAAAATGTTGTTCATGATGTCTTTGTGTTACTGGGGTTTTACATGTGGGTACCAGTCTGAATCCTGTTGAGTTCATCTGGAGTGCTGAATGCTCTGCAGCATTAAAGCTCCCACATTTGTAAGTACTTAATGAATGTCTGTCTTTTCCAGTCCATACAACTTGACTTTTAGGTGCATCTACTTGACACACTCAGTTACAGTGAGCTGTATTACCACAGAAGAAGCTCAGATAGTCCTCAGCTGCATTTTGTTTTTCAAGATGAAAAACAGACAGTGGTGGATTTTTTTTAATCAGTTTAAACCTCATAGGATTTCTTAGTCCTCTTCCCCACACCCCAGTGCTTTCAGTATTAATGTATTTTTTAGGAGTCTTTTCTACTGTTTTTAACAGTGTTTACTCTGGATTTCTAACTACTAAAAACCAGCCTTGCAGATAAAATTCTGGACTTGTCATATGTTGGAGACATCCATCTTAGTGATAAGAATTGTGTACTGTAAGCAAGTTACAATGCAATGCTATGTTTGCTAAAATTCACAGCAGGAGTGTTTATGCATGGGTTTTGACAGTTGTACTATTTATTCAAATAAACAAATAATGATCACTATGTTTTCTACTTCTTTTTTTTTTTTTTTTTTTTCAATGGAAAAATCTGTGGGAAGAACTTTTGAATGGTGAGCTTCCCTTTGCTCTGGTGTGGAGAGAGTGTAGAGTGGCTCTCCAATACAGCAGGGCCATGTGGAGAAGAAGCAGGAAAATGCATTATCAGAACTTGCTTTGCTGTTGAATCCTTGAATTGTTCTTCAGTGGCTGTTTTCATGTGGGGGCCAGGTGTGTGTGGTGGGGCTGTGTGCATGAGATGTGCTTTGAGAATGTACAGAAACACCCACCCCTGGGTCAGCCCCTCAGAGCTGGTCCAGGGGCTTCTTTGTCCCATTTTCTTGGGATGGTTGCAAAACAAAATGTCCTTGTTAGAGGTTCTCTTCTTGAGAGTAAGACTCAACAGAATCTCAGGAATGTTAAAAGGGCTAGCTTATTACTCTAAAATCTAAGAGAGAGGGCAGGAAAAATACCAGGAGCTATATAACCATGTATTAACAGTCTGCAAAGCTACAAATACATGAAAAATGTACAAAAAGCAAAAATCTTCAGGCATCATAGGCATGAAATCAAATGCAACTCACACAGAATTGACTGCTGCTGTTTTACAGAAGTCTGGATGCTCCCTGTGCTGGTCACTACATCAGGTTTTGGAGGAAAATAGGTGCTTGTCCATCGTGTGTGTTTCAGAGTTTTTCTTTTAGCATTGATGTGCTATAGTTGTGAATGAGACTTCCAAGTCCTTTGTGCTGCCAGTTGAAGCAGGGAGAGACTTAGTAATTACAGAAAGATTTCCCAGCATTTAGTTCTTCCTGCTCCCTCTGCCTGCTGATATGAAACTGGAGATATCCAAAGTTCCCGATAACCTCTGCAATGATACCTTGGTTTTGTTTTCAACTTACTACACGTGTAGACTGCAGCATGCACTTCTGAGTAGGTGAGAAGGTACTCAGTCTCTTCTCTAAATTGCTGTGTTGTTTTCCTGCTTATCTGCTGAGAAAGTAGGTTGGCCCTTTGATTCAGGATTTTGGGTTAAGTTGTTGGTTACTATGAATTCATGGCAGCTAGAAATCTGTTTTCAACCCACTTTCTTTTATCCCATTTAGCTCATGCCAGACTGTCTGTTCTTATCTTTGGCATGCAGCTAAACACAGGAGTCGCTCCCTTGTTAAACCAGACCAGCTTAATTAGTGTGGCTGGCTGCTGTTATTAATGGGGTTCATGAGGGGCTGCAGAGTTGCTTCTGCTTGCTGGGAGAGTTAATAAATGCAACTCATACCTGAAGGAAATGTCCAGGGAACGTGGTTTCTGTAGGAAGCTCTTAATCTTTAATCAGTGCTGTAAAAGGGGAGGAAGAGCAGCAGCACTGCCTGCTGGAGATAACTCTTCTCTCACATGAGGGTTTTGGGCCCTGGTGCGGCTAACTACCCCCTCTAAGGACAAATTAATTAATTTTCTGCCTAGGTTTCTCCTTCTGCTAGGTAGGTAGAGTAGTCCTGCTTTATAAAATGCTTGAAGGAGCATGAGGAAAAGGTGTATTGGAGCAGGATTTGGTCTGCTCTTGGCTAGTTTATCATTATATACAAAGCAAAAGTGCTCTGTGAGTCACCCCAGAGGCAGAGTAGCCCAGTCATGCTGGGCAGTCCCATGCAAGAACGATCATATCTTCCTGATTCTTTCTGGTGTTTCAGGAGCTGCAGGGCTGCATGTTTCCTGCACTTGTATTCCTGTTTATTTCAGTCTCTGCAGCAGGGACCAGCACACAGACAATGAAGTTCCGGATGGGACCGTGGTTTCGTTTTTAAGAGCAGAGCACTTGCGGCACAACTTCCCCTTGTGTGCTTCGTGCTGCCCTGCATGGGAGTCCTCCGAGCCTGGGCTCAGCCCTCTCCCCTGGAAATTTCATCCTGACTGCTGGGACAAGGTCCTGGAAGAGCTTCTGGAGAGTTACTGAAGGAGAGAATAGTAAGTTTGGAAAATGGGACTCCTTTGGGTGCTTTTTTTCATAATTATTGTTCTTAATTGGGAGATTTTCTGTGTCTGTGTGGATTGTTCTTACTAAGATAACATCTCTTCTGATGCTAATGAGCAAAGATGGCTGCTGAAAAGTCTGGCACTACACAGGGAAGTGAAAACAAGTTTTAAACTGGGCACAGAATGCACGTTCTCTTTTTTCTTACTTTTTAATTCTGGTTTTCCGAAGGCAGAAATAATACTACTAACATTCCCACCTGGGTTTTTTTTTTCCCCTCCTTCGTTTGATCTACTTGGGCAACCGTTCCTAGGAAATGTGTTTGAGCTAAGGCAGAGTAGGGCTTTTGCCTTTTCAAACAGGAAATAAGAGTTTGGTAGCATTGGTAAGTGGCTTGTGTATATTCTACAGCTGTAAGCCAGGAACCACTGCTCGTTAGTGCTTTGTGTGGTACCGTGGGGATACCTGGGAGCCAGACTCTGTGAAGACTCATGGAGGAAAAGTGAGCTGCTGTGACCCAACTTGAGAATTAGTTGTTTATCAGTAGTTGTGACATTGCAAGGTTGTGCAATAGCCCAGCTCCTGACCTAAGAAAAATTCACTTTTTGGCAGCCACTGCAGGTGGCACACAAGGAATCCAACACCCCTTGGCTTTAAAGCAAAGCCTGTACATCCATGGCATTCTCAGAGAATGAGCATTTCATTCAGAGAATGCAATTTCCTTTGAATAGCCCATAATTAAGCATCTATTTTATTTAAAGACGCCACAATGAAATGCCTGTACAGTCAGTATTCAAGCAGTTGTCTCTTACAATGTTCTCCTCTCCAAGTACTGATAAAGAACTTGTGCAGGAGGATGGGGGCTGGAAAAAACAGGATGTCAGTCACAGCTCTGAGCAGCAAATTTAACTGATGGGCGGCAGGGGCTGGTTGCAGCAAATATGGAAACTTGTGTGTGAGAACCAACTCTTCCAACCTTTCCTGTTTCTCATTACACAGCTCACCCAAGGAGCTGTCCCAACCCTGGCATGTTCCATTTTATGTTGTTCCTGCAGGATGTTTTTCTCTGAAAGGCTGTTGCCTGGGACCAAGCCTCACCAATATGCTGCAATGCCACATGAAGGACTCCTTGTGAATGCTAATTATGAGTAATAAGCAATGAGCCTATTAAATGCTGAAGAACTGCAGTTCTCAGGCTCTGAAATGCCTGTGGGAAATCAATATTGATAAATGTGAGCTGAAACACAATGAATGATGGGCTCTGAATGGTGTGTTGCTACTTAGGAATAAGATCTTGGAGATCTAATAGATAATTCCAAATAAAGGGTCAGCAGTGATGAAAAAAGCAAGCAGGACTTAGGAAGAGAGGAACAGAGACCACTGTGAATGCTGTAGTGCACATTCCTAAGTCTGGGCAGGTCTGGTTCCTAGCACTTCCAAAAGGCTGTGATCGTGCTGGAGAAAGCTCAGAAAAGAGCACTGAGGATGACTAAAGGTGCTACCATCTGGTTTTCCAGGCAAGGATAACTGTAGGCTGTCTTTTCTCGATTTTGGAAAGAGATGGACACGGAGGGTTTGGGGTAGTAGGGCAGTAGTAATGTGGAGCATTGACAGTGGTGTGAAGAATGGAGATCAGCTGGTCTTTGCGTGGTGCCTTCAGGGGAAGCTGGTGGGTCAGAGCAAGAAGCAGGAGATGGAGCTTCACGTGATGTAGGGCCACGCTCTTCCCCTCCTCACTGCTGGGTGGTGAGACACACACATGCTCAAGGGGTGAGTGGGAAGTTCATGGGGAGTAAATGTATTGGCAGTTCTAGTGACCAGGCCCCCAGCTTTGCATTAGGAAGGCTGAGCTGCAGGCTGTTGAAGTGTTTGGGGGAAGTTTCTCTGTATCCTTGCACTGCTTATAGATTTTGGGTTCTGTTGTTTTTGGGTTTTTTTTTTTCCCCTAAGGTACTGGAAGGGACTGGATACCAGGCAAGTTAGTCTTACCCAGGGTAGCAGTTTTAACTCTGACTGACACACAGGACTGAGGCCCGAGAGGATATTATGCTACATTATTGCAAATTCTGAATTTCGGGCCTTTCCTTACAGGTTTCCAAATTTTAGAGTGGCTTCTGATGTTCAGGTTCCTTGGCCAAAAAGAGCCCAAGGGTGTGGCAGGCAGCACACACCACTTTGATAGTCGAAGGAAGCAAGAGACACACAAGTTGAATATTGCAAAGCTGAGTGAGAGTGCGTTGTGGTTTACACAGACCATTTCTGTTATGAACAGGACTTCCCCAAGGCATCACAGCTGTCAGAAACCTAATTTAAAAGTAAGTTGTCCTCGGGTTGCTCTCTATTAATTAACTTTTCTCAGTTAATTTCATCTGGGCAGTCTTATCTCGGATAGTTCAGTTGCTCCTCGGGCACTACATCACTCAATTTCTCCTATCTTTTTTTATCAAGCACCTTTTTAGAGATAGCTTTCAGTTTTGCCGCCACCATAATGAAATCAGTTCTCTTGTGACCCTTTCTCCTACTGCCTTGCTGGCAATTTTGTACCAATTTGTTTTACCAGATTGATGTGCAAAAGCATCCAGTTGTTGCTATTTTCTACCAATATTCTCAGCAAAATCTGCGTTAAAATACATGTTCATAACGCACTTTGACTGGAGCCTGTGAGAAATACGTGAACGCCTTCGGAGCAGCACTGTGCTGTTTGGTGTATAAAAGCAGAGGAATGCCACTTTGGAGATCTTCTGTGCCACAGCATTTTCAGCAGGTGCCTTGCTCTGGGTGGTGGGAGCATCTCACTTCAGGCACCTGCAGCAGCAGCCAGGGCTCTCTGGTAACAGAATGGAGGGGGGGAAACTCCATTCCTAAAACAAGGATTAGCCACTCAGTTAAATGCTCTGGATTGCTCTTTAAAGGTAACGTTCCCACTCATTTCACAGGAGACGGGGCACCCAGTCTGGGCACCCCAGGTAGAGAGTGGGAGTCCTCTCCTGCAGGAACCTCTAACATGGAGCATCTCATTTTCTGTCAAAAAAAGCACAAAACCAGTCAGCATCCTCTCTCCTACAGTGGCCTGGCAGCTCTGAACTTCAGAGAGAGCATTTCCCATTCACAAACAGCAGCACTCCCAGTCAGAGAGCCGAGCTCCAGGTACCCTGTGCCCAGCAGCAGCTGGGAGTTGATGACTCAGGGGAGTGTAAAAGTCTTCCTGGTCATCACATCTGCTCTGCTCTGACTTCCAGAGATTTTTGGATTGTTGGGAAGGATGAGTTCTCTTACTCATGCTAGAACAGATACGGAGCAAACCATACTCTGCTATGAGTGTCCAGAGCCCTCATCCTCCTGTAATTTCCTTCACCTCTGGAGGCCACAGTACAGTTGCAGTATATAACTCTGATTTCTGGCACTTAAATCAATGTTCATTTAGTTTATGAAGAGCCATCTTGCTTCTTGCATGTCTGGAAGGCTGGGCCCAGAGAGTGGTGGGGAATGGAATCAAATCCAGATGGTGACCAGTCACAAGTGGTGTCTCCAGGGCTCAGTACTGGGGCCAGTCCTGTTTAATATCCTTATTGGTGGTCTGGACAAGGGGATTGAGTGCACATCGAATCAGTTCATGGACAGCACCCAGCTGGATCTGCTGGAGGGCAGGAAGGCTCTGCAGAGGGATCAGGACAGGCTGGATCCATGGGCCCAGGCCAGTGGTCTGAGGGTCAGCAAGGCCAAGGGCCCGGTCCTGCCTTGGGTCACACCAACCCCCTGCAGCTCCAGGCTGGGGCAGAGGGGCTGGAAAGCTGGGAAAGGCCCTGGGGGTGTGGGGACAGCGGCTGGACATGAGCCCAGCTGTGCCCAGGGGGGCAAGAGGCCAATGGCACCTGGGCTGTGCCAGCCATGGGGTGGCAGCAGGGCCAGGGCAGTGACTGTCCCCTGTGCTGGGCACTGCTGGGCCACACCTCAGATCCTGGGGCAGTTCTGGGCCCCTCAGGACAAGATGGACATTGAGGGGCTGGAGCGTGTCCAGAGAAGGGAACCGAGCTGGGGAAGGGGCTGGAGCACCAGGAGGGGCTGAGGGAGCTGGGAAAGGGGCTCAGCCTGGAGCAAAGGAGGCTCAGGGGGGACCTTGTGGCTCTGCAGAACTCCCTGACAGGAGGGGGCAGCCAGGGGGGTCGGGCTCTGCTCCCAGGGAACAGGGACAGGATGAGAGGGAACGGCCTCAAGTTGTGCCAGGGGAGGTTCAGGTTGGACATCAGGAGGGAAAAGTTTTGCACTGAAAGGGTGCTCAAGCATTGGAAGGGGCTGCCCAGGGAAGTGTTGGAGTCCCCATCCCTGGAAAGATTCAAAAGCCGTGCAGATGTGGCACTTGGGGATGTGGTTTAGTGGTGGGTGAACAGTTGGACTCAATGATCTTAGAGGGCTTTTCCAATCTAAATGATTCTATGACTCTATACTGGAGTTTGTAAGAGAGACTGTTCAGGTTCCAATACCTGTCCTTGTTTCCCCAGAGCTGTACCAGCTGTTCTAATAAATGAAGCTTCTTATATTTATAAACTTGTCTCAGTAATTTAACTACTGTGTTCTTGATTTAATACTCCTTAAATATTGGTAATTTTTATATTTTTTAGCACATATCCACTAATACCTAGAGACTGAAAGCTTCTTTTTCACTCCAGTTGAAATAGGATTGTACTTATCTAATACTAATAATATCTAATAAAGGGAAAATAGAATTAGATGTAATTTAAGCAATTTTTAGTACTTCAGATCTTTTTTCTTATATTTTGATGATTAACAGAAAAAATGAAAATTGTTTTTAACTTCTTTTTCTTTGTACACATTAAAATATATATTCAGATTTTTTTAAAGCAGCTAGTGATGAAATAGTAACTGATAAAAAAACCCCTTCAGTTTGTTTGTTTTCTTCTTAGCACTAATTTTGATCTTTGCATGCCTTTACTCATGTTCCCTTCCCCCCTATGTTTTTTACCAGTTTACCAGGAGTGACTAAAGACAATGGATCCAGACTTCTTAAATGCATTTACACAGCCTTCTACACTTGATCAATTCCTAACTGAGGATGTCATTGCTAAAGGTTTGTGCTTTAGGAACCAGGACAGAAAAAAGTCCAAAGAACCACCTGAAGGGCCAAAGAGAAAATGTGCTGTACAAATGAATTGTGTGGTTTTTAGCAGTGATCCCATGGTTGTATCAGAAATGAGTAAGCTCTGTGCATGTAATTTGGCTGCTGACTCTTTGGGGGCAGATCATGAAGGAGCAACACAAAGTCCAGCTGGTTCTTTAACTGAAATTTAAGTTTCACTTGTGTGGAACGACCAAGTGTGTTTTCCTCTTTCCAAAATTGTCTGCCTAAATCTTACTGATTTGAATTACACTGAAGCATAATTTCCAACAGCAGCCTTAATAGTCTGCTATACCATTTTGTTGCTCATAAGGAATTAGTTAAACTAAAAAATGAATGTTTCTACATATGGCAATTAGCCATATTGAGAATATCAAACTGATAGCAGATTTAGCTACAAACTTGCTTTAGTCATGTCTGATAATTGTGATGGATCTTATTTGCTTCCTTCCATAGGTGAGAAGAGGAAACTCATAAAACCAACCTCAAGCAACAACTCCAAATTGGAAGAACTGAAACTGGTACCATTTCTTTTACTGTATAGTTTAACCCTCACTTCGAGTTGTTTTAACCTGTTGTGTTAAAGGAAACAATGAACCTGGCTCTTTAACCTCTTTCAGCCCTCTAAATTGCCCAGCTCCCTGACCCCACTCCCCCACTCTCTGCAGATGGGAACGAGCTCTGCTTTTGGTATTTGGGCTCCACACAAGTGAAGCAGAGCTTTTGTTTCAGCACAGTGTCAGGGTGGCTGGGGCCATACAGGGTCAAGCTTCCACTACAGTGACCACTGCTGGGTGTGGAGTGCGGACACAAACCTGAGTGGCTTCTGATGTGACACCTCTCCTAGCCTGGGCTGCGTGGCTGAGCCACACCAGAAGGACCCAGTTGCTCTTTCATTGTGATGATAACGTAGCAGCGATGAGAATCCAGCTGAAACACTGGGCTGGGACCACAATCAGCCCCATGCCAGCATTTGCTGTGACTAAAGAGAGATGTGCAGACAGGTGCAGGTTTGCTGCACTGATCCCATGGTAACTTTTAGGATTGCTCTACTGATTTGCAACAGCCTTCCCCAGCAGCTGGCTCAGCTGGCAAGGTTAGCAGAGAGCAGAGGGGAGTGGGATGATGTGTATGCAAGTCACCAGGAATTCAGGATGAAAGCTTTCAGGCCATTGTATGGTACATTGCCTGCTTGAGGTAACTTTGAAGGATGAATCCTATTCCACAGGCAAGTACTTAATTTCCATCTAATTTTGGAAGTTTCACTGGTGTGTTCAATCACCGTGTTTCTCTAACGTCACAGTCCACGTACTGAAATTTCCTGGAAGAAAAGTGGCATGTGCCTTATGAGACCAGCACTCCTTGCTTTGTGGAGGCGCTTTTTGTTATAAATTTTGTGAAAAGCAGCTTAAGATATATGCTGTTGTTTGTATTTTGTAACATTTATAAACATGTAGGTAGGTGTGTTTCTGTATTAGGTATTCGTGCATATTTGATCAAAAAGATTTGATTTTGTGTCAGGCTTTCACAATGTTATACAAAACGGAAAGTCTGAAAGGTGGTGCTGGAAAATGCAACTATGTTGTCTACAGAAAGACTGGATTTGTTATTTTGAGACAGCCAAAAATCAAGAGTTTTGCTCAGTTATGAAGATTTCTGTGAGCTTCAGTGCTTAATCCACTTCCTGTCAGAGATTCCTGAAACAATGGCCATCACTGTCTAATTCCTTTTCATTGGGTGATGAGGAGACGGAAATTGTGTCCTGAGGGAGGCAAAGTCCTCTGGGTGCCCATCAGTGCCCCTTGATTGCCTTCTTAATCTAAAGATTTGATGGCTTCTCTGGAGAAGCAATTGGGATGGAGACGGGAACAGGGAGGAATCTTCAAGGGAAGAGAAGAAACTCACTTGGGAGAGTGTTTCACTGCATTTTCATTTTGAGGTGGCTTTGGAGAGCTGAGAAATACGAAATGGCTCCCTGTAGTCGCTATAAATATCCAGCTGCATGTAAAATAGAGGATGGTTACATTTGGAAGCCAGCAGCAAACTTCTCGAAGTATTCCCTTTCTACTCTCCCTGTTTACTCATTTTCAGACACGAGGCCCCCACAACTGGACAGGAAGCAGAACAGTGAGCTGCAGGCTGTGGATGTGGCTGTGTCGAGCTGGGAGAGCAAAGGAGGGATGTCATGGGTCTGCACTCAGCAGTACTTGCTGCTTTTCTGACTTCCCTCTGGTTGTACTCTTGTGTTTGGGGTGCTGCTCTACCCCTCGCACATCCAAAGTGTCACCAAGCATCAGCTGAAGAGCACAGCTTTCTGCTCTCGTCACTTCTTAGCAGAGGACGTGTATTACAGCTCGACAGCTCCTCAGTTCAGGCCTTTTTATTTCTTGTGCAGTTTCAAGCATCTCAGAGACTTTTCTTTTCAAACCCTTATTACATTTTTGTTAATGTTGGCGAGCTTACAGGAATCTGCTATGCATTTTCTCCTCTGTTTACATCAAGAGAGAAGGATATTATCCACTCCAGACACTCACTCATAGCAATCCCAGCAATACAAGCAATACCCTTCCCTCTTACAAAAGGGATGTCCATGCTGGCAGCCAGCTGGGGCTAGTGCTTTTCTGTTCTGCTTCACCAGGTCATCTTCTCTTTCTCTCACACATGTGAATAAAACACATGCTTGGAGAAGTGCTGAGGAGCTGCTTTGTTCTCCTGTCTAGGACCACATGTGGTTCTTCTCCCTTTGTAGCCAGACCTTGGCTTCCTGAGCAGCTTCCCCTTGCAAAGGCAGGAAGGATATTGGAAGGCCAGTGGGAGGACTGCCATGCAATAAAGTTCCAAGAAGGTATTTGGGGAATGAGTGGCACAATATTGCCGAAAGAAAAAGAAAACAAAAACAGGAGATGAGAGGGAGGAGGGCTAGTAGCGTGGATGAGTACAAGAAACTACCCACAGAATGAGCAAAGCCTCTTTTCTTACAAGCTTCTGCCCGGCAGTTGAATTTGTGTGAATTCTGTGATGTGAGATGAAAGCAGGGGATGGGGAGTGTACTGTGCAGCCCTTTCCCTGGTGGAAGTGGGAAGAGTGTCTCTCTCCCCAGCTATATAACAGGATTCCTTGGAATATAAGTAGCAAGTTGTTTATCTCACTTGAAAATTAGGACGAACTAACCCTTTAAAAAACAACCAAAAAGCACAAAGGAAGTGGAGGTTGAAAGCAAACCAAGACGTGAGATAGGGGACTGAAGAGAGAGGTGAAACAGAATACAGCACCGAATGCTGTACTGTCTAAACAACAGGAATATAATTGCTTTGTTTTCCTCTGCAGTTCTTGACCGAGTGGATTAACAGAACTCTGAAAGAGGAACACATAGTAGTTAAAAGTCTGGAAGAAGACCTGTATGATGGGCTGGTACTTCATCATCTCCTGGGTGAGCTGCTCCTTGGAGTTTAGTTCTTGCAGACATCTCATGGAGGAACTTTCCAGTCAGAGAATAAACCTCAGTAACTGCAGTAGCAGGGACCTGCCATCTCTTCTCATGGCACTGGGGGCCAGCTGTGATAATCACAATTCTGAACAAATTCCCACTATTGTTTTACATGGTTATTTTACTTCTGAGAGCTTCTTATTACCTGCTAGTTGACATAACCGAAAGGTTAACTATGAAGTGTGAAATTCAATGCTTCTGAAAGGAAAGAAAGTTTCGTAAGCCAGGAGCACAAAGGTGGCTTGTGGTGCTACCAGAAACATTGGATGGAATCAGCACTGTAATATACATTTTCCTGCCTTTAAAAAAAAAAAAAAAANTAGAACTGGTAAAAATCCAAGAGGCTTTTGGCACTATGTGGTGCTGGTATTAAGATGTGACCTCCTGGAGCAGCCTGTTATCTATTTCTATTTCTCCATCTCTCCTGTCCCTACTACATTTTTCTTTCCCTTTTTGCTCTCTTTGGGGACATCTTTCAAATCTATCTCCTTTCCACCAAGGCTGAGAGCAGCAGCACAAGCAGGACTGGCTGATTTTCATAATTTACTTGCCTGAGCAATGAGCTGGGATTTCTTCTATATATGACTTGATATTGACTTTGTACACTATCTACAGGAAGGATTCACTCCTTGGATTTCTATAGAAGGAATGTAAAGTACTAGGGCTGGGGGATGATGCTACAAGGACTGACTTGAGTCCTCTCTCTTTTGTAGAGCTGTGAAATGGTATTGAACATTTAAAACAAGACTTTGTGTGCTTTGCTGTCATTTTATGTTTCTAATTACTTTCTTTTTCCCTACAACGATGTTAAAATACATCCTTCTGCTTCCTATGGACCCTCTGTAAAAGAAAACTTAGGATCTCTCAAGCTGGATGTTGACAAGATTGCATTAACAGAAAAAAAACAGCGACAGAAACTCACAGTGATTATGGAAGCTGTGGCCAAGTGTTTGCAACCGGAAGAAAGTCAGCTGAAATGGAGTGTGGAATGTAGGTGCAGAAGTGAAATTGAAGAAAATTATCCTTCACAGGCTTCCTGTGCTGTAAGGCTGCTGTGGGAAAATGTGCTGCCAGAACAGTAATTAAACAACCTGTTTTCAATTACTAGTTGAATCGAAAGTGAGACAGAAATATCTGACCCCGCCTGGGTCTGCCTCCTTTAAGTGTGTGGCTTGTGGAGCACTTAAGAGCCCTCAGCATCCCTGTAACATGTCTCACTTTAAAGCTGTGCTATTGCTAAATTTTGGTGTTATATAAACCCCACTCTGATGTCCCACCTGTGTTATGGCCCTCCGTGACTTTGGGGTTCTCTGCACAGAGAGAATTCATGATGTTGGAGAGAAGTTCACTTCTTTTGCACACTGAGCATTGTTTTCTTCCTTTCCACTCAATAGCTATCTTGGCAAAGGACTTACTGAGCACACTGCATCTCCTGGTTGCAATAGCAAAGCACTTCGAACCCAGCCTGGCTCTGCCTCCAAACGTTCAAGTGGAAACAATCACCATTGAGGTATTTGTGGTTTCCGTATGTGTTACAGGAGATCCTAGAGTCCTTTCACAATGATAACCTGCTTAAAATTGGGAGAAATGTGTGTGCAGCTGTGAAAGAGACACTTGTGTTTTCTGTGAACCACACCTTTCAGTTTCTGATTTGGATTAGATTCAGTTTTCAGTTCGGATACTCTGCCTTTAAAAGGGGAGAAGCACTATGCTGTTTTTCTTCCTCAGTCAAACAAAGGAATGGTCCAAACTGAAAGCAGCTGTTGATCTCTGTAAAGAAGAAAATGATGAAATTCTGCTGTTACTATCTCTAAATGTTTTAAAATAGAAGCTTGGATTCATAAATCATAAAATTTTTTTAATGCTGAGGATTTCTTTCTTTAGGTGACAGGAATTTTTACTCCCCTTCCGTTGGGGTCACATTTTGGTATTTTTCTCTACAAGCAGATACCTGCATGCTTTCTTCCTCTATTTTGTTTCTTTAAGTACATTCTGAGACTGTAGGAGAATATTGAATATCCCACAATTTGGGATATAATTGCAAAAATTAGCACCACCAGTATGTAAACACAGCATGTTTTTCACTGCCTGAAAGAGAAGAGCAGCAAACACCAAGGACTTCCTCTGATGGGGAAGTAAGAGATTTCCTGTTGGAGACTGAAGAGAGCAGAAGGAAGCAGAAACCTCTCAAAGTACCTGTACTAATTTTACTGGAGTTATTGAATAAATGCCCTCTGATAGTCACTTAAGGCAGCAAACAGGTCATGAAAGCCTCATTATTGTTTAGGAATTTTTTTTTGTGTGACAAACTCAACATTGTTGATTGTCCTTTCAACAGACCACCTCCAGAGGATTAAAGACATCAAATGCGGTGGAATATATCACAGAAAACAAGTAAGAGGGGATATATCTGTTTTTTACACTGTCAATCAGAAAAGAAATATTGTGGGTGTGTTCCCCCTTACAAAAAGTAGCTGGGATCACGATGATGGAAAAGGTGTAAGCCCAGGTGTGCAAATGCATGTGAATTGTTTCTCTGGTTTCTTTCCTTTTTTTTCCCCTCTTCACATTTGGCATTATGGTGCAATATCTTTATTTATTCTATATAAAAACTTCTCTAAAGCAATATTTATGATTATTTCTGAAGCTTAGCATTTGTCATTGCCATGAAATTTCATAGGAAACATAGTAATAAAATTCCAGTGCTGTAAATTTACCTGTGCCAGACTAAATTGGAGATTTTCTAAAGCCACAAAGTTTTAAATCTACTTTTAATTTGTTGCTGTTGTGTCTTTAAATAAAGAGAAAGGAGGCAGTTCTTTTCTTATTTTACTGTGAGAGAAATGTTTTAGCTTGCTGAATGTGTGAGGTACTGTCATTATTAAAGGAGTTATGCAGTACGATCCCATTTGTATACCAAAAAAATATGGACATCATTCTAAGAACTAGAAAGAGATTTTCCTACTATAATTTTTTATATGCCAGAACATCTTCAAGCTCCAATATCATGAGCAGCTTATTGGAAGAGGATATTGAGGATTGTGCTTGTAAAATAAATGTTCATTGGTGTGTGGGCCAGTTAAAATCTCATGTGCTTCCAAGACCCTACACAGATATGGAGTGTACTTAAAAATGTCTGTTGGAAAGTCACTCTGACATACAGTTAATGCCACTTTCAACTCTATCTCCTGCTTTACGAGATAGCAGATAAGCAAAGCTTATGAATAAGATCAGCTCTGCTGAATCATTTTTCTAATGCTTACTTTTTATTGCACTTCTAGAGAGAATATCGAAGCGCAGTCAAGTAAGTGCTGGCATTGCCAAGTTCAGTGTTTCATTTTGTGCTTTTATACACCATGTCCTGATCCATTTTTACCTCATGATAAAATCAGTATGCTCCCACTAAAGTTAATGGAGATTCACGGATTTTTTTCCTGGTGTTTTTCTCCAAATGCCTTCTGTTAATGCCTGTTCATAGCAACACAATAGAGCTTGGAAACTGGGTGGTCACTTTGCCTGTGGACTACAGGCAACAGATGGGAGGGGAGACAGGGCATGAAGGTAGGTTGATGACCCAAAAAAGAAACCTGGCTGGGGGCAAAAGGCAGCTTGGATTTGTGCATGGACCATGTTCACTGTCGGAACTATTTATAAAGGCTTCAGAATTATGGTTCTCATTGCGACCAGTTTAATGTACTTTCCTTCCCACAGTTTGCAGGTGAAGTTTTGAAATCCACTGGTACTCGGTTGTGGATGGCAGCTCAGTCAAACCAACGTCCCCAGAGCTTTTACCCTTAGGGCTTTTGAGGGCTGGGAAACACTTGAGGTGAAAAATGTCCACGTGTGCAAAGTCTGCAGAAGGTCTGGGCACTGCTCAGGCTTCGGTGTGAGCTGCTCTTCCCTGCTGCAAAGGAGCATCCCCAGAGAGCTAAGGCAACCATTTGAATTCTCTACTGTGCCCTTTATTTTGGCATTTTCATCCTTTGCAGAGGTGCAAACTATATCATTTAATATGTAGTTATCACTTATTCCACTGAGTGTTCTCTAGTGTGGGCTGGAATTGTGAAAAAAAACTCCAACACTCACCCCTTGCCCCAAACAAAAAAAAAAAGAGAAAGAAAAAAAAGAAAAAAAAAAAGAAGAGAAGAACCCCCAACCCATAATTAGGGGTTTCTTTCAGTGAGCTGATTCTGCTGGGAGGCGAAATCTGCAATTCACTCTTCAAGATGCTCTCTCTCTATTTTTGACACAGCTTTCTTAGCAAAGAGAGAAATCCCCAAGCGTGGCTCCAGAAGAGGGCTCTCTGTGATTTGTTTGATGGGTTCACCTATTCCCTGACACTGCTCCTGCGGCAACCCCCAAACAGGCAGAACAGAGAAAGCTGAGGAAACCCTTTCACAAAGGAGGCTTCTCTGTCACTGTCTTTTGGGAGGAATTTCCCTTAAGCCAAGCTGATTTTGCTTTTCTGCCCTGTAGAAACTGGTTCTCCATTTAATTGTGCTGCCAGAGCGCCTTTGGTTGCTCAGGGTGTTTCAAACACTTTGCTCGTGCTTGAGTCAGAGCTGTGTTGTGGCCGGGTGAGGAGATGGATCCTGCTTTTGCTGCACCTCGGCAGAAAGGGGAGGTGAGGGTGGCACTTGGATGGATCTCATTTCCTTGGAAGCCTTTAGACTCCTGCTGGTTCTCTGGCACAGCTCTGCTGGCACCAGCTCGTTACCCACTTTAAACTGGGTGCCAGAACTGGCCATTTTTGAGGTCTCTGAATTTTCAGGAGAAGGGCAGTGTCTCCATATCTTGCTTGTGGTTTTGTGAAGGAAGGAGGAGGGTTTTGTCCTGCAAATTGGGTGTAACTGACATTTCTGTGTGGGGAGAGCGGTAAAACATACAGCTCTTCCCTGCTCCCTGTATTTTATCCCAGAGGTTCAGGGTTAAAAAAACCTAAGTGAAAAGAGATAAACCGTAGTGATGTGAAACTTGGCTGCTGCTCAGACTGGTGGCAGCTCTACAGGTGAAAATTACAGAGCTGAATGAAGTAAATTGTTTTCTCTGATGTGGTCAGTCTGAAGGGAAGCCTGTCATCCTATCCTCTGATAAATATAAAAGCAGCATCTTTCTCTGCCTCCCTGCTACTCTTTTCCTCCTTGGCTTGTAAGTTGCAAATACCTTTCTCCTTCTGGAGCCACATTAAAGCTCTGATCTATCAGTCATTCAAAATAAAAACAATTAATGTTGTTTTGATACAGAAGATGATGCCTTTGATGAATTATTTAGCTGTGCTCCAGATAAACTGGATGCTGTAAAAAAGGTAATTTTCTTTTTTGGTAGACATCAAAATCTGTTAGGCCAAACTTAAATACTGAAAAAGTTATTTTTTTCTTTCCCCCTTTCTTCCCTTTCTTTTTTCTTTAGGCACTTTTGCAATTTGTCACCCAGCATGTTGGAAAATTAGGATTAAATGTGAAAGATATCGAATCTCAGGTAGTGTGCTCCAAGCTGCATGTTCCCCGTGTTTTGTCAGCCATTTGGGTGTTTCCTCTCACCATTAGGAATTCTCCTTTTTATTACAGTAATTTGAAATCTGGCAACATAATGATTTCTGGGTTTAGGTTAAGATATCAAACTTCAGTCTCTGAAGTTTCTGAAGCTAATAATTAATGCAAGAACACAGCCTTTGTATTGAGTTCTGCCCTTGTGATGCTACAGGGAGTAATTTTCAGAGTCTGCCCAACTCCTAAGGGTGCTCTCTTTGTCAGGATGGAAATGAAGGTGTCCTGAACATTAAAATGAAAGCAAAGTTGATTACTTAGTGATTGTTAATGCTGCATTTGCTTCATGGTATGAGGCCTTGTTTTCATCACATATCAAAGTCCCATCCTCTGAACGTAGAGCTTCTTTAGAGTATGAAATTGCAAGAGAAGTGCTCGATAGGCACCTCAGGATCACCTCCCTGGGCTCTGGTGAACGGGGTGCTCTTCTGGGTTTTCCTGGTGGGCAACTGTAAGAAGAGAAGGTTTTCAAGTGTCTTGTCATACATCACTAAGCACAATTTTCTTTTATTTATAGTTATGCATTTGTGCTCTCTGCAGTATTTTCATATTTGGAATAGTTTGTTTGAATAGCTGTCCTTTTACAAGGTTGTATTTTCTCAAGTATGAGTTTGGGAGCCTTATTTAACTAAATATGAAGTTCACTGTGGAAGAGGTTGAGGGAGCTGAGTCATTAGATTGTCTGCTTGCCCAAGTAACATTTAAATCCCTTTATTGCTAGAATGGCCTTTACTGGAATAGTTTACTAAAGCCAAATAATTTTCAGGTAATTCTTATCTAGTTTTCAGATGGAGTTATCTTACTTCTCTTAATTGGACAACTGGAGGGTTACTTTCTGAATTTAAGGAATTTCTTCCTGACTCCGGCCAGCACCATGGAGATGGTAGGTTGTCATGTAATTATTTAGAGCTTGAGCCATCAAACTGTGTGTTCTGCCTCTTGCTTCCACCGCTCCTGCTGCGTGTGAAGTCCCATGCCCACAGTGTCTGCAGGATGGGGTTTGGGACAATGCCAACACAGGCACTTGGTGCTGTCAGAACACCTCGGAACAGGTCGGTGTCCTCTTCAAAATTAGCATCTCATGGGAGGCAAACACCTGTTACTTGCATTTGTTTGGCATGGCCATGCTTCTGCGGCCTCCTGGTGAAATCCAGGGCTCTGTGTGCTGGGGAATGGGTGTGTTCTCTCCTGCCAGTCTGTCCTGCAAGCAAGGATTTGAAGAGGATGACACCTCTTGTGTAGCAGAACTGGATCCCTGTGGGTTTCTTTATGCTGCCCTAAAAATATACCTTAATCAAGACTTGGCCAGAACATTTTGAAGGCCCCTTCTGTGTTTGGGAAGCTCTTGAGAGTTTACATCCTTTCCTCCCCCGAGGCTGGGGGCTGTAACACACTCAGCCAGACCTGCTTGGCACCTTTTTCCACCTCTACCAGGCAGATTTCATCTGTGCTTTAAAAGTAAAAGCTGTCACCAGCAGAAGGAAGTGTGTGCTGGGCTGCCTCCTCCACAGGTCCGGAATGTTGATATATTTTGAGATATTTGAGGTATTTTCAGATTGTCTCTGGTGTGGGTAGGCTTTTTTCATTTGGGTCACTGAATAGCTCTGAAAATCTTGAAACTGTAGCTATTTTTCCTGATTTATGCTCAAATCTCTGGAAGTGAAATGTGTCAGATCTTTTTTGCTTGAGAGCTGCCAGAGAAGAAAATCTCTCCTCTGGCATGGTTTGCATTACAGCTTCCCCACACAGATGAAGCTTTCATCTTATTCCCAACCTTAGCACAGTTAATGCCCCTGGGCAATATTTATTTGTAGTGAAAATTCTCAGAGGTCCTATATTAACAAATAAATATTCCCACAGAGCTTTTCATCAGAAAGTTTAAAAGCACAATTGTTTGAGACCTAGGTTCAAATGTTGTCAAAATTTCATTGCTGTCAGTTGGTAACTGTTTAAAGTATTAGGAAAAAACAGATTTTTTTTTTTAAATCTAAGAACAGGGAAAATACATTTTGAAGGGTTGAATCAGACATAATCAAAGCATTTCCATAGAGTTGTTTTTCTTCCCTTTCTCTTCCACTCAGTTTTTAAAATTGTTTGGTCTGTTCCCATTGAGTTGGACAGAAAATTTTACCATTTCCATTAGCTTTCTTCAGAGGAAGCCACTGAATATTTTCTTACTTAAAATTTCATAAATAACCGTTTTCTTTTTGGTTCAGCCTCACAGATTTCTTTTTGGAAATGAGATAGCCCTAAAATTCCAGTACAAATCAAAGCTCAGACTTCCTAGTTCTCACCCTGCCTGTCACTGGCATCAGAGAGGAATACAATGGGGTTGGGTACTGCTCCAGTACAATTCTTTACACTGCAATAATTTTATTTTAGCAAAGTTACTCCCAAGGACTGGACCTACTGTTGAACAGTTTTCCAGAGTGGTATTTACCATTTGTTTCTCCTCTGATGCTCATTACAGGATGAAAAGTGGGATGACACTACAACTAAAAATATCAATGGACCATAGTTCAGCTGTCATTTGTACACAAAACATGTCTTGAAATTCCCCTGTGCTTTCTAACTCCCTGTCATTTTAGACATTAATTGGTGCAGTAAAGTATAGAGATGTAACCTTTGCTGGGATTTAAAAGATCTCATTTGTTGTTAGAACGGTGACAACCACATGCACTGTTGGGATCAGTGCGGTGCATCCACCTCACGGTTCCTTCTAACCAAAACCATTCCATGACTGAAATTCCGGAGGTGATCAGTTTTGAGGTGCAACAAGACAACACTGCACGTGGGTGGGTTTGCTGCAGGTTTTTTTGGGGTGTTCATTGCCAAAAAAAAGGCATTTACTATAACTGTAAAGAAGAGCAGCTCTGGGTGCTCATGAGTGTAGAAAGGTGTGTGTATTCTGTGACAAAGAATATGATCGCAAAAGAATTCAGGCTGAAACTAAGGGTGAAATCTGTGCAGTCAGGAGATGAAGATGATGATGAAGGAGGGCTCATGTGCTTATCAAAACTGTGTGAACTCGGTACTGTTGCCAAAACAGGCCCAGAGCTGAAGCACCCCAAATATCCTGGCTCCTGTCCAGTTGTAAACCCTAGAAAACTGTCCAGCTCTTTTGAGTCTGAAAGCACATCTGGACAAAGCACCTTATTTTTCAAGGCTTCCCTTTCTTGGGTAATTACTGTTTTATCTGTCTGAAAATGCTTTTTGAAATGTGCATGTTGTCATTCCTTGAAAAACTCCAATGCATTACAGAGAGGGAAATGTGCCCTTTTTGCCTGTGCCAGGTCACTACGGAAACATTTGATTTACTCATTCTGATTGGCAAATTGTGTAGAACTGGATGGCCTTAAGCTCTCCTGGCTGCTGACTACCAGAGGAAGAAAACAAACCTGAATCCAAACAGGCAGTCTCAGTTACTTGTAAGCCAGAGAACCAGGTGAAACATCAATCAGTCGCTTCGCTTCAGAGCACAGAGGTTTTGCTTGCCTTGTGCATGGGGGACTCCTGTGCTTGTTGTCACAACATAACAGGAAAGAGCAGCCTCCCAAAGGATAAATTGCCCAGAAGCTCAGGGAAGGCAGGAAGAGACAATCTGAAGTTCATTCAAGTCTTGTTACTCGTTTAGAGGAAGGAAACTTGCTAATTACCAGTCCTTAAGCTGTTAGAAGGGGATATTACTTTTAAAAAATCAATTACAGCTACTGCTTATGTGTGTGATGCTGCTTTTATGTGGGGAAGGGAGAGAAAAAACAGTGAGGAAAAATGAGAAAAACCCTCAGCCTTCGTTCATAGACGTGTGCTTAATTTCTGATGAGTGTTATTAAGGATATCATCACTACTGTTAATGTGAATAGACACCTTTAGAAGTACATCAGAAACTTCTAGCTCTCAAGTATACCTGATCTTTGCAATTCTGAATGAAATATAGAGAACTTTTACTTTTTCTTTTTGGTTCGTTCCAAGTGTGGTAAGCATATGGGCATTGTTAAAAAATACCCAGAAGTAAACTCCATGCATCCATTAGATCCAGTTAGGAATCCAGCCTGTTTTCCCCATGGAAGCATCCATTAACACAAGTCTTTCACATTCAAGGTCTATTTTTAAATAAATGGATTCTTCTGCCCACCTCATGGGACATGTTTTGCTGGAGATGGATTTTACATCTAATTTTATATGGTAATTGGTAGAAATTCTGAGGAGTACTCCATCAAAACTAAGGAGAGGAATACAAGTACATATTTATGAATCAGTATCTTCAGCTACTAGAGAAATACTTTTTAAAGCCTTCTGTTGGTTAGAAAATATTGTCAGCTATATTAATTTCTCTCTCTCTCTCTCCAACAGCTCCACAACGTTAACCTGGCATTGGACTTGCTAGCAGAGGGAGGTCTTCTGAATTTTCCTGTGAACTCTGAAGGTGAGTCATGACATGCAAACTTGGCTGGAATAGAATTGCTAATATCCCAGCTTAGCAAAAGTTTGGGTAATTGCAGGAAGCAGATTCTGGAAATGACACTGACACATTTCATTATATGGCTGCCCTACAGCTCCTCATGCAGAATGAATAGTAGAGGTAATATAATTTTTTTTGAAAAATCATTATTTCTATACTAGAAAAGTTGGATTGTTATAAGTTTCGTAACTTTACACTAAACTTAAACTGTTTAGTAATTCAGTATTTGTTAAAGATTTAAACCAGTGACAGCTCCTAGGGAAATTAAAGCAGCTGAGCTGGAGACAAAGCTATTTTCCTGTCTCATAAAAACTTTCAGGGCATTAAAAGCAAGCTTGTTTCTGTGGGAAGATACCTTGAACAATATGTCTGGAAAATCAGAAACACTGATCACTCTATTCAAACCCAGAAGAGCGATGGGTCAGTCTCCTGAATATGAAATTCACAGGTTTTTAACTACTTTTATGCCTGGTTCAGAGCTGGGAGCTGAATCTTGGTCTCCTTCATCTGAGTGAATGCTTCCATTACTGAATCAATGTACATGCATGCTCCTCTTTCTTTCTCCACCACAAAAACAAATAAACAAAAAAGCTCCATTTGGGCGGGTCCAATTTTCCAATTAAAATACTCCACAGAAAAATTTGGTGCCAGCTCCTGGTGGGACGAGGGATGTGGTTAATTAATGGGTGGTGCTGTGGTTGCATAGTCTGACCACTTGCAGGGCACATAATCCCATCATTCCTCTACAAGCTTGTTGCTGAACAAGGAAATCAAATCTTTATTAAAAATAGAATATTCCAGTTCTAGCTCCCTGTTAGTCATTCATGAGAGGGAGCATGTGTTGGGTACGTAACCCATGGCATCATGGAGAGGGAAAGAGAGGATTTAGGGCTTCCTTTGCTCTTCCTTTTGTTCTCTTTTCCCACTATGCTTTGGTGATGTCGGCAGTTTGCATGCTGGGCATTCATGAATTGTGGGTTTTTTGCTGTGCTGCACAGAGCTAGGAGCCTGGAAAGCTGAAGAGCTTTTATTTATGTTAACATTAACAGAGTAATCGGTGTGGGCTCAGGTCTCCATGCTGAGATCCACCTTTTGTGTGAAAAGAGATAAATCTGTGCTTTCCTTCCTCCCCTCTGGCTATTCTGCACCGCCTCAAACACAGAGCTGATCAGTACAAGAAATACTGGTGCCAACATCCGCGAGTCCTTTAGCTTCACTGGGGACATCCTCAGCTAGTGAGTGAATTCAATATGATTTAGGGGTCCTTGCTACAGCTACCCTATTTAGACTCTTCAAGGATCTCATTTTACTGGTGTTTCTTTGTTAGTCTTTCTCCCAGTGATTTACAGCACTGTAAGAACAGTAAACCCTCTGAATCCATTACCCACTTCCTCTGCAATTTTTAAATACAAGAGCAGTTTATATAGCCAAGAAGAAAGAAGCTGAAAACTAAATGAAAAAAACAAACAAACAAAAAACAACACAGCCAATGGCAGGAAAACATGTTGGAAATACTACAACAAAAAAATAAAGTGTCAGGTAATTCCAACATGATTCCTGACATAGAATAATAATAAAACACCTCAAGATTAAGCCCTATTAAATTATTTCCTCTGTTCTTTGCTAGTGAATAATTATTTCTTACTCTGCATTATCTGCCCTTGTCTTCCAGCAAGGGAGTGCAGAAAAAGTCCCTTTTCCTCAAGTTAATTTAATAAATTATCAGTTTCTACCTCTGTAGCTCCTATTTTGCTTCCTGTCGCAATTCGATTGTCCAAGTTCACGTTATAATTGGGGAAAGGTGGGAGATTGTTTTGGCAGGTGCAGTCTCATCCTGCTCCAGGGATTGCTAATACTTCCCATCTGGTTCTGTTGTCTCTGGTTTGTGTATCCACAGATATTGTGAACGGTGATGTGAAGGCTGTAATGCGGGTTCTGTATTGCTTGTATTCCAAATACGGGACCAAAGAAGCATGAAGAACAAGGCCAAGAGCTTGAGCTGCTTTTTTTTTTGTTTGTTTGTTTGTTTCCCTAGCAGGCCTTGGTGTGATTTTTGGATTCCCAGCTCTGTTTGCCACTGTTTCTGGGCATGCACTGGTGTTTGACACTCGCTGTGTTAATATTGTACAGCAAATACTGTGTTCATGCAAGGTTTCACATGCACAGCCTGAGCAACTGTAGATGTGTGTCCATGGCCAGTGTCCTGTGTAATTCTGGGGCTGTAGCTCTTGTTCCAGACCCTGCCTTCTGCTTTCTCTGAGCACCCCCAATGCTGCAAAGAAATTAAATGTGTGTTTATTCTGGGCTCTGCGTTCTTTACTTCTGAAGGTGAATTTGAAAGTTGTTGCATCCTTCCCATTTTCCTGCTTCGGGAAGTCATTTGGGAAACTAGACAGGAGAAAGACCCTCCTGAGTGGGAAGGTTGAGACACACTTGAAGCTCAAAACCCTCTTTAGAGAGGTGGCCAGTGGCTGTCAGACAAGAGGATATGGATTGGACACCAAATGAAGACGTAGCAAAAATGAAATCTGAACTTATCAAGGGTTTGATAAACGTTTCAGTGCTCATTTGCTCGAATATGGAGAAGGCACTCAGCACAACATGCTGGTGTGAGACTGTGCAGGAACAGGGTGGAAAAGATGCCCTTATTTCCTTGCTAAGCCAGTGTCAAACCATGCCCAGCTCCAGGTGCAGGCCTGACACAAACTTTGGCTAGCAGGGATGTCGATCCCTGTGTCAAATATGTTGTGAGAGGCAGTCGCATGTCTGCACTTTGTCTGCAGTAAGAGGTGGGCAGATGCTGGCTGGGCTCTGCAGCTGGTGGAGGTAGAGGCCACCACAGGTGGGAGCAGTGAATTCAGCTTCCCACCACCTCTGGCAGCGGAGTCATCTCAAACTCCTCAGGCTGTCCCAGCTGAATTTGTCCAGCCTCCATCCCCAGCCTCCCAGCAGTTCCCTCTGGATGCATCAAGGTAGCCACAATTTATTAACAGTCACCCTTGGTCTTTCTTGGGGGATTTAAATCAGAACTCCTTTCAAAACCTCCATCTACTCCCTCGACCTTAAACTTATGTCATGTTGCATAAAACTAGAGATATAATTAGGAAAAAAAGAAAAAGTTTCCGTATTTTTTTTTACTTCCATCTAAACGGATTTAATTTCCTGCCGTCGGTAGCGCTGACATTTGATCTCTGCTCTGATCCTCCATCTGCGTGTTAACGGGGAAGCAGAGCTCGCCGAGTGCCAGTGCTGACATTTACAGAGGAGAATTTGTTGTGTCTGCCTCTGGACCACACAGCCCAGGAAGATCCTTAGATAGCAATGCTGGTAAGTCTTTTGAAAATGGTAATATTGCACAGCTGCTGGGGGACGGAGCTGTGCAAACCGCCCTGAGACCAATCCCTTCTGCACCAAGAATTAGCTCAGGACATTTTTACAGAGAAAAATACAATGTGTGGTGCCAGCGAGCTACCAAGATCACTTGATTCCCCAGCAAAAGTTAGTTGTGTGTGCTGTTCTGGACAGTTTAAGTAAAGAACACTCGGTTCTTTCATTTGCAAGTCCCCATAGGCACCTTGCTAGATTCCTTAATGGGCTTCCAGGAATCAGCTGGAGGATCTGAGCAGTTTGTTCTTGCTTCACAGAATTTTAGGTTGCTGTAACACTGCACGTAGAGCATGCATTCGTTGTAGAATGAACTGTTATTGAGCAGATAAACCCGGGATGTGGCTTGTGGAGAGCAGGGGTGAGGGGGCAGTAATTTGGTAGCGGAGTGGCCTTTTCCTCCCAGGAAGCCATCCTGAATCTCTTGCCCTGTGCTGGTGGTCAGAAATCAGTTCCAGCATATGGCTCCAGGCATATGACCTGGGCTAGGAAAAAGCCACCAGTGCTGGGAGGATTAGCTGGTGCTGCCCTGGTTAGATGGTTATTATTGCTCAAGGAAATTGCTGGATTTTTCTCTGTGTGCTCTGAGTTTTGTGTTCCACTCTTCTGGTATAAATAAATCCAGTGCTTGTACTTCCGGCAGGGGAAGTCTAGGTCTTGATATTTAATAAAAGAAAGGGTCATATTCCCTCTCCAACACCAGCTTGCCTAAACCTGTTATAAACAAGTCATTATTTTGAAAACATACAGGGAAAAAAAGATGGTTAATGTGCTTGAATCAAAAACATGGTGAGACCAAAAATTAATGTTTTAATCTGCTTTTTATGCTGAGAGCCAATTTATTATACACTGGATGTGTCTGAACACTTTGATGAAGAGTCTGCATTTGATTCCTAACACATCATGTGGATTTTTACTAATCCATCATGCAGACACCCACTCTGTAAATTGATGTAGGATACAAGTGCACTGTTTACATTTGAGACGTAGCCACAGTCTTGGCACAGTTTTAATAACAAATATAAAGTGACAGAGCTAAAAAGAATGTTCCAACACCTGGTTTAGTGGAAGGTGTCCCTGCCCACAGCAGGGCTGTGGGAACTGGTTGATCTTTAAAGTCCCTTCCAAAGCCCTACAGCAGCTTCTGCAGCTTTCCCTGTCCCAGGTAAGTGGCACGGTGCCTTTGGGTCATGGCAGTAGTCGAGAAGTGGAACAGATCTGAAGGGTTCCCAGCTCCTGCTTGCTGTCATCTTTCTGTCCTCCAGTCTTTCCAAAATGCCCAGACTCATCCATTAAAAGACATGTTTCTGGGGGTGGAGTGGCAGGGCTGTGTGGAGAGGAGTGAGGGTGGAAGGGGTAGAGTTACCAGGGGGATTTTCGGGGAATGCAGGTGCACAGAAGTTTTCATTAACAGCATCAAGCCACTGACTGAGATTGGTGCTGCCTGTAAAGGCTGAGAAAGGGAACTGGAGAGCTGTCCCTGCTGTCAAACCCCCTTCACCTCCTTGGGAGCTAGTCGTGTCAGGATTACACTGACATTTTTGTCACCCGCACATCATGTGGCTGCAGCCCTGGAGCCAGGCCCTTGCTGCTGTGCAGTGGGGCAGGGGAACTCCAGATGGAAAATGCTGCCAGCCTCCACCTGCTTGATGGGTGGGAGTTCTTAGTGTTTATCCTTTCCTTCCTTCTCATTTCCCCCCTCCCTTGTTCTTTTCCAAGGGTTTCTATTGTGTTGCTTCTTGCAGGGAGCCGTCCCCACTGTGGCTTCTGTAAGTCTCTTTAACAATTAGGCTTTCAAACCATGAAAGCAGCTCATTCAGATTCTTCCTCCCCATGAGCTGTGTTTGTGTCTGTATGAAGGGACCTTCCTGTTCTTTCTCTTCCAAGCTGCTAATATTTCCCCAAAGAATAAAAGCCATTGTCAGTTTTTCCACAAGTGATTTTTTTTTTCCTTAGTCAATTAATATTTTAATAAAGACTAGATGAAAGTGTTACTTGGGAGGAAACAAATTAGTGTGTATGAGCCTTTCTGCTCGCTGTGGAGATGGATGGGTTTCCTCTGCCATTCAAAATTTTCTAGGATGGTGAGACTGTGAACAGGGTGTAAAGACTGAGGTGTGGAGAGATGAGTTTTGAGACAAGTGATAATGAAATCAAGTACTGAAGACTGGCACATCTCTGCTGTCCCATCTTCTCCATCAACCAACTGTACTTTCTAGAACTTAAAAATGAGGAAAAAAACCCCAAACACAATAAACCACCTCTGGGGTTTTTGCATTTTGATTTGAACAAAGTGCATCAGGGTACCTTTGCCATTCACTTCTCCCCTTGCTTTTCTAAGCTTTTTCTCCCATGTCATTCCTTTACAACCAGAGCCCCCTACGTCATTCTGCTCCAGCCACTGGCTAAAATTGAAGTTACTAAGGATTTTTTCCATTGATGCCCTTTCTCAGGCTTCATGTAATGCATTTCACACACCTCAGCAAGGAGCCAATAAAATAATATGGAATAGCAGCTAAATATTAGAGGAGAATGGAGGAGCTTGGTCAGACACTGATTAGTTTTATCTGTAGAACCGTAACTGGATACTTAGATGGGAGCTTCCTAAATCTGCTGTCATGAAATGCTGGGGAATTGCTGTCAGGGTGCTTCATGCTGTTCCTGTGCTGTATTCCAGGTGCCATGGGGATTTACCTGCTCCACAGAGCTGCAGTCTGCACCGAGCTCATCCTTGGGCTGCAGGGAGCACAACCCCCATGGCAATGGGCTGCTTCAGTTTCCTTTGGGGAGTGGAGCCCAGCTACAGAGTTGTGCCCATGCTGGTAAATGGGAAGTTGAAATATAAGATCTGAAATGCCAGTGGTACAATGAAAATATGTTCTTTTTCCTTTGTTTTTCCTTTTTTAATTTTTTTTTTTCCTGATGGAAAGTCCAGGGAGGTGATGAGGTCTGGTTTGTCACTGGGGTTAGATGTCTTTCAAGACCACCTGTCACATAATCCATTTTCCAGTCTCAAGAGAACACAGTAAATATTCGAAAGTCTGTAAACGCAGCACTAGTCAGGCTTTCAAGGATCAAAAGCCAGGAAAAATGAAATGCACAGTGTAAAAAAGCCACAAGTACCAAAGTAGTTCTTGTTGTGGATGTTTTTACTAGAAATACTATTGCAGGTATGTGATCTGACCCTAAACACATCTAAAGAACACAATTCTGTTATAAAATAGGAAAAATGCTGGATGGTTTGGGCCACATTAAGTTATGATAGTGTCATAGTAAGATAAAGACTCCTAGTGCAGTCAGATATTTGTATTTTGTCAGGTATTCTGTAGACACAGCAACTAAAATTATGGAATAAACCTCAATCTACAGCTTCATTCTAGCATCCAATTTTTCTATGTGTGCTTCCCCCTACATATTTCAGTATTTTGGCATTCTGACTCCTTGTCCACCCCAATTTTCCTCCTTTTTGTGCCCCTCCTTGTGCTGCTGACACAGGTGGCCCAACAGCTCCTTCCCCTCTCCATGCTCAGAGCTGCCAAGGTGTCAGTGAGAAGGTGTCTGGTAGAGAAGCCCTATTTGGAATGCAAAAAAGCTGTGTAAAAAACTCTGGAAACACCAGCTGGCTGCTGTGTATAAGAATTTAAAATGTTTCTCGGTGGTGCAAGAAGAATTTCTCTATCCTTCCTCCAACATTAAAAAAATATCAAAGACAGCAGATAACATTTTGACTGAGCCAGTGTGTTAGGGATGCAGAGGTACAGCCAGATCCAGTAATGAGCTAATTTTCCTTCCCCCTTTTACCTTTTGATGCAAGGCAGCTGGGATATGTGTGTCTGTCTGTGTGTAGTTTTCCTGGCAGTGTTTCCTTTTTGGCAGGAAAATACTGAGTAGGGAGGGTTTGAAATTTTCGGAGTGTTTGAGAACTCCAGCAGGTCAGCTTCCTCTGGTGCAGTTGTCACATCCTGGGATTCTTTTGCGGTTGTCCAGGGGATTTCTGGATGCCCACTGGTAGGAATTTTGTGTGCAGCAGTGTAGCTTCTCCTGGGTGTGTCAGGTTGGCAGTGCACAGGTGGAAATAGGCTGGGGAAAGGGATTTTCCTGCATCTCGGACACGAAGCCAAGAGGGCAAGAGCTGTTGACAGAATTTCTTGTAGGGGATCCCCACTGTGGAAATGTTGACTCTGGCTCGCTGCTAAGTTTAGAACCATGTAAAACACGTACCCTGCACTTTATGCAGAGCAGATGGTCCAACAGGCTTTACTGGTTGCAGTGTGTCAAATAACAGATTGTCTAGAAAAGTTTGCTTGCTTTTGGCAGACAATTTAATTCAGCTCATAGCGTGTTACCGAAGTTCACTGTGCATCTCTGCAGAAGTGGGCAGCTAACACATTTTGTGTCATCTGCTATACCAAAAGTTTTTTAAATAATAAAAAAAAATAAAGTAGAAGTTGTGTCCCTACTTGTTCTCTTGAGCGGAGGTGGGAAAAGGCAGCTCCAGTGTGTGAGTAGAAAAAGCAATGTGAAATCCAGAAAATTGATTCATATTCCAAAGCCACAATCTCCTTCCAGCTGGTACAACATTTTTTTTTCATTCTCTTTTAATATGCCCTTTGAAATAATTCCTCCCTTTGTTTTAGAATTAGGAAAACAAAAATCTCAGGCTTTATTGCAAAAAAACCCAAAAATAGATTCTGCAAACTTTTAACATCTACGCAGAGTAGGCTATTAGGTGTGGTACCAGCTGTCACCAGGTTCAATAAACCCAAGTAGTGTTTAATAAGAAGTGAGCATATGCAAACATGAATGTTAAAGTACTGATAAAGCTACCAGCTTGATCATATTAAGGATGGTCATCTTGTGAAGGGATCCTTGGAAGAACTGGATTCTTCAGGTCTCTGTAGGTAAGTCATTGCATATTTTTCTCTTCTTTGAAGCAGTTTCTTGAGAACATCGTAGTGTAGTCCAGGCAAAAGTACCCCATTGTGCTGTCTCACCTGGACAGGTCTGGCGTGCTCAGCAGGCAAGGCAAGGCTTTGCACCCAAATGACTTGCTCTTGCAGTGCTCTCTCAGCTTTTTCAGAGGTGTGACAATGTGAAACTACTGCCCAGCTACCTCCTTGCTATTTAGCTGAGCTGATGCACTGAGCATCCCAAAGACCTGGCCTGAGACAGTGTTTACAGGTGATACCTGAGGGGCACAGAGTCCTGCAGACTGTGCTTGTATGTGATCCCAAGGTGTGGCTGTGTCTTTAAAATGGCCTTTTTCTCTAATAAATATCCTATCTGTACGGTGAATCACTGTGCATGGTTCACATGTCAGTGCCTTGTTGCACATCTTGCATGTGAAATCCATTTTCCAAGGTGTGTCTTCTGTGAACCCATCTGTGCCCAGCTGAGAGGGTGGGAGTCAGTAAGATCACAGAGTGATCATCTTCAGTGTGAGCCCTAAAAACCAGTCTTTTTCCTTCTGCAGACCATTAGTCCAGTGACTGCCTTGCCCAACTGAGTGACCAGCATCGCCAGCAGTGTGTCAGGTGCTGTGACTGGTCTGTAGGTGCAGGGTGGGACTTTTGTTGACAAGGATGAAGGTGGGGGGACATCCTCACTCTCCACAATCCCTGCGGGACTCCGTGTTTTTCCAGACCCAGACGACAGCAGGCTCCCTCCACGCAAATCCAGCCCTGCTGACAGACGATGCTGTTGCCAGCTGGCATGGTTTTATTATGACTTTATTATTAATCAGGGCTTGTCAGTTTTCTATTGCTCAGCCTGTCTCGTTCTCAGCAGTGGAGCTGTCAGAGCACCCAGTGGGGTGAGGGGGCTATAATTTTCTGTACCTCTTTTTCCACAGTCATTTGCCACCTCCTGAGGAGAGCAAAACGTGCCCAGAGCCTCTAGCTCCATGGGTAAGGGGAGGTGGCAGCATCTCTGAGGAAGTGATCTGTGAGGAGGAGCAGCAATGACCCCATGGCAGTTGTGAGATGTGGCAGGACAAGGAGGGAAGTGGATTTGAGCTTTACCTGGAGGAGGAGAGCAAGCAGGCACAGGTAGCCTGGAGGAGGGAGAAACTTGGCTTGTACTGGGGGGACAGCTGGAGGGTGCACAGGGAAGGTTTGTATTTTCTCAACAGCCTGACAGTTCTTCTTGTCTTACCTTCCAAGAAGATGCTGACAGCAGAAGGACACAGTAACACAGGCGAGAAAACGTGACCCTGATGGATGGCTGGGTGATGTGATGCCACGATGATTTTTTGCCTTTTCTTTTATACCCCTCTTATGTACCCTTTTATATAACTTTTATGTATCCTCAGTGCTTTTAGCCCACATACTTGTAATTCCCTAAGTCTGACAACTTAGTTTAGACTCAATATTCCATTAAGCCAGGAGACCAAACATCCTGGAGGCCTTGCAGCTAGAGGCCAGAAAGCCCTATGCTATCCTAGGAAACCAAGGTCTTTTCTGAAACACATCCTGGAAACTAAGATAGGCCCATCCAGGGGGGAATTCTTTGGGATAGAGGGTTCATTCAAGCCCCTCATTGGGGAATCTTTGATAGAGATGCTAATTTGCAAGGTCTATCAATCGTATACACAATCTATCGTGTGGGTGCATTTTGGCACATTCCACTTTGGCAAAGTAGTGCACCTTAAGGATCCTTCAATAAATACCAAGGTAAAACCCCTTTTTCCCTTAAACCATGTCTGGCTTTTAATTTTAAGACCAGGAAAAGGCAACATGGGAATCTTCAGGTCTGTGTCCATTGGGGGAAAGGGCTCAGTGACCAGCAGGCTGAGCGTGGTGTGCTTTAATGCCAGCTCTGAGGTCCCAGCTTGTGCTGCTTCTGCTGGTGCAGAGCCTGAGACAGGTGGCCTGGGTCTTTGCTGAAGCCCAACTGCAAATAAGCTGCCACATAAATGCTCAGGACAATACCCACTGAGGAAATGCTGGCGGGCAGACAGTACTTCCAAAGAGATTTTTTAATGGCTTGGCAACCAAATGTATCAAAATCCATCAGCAAACAACCTCACTGAGCATGCTGGAAAATTCTCTGTTCTCTGACTTCTCACTGCCTTGTTCCTTGTGGGGTTGCTCCTACAGAACGGGGTGTGAAATGCTGACGGCACAGGTGGTAACGCACAGGAGGAAGTGACCACACAGCACTGAGGGCAGAAGGATAAAGGTCCCTCAGAGGTCACCATGTGTGAGGAGAGGCAGAGTGTGTGCCAGGCAGGCAATGCCTTCCCTCCTACCTCCTCTACCCAGAGGAGTCATTGACACTGTCCAAAATTGGTGCTTTCTGTGGCCCGTGGGTGTTCTTTTTTCAAGACTCCCACCACTGACTTAGCTGCGAATTCAGTGGGAGTTAAACCAAATTAGAGTAAGTTGGAAAATCCTTTTCAAAATATATAGTCTGCTGTCGTGGGGATGCTGCGTGGATGCCTTCCAGAGCAGCTCCTAGACCCAGCAGGATCATCACTGAGTGCTTGTGAGAGTGACAGACTCTACCTGTGGGACACAAATGGGAGGAAGGGTGGGAGGAGTGTGGGCACCTGGGTGCTGACCCGTTACGGGCAGAGCCACGGACACGCGTCTGGGAGGCGATCCCACCTCCTCCTCCTCACAGCTTCCCTCTGGAACCAAACCCATCATAAACTTGGTGGCTCCAGAAAATCCATTTGTTGCTGGCTTGGAGCCAGTCCCATCAAGAAACGCTCCTTTGCAATCCTAGTAGCAGCATGAAAAGCTCACTCCAGTTTTGCTCATAAGCTATTTTTGATTAGCTGCAGATAATTGTGGTGACTGTTCAGTGGCAGCCTCTTTGCATACTTAGCCATATTTGCATGTAGCAAAGAGTATTGGACCACGAACGAGGATATTTCCTTATTGCTTTCCAGTATCTCTGATTTCCTCTCATCCAAGCACAGAAGCAAATCCAGCATGAGTGGTTTAAAAATTAATTGTCTATCGGGGAGCTGAAGCAAGCAGATTATGGAAATCCTGCTTGCATTATCTTTGGAGAAATGGCTGTGGACAACCAGTAGTTTCCAAGAAAGGGGTTTGGTTTTTAACTGATTGGTAATCAGACATGGCAAAATCCATCAGCAAATAGCCTGAATTAGTGTACTGGAAAATTAACTAATAGCTGGAGGTATGCTCCTCTCTGAAATTATTCTTTCTGTGATTTGACAGCTCTAGTAATCCAATTGCTGCAAGTTTAATTTCATATTTATCTTTCTGTGAGGATGTGTTTTAATGCTTGTTTTAGCTTGCTGCCTTCTAATGAAGATTTTTTTATTTAAAAAGAAAAAAGGAATGTGCTTTCCAAACTAGATAGATTTAATAGCAAGGAAAGCCAGGGTGAGGTGCTCCTCGTGCCACGTGCTGCAAGCAGGGGTGGCCAAGGGTGGTGTCCACAGGAAAACGTCCCACCACAGCCCCATGACAGGGGCAGGCACTGCTCCTGCAGAGGGAAGGGGACTCTGGGGAGATGCTGCTGCATAAACTGGTTTTAAAGTTTTTTTAGTCTCTGTTACATTTCATTTTGTAATGCTGTTTCTTGGCTCTGTGTAGTTTCTGACAGTGTATATGGAGGGTGTGCACTCATCGGCCTTCCTGCGTGAGAAAATCCGTGTAAAATCCCTTTTCGAAGTGTCCAAATGAACATAATGACTAAATGGTGAATAACACACTAAGTGAGACATTTCAGGAATCATTTCAAGATATGAGAAGTGAAAATCTGAACAAACACATGCTAAATTAAAGAACTTTCCGTGAGGGTGGGAGTTTGCCAGAAAGCCTATAGTTAGTTGCAAATCTGCATTTCTCTGTGATTACAAATCAAGGCAGAGATATCCTTTAATTTGCAAAGGGAAAGAAAAAAGCCCTGATGTAAATCAGCACCTCTAACAGAGCTGCTCTGTGCTAGACACTTGGAGGATGTCTCTCTGCTTGGGTAGAATCTCCTGCCTGGCAGTGATGGGGTGGCTGTGCACCGGGACATGAGACCAGGAATCTGTCAAATCAATAGAGGTCAGCTGTGAAAACAACCCTCTGAAAACAAGAAATTAATGCAGTCCAGCTATATGCAATGCAGGCAGAAGCAGAAACCTTTGCATCCTGCTTTAAATGTTTTCAAACTTGGGAAAATCATAAGGCTGGAAATCCTGTGAAGTCTGAGCAAGACAACTGAGACAGCCAGCTTATGAAGATTGTTTTTTTTTAAGGCACAGTGGTCACACTTCTGGCCTTTTTGGTCTGTTTTCCAGATTCCAGTGTCTGAAGTATATTCCTGATAATTACCATGGGAAGAGCCATGGTGATAGTGGTTCCTTTGTATACCCTTGGGGAAAAAAAAACAAAAGCCAAAAAAAGGCCTTTGAAGTGGTGACTGAGTTGTATTTTTTAATTCTTCAATGATTTTTTCAAGTAGGTGAGAGTAAATCTCAGATAATGGGTCTAGAAAAATAATGCCATTAAGGGTGTGCTCTCTATAATTCCTCATAGAAATATCCAGGCTTATCTGCTTTCAAAGGATACTCCACTGCCTTGCTATTTAAACAAACAAAGAAACAAAAACAAAAAACCAACCAAACAAAACCAAAAACCAACCAACCAACTAACCCCCCAAAAACCCCAACCAACCAACCAAACAAAAAGGAGGTGTGGAGCTGCTAACCTGTCTTTCCCACTCAGATTCTAATGCCATTATCAGTTATTTGTATGCAAGTGTTCTCCTTTCTTCTGGGCTTTGTTTTTCCCCCCCTTTAAGCTTTGCATCTAATCCTACACCATGTCAATAATAACACCGAGATGCAGAATCTGACTGCAGGTCTTTACATTTTGCCTGGCTTTGCCTTTTCCTTCCCTCTCTGGTGCTCTGGGGAGGCAGGGGCAGGGGAAGAAATAGAAGTGTGGATGTGAAAAGAGGCATCTCTGGCATTGCTGCTGTTGTGAGCTTCTCCCAGAGCTTTTGTGGGGCTGAAGAGAGGCAGGTGTCTTCTTCATGCCTCTGTCAGTATTTTAAAGGAGGAATCATCCCTCCTCCCAAGTGTTTTAACCCCAGGTGCTGTGGTGTCACTGGAACAAGGGGTTCTGCCCCTCTGCTCTCATCCTGGCTGATAATAACATGCCAATATAGGTGCTAGAACATGATGAGAAGACACGAAAGCACTGCCTGAGAATTTCTGCCTTAATTTTTAAGTGACAATCTTTGTGTAATGTTACATAAAATAATTGGATGGAAGGACTCAGCTGTGTTGCTCTGCTTACTGGGCATGGGGTGAACCTCAGGGGCTGGAGTTGAGCCCTGGAGCTGTGCATGGAAGGGTCTCTGTGAGACCACAGAAACCCAAGTTGTTCCTGGCTGGTGTTCATCCTCCAGGGGGGTGAACCCTGGCCTGTGGCACTGCCAGCATGGCACGAGGGAGGGGACAGCCCACGGCTCCAGCTGAGTGTGTCACCACAGGTGTAGGACAGGGCTGTCCCATGCTGGCTGGCTGTGTGTTCATTCCAAATCCGTAAAACTCCTAGGATGCCGTTACCTGCCCTAAGGCTTTGCCATCAGTTTGTGCTTTGGGTCAGCAAAAGGTGGCTTGACGAGAATTGGCTTTCTTTAGACCTGTCTCTAGTCACAGGGCAGCAGTGTGTGTTGTTATTGCTTTTCCACAAATATCTTTCTTCGTTAGATTTCTGTGGAAGATGCTCTGCCACTCTGCCTCCCTAGAGCCGAAGGAGAGAGACGATTCAGCTGCAAGAGTTTTGCACTTTATTATCCAGGAAGGATGCTTGGAATTTAATCGAGTTACTGCCTATTTAAAGACTCCTAAAGGTACTGACTGCCTTGAGCTGGGTCCTGTTTTCAGCAGTGTTTTTCCAGGAACCAACTATAGTAGTAGTTAAAAAATTATTTAACCATGTTAGCCAGGGGTTGCCAAAGCAGAATAGTTTTTTTTTTGTCACTGCAGTTCTTATCCTATAGGAATATTTCCACTGCACTTAATGCAGGGATGTCTGACTGTGTTTCCTGACCTCTTTGCCATGAGATCAAAATGATGTCAGGGCTGATATTCCTTTCCTCTACCAAACTGTAGTCAATTAAAATAGGCAAAGACATCTCACAACGAAGCCATCTTTTTGAGAGGGAAATGTAGATTAAGGTTATCATGCCCAGAGAAGAGGACAGTGCCCAACACTTCATGGGTGGCCCCAGAGACAGACCTTGCTGCTGCTGGTATTTTTGTGGGAGGCAGTTGGATGGCAACTGTGAGTAATAAAAACCCCGAAAGTGAGAGTTCAGCATGGGATTAATGACTCACTGTGGGAAAGTGCCAGTCAAAGGTACCCAAAATTCAACCCCAACAGAAGCAGCCCAGCACACATTGACCTAGCAGCCCTCTCCCCATGTGCCTTCATTTATTTTTGAGCTGGCCATAGTCTGAAACCTCTGCCTGTGACTCTTAGAAAGCAGCAGTGAGGAAGGAGATCCATCACTGCAGTCTGTGTAGCTGTGCCTGCTTCTGCACGAAAAGACAGACCAATATATCTGGAACTGGTCACACAAAACACATCTTTCTAATGCAGAACATCTTGTAATTGTGCTGGGAAACTCCTTCTGGAGCAGAAAAATGAACGTTCTCCCAGAGGCCTGGTACACAAGTGGATGTGGGGAAGCAAGAGGATGCTGCCATGTTCATACTTCAGAAAAGCAGGAAGCCTGAAACCAAAGTGCACCTTTTACAGCTGGTGGTAGGCAATATTGCCATTTTATAGCAGGGGTGGAACGATATTCTTGTATTTATGGGTGCATATCAAATGGTTTATTCAGTTTCCTTTTAGGATAATGTGCTTCTTTTGCTCTCATGTTGCAATTTGCTTTTTAGATCAGTTAATGCCAGAGCTATCAAGCACAAAAGAATGAAGCCATAAGACAGTTTAATCGAGCATAGCAAGCTAAACTGCTATATCACAAATAAATAAACTAGCTGTAAGCCATTGCAAAAGAAAAAACCCCTATTTACATGTAGTCTATTAGAAACAGAAATGGGAGTGTTCTTAATGAAAGGCTTCTGAAGGAAAACTTACTTTGAAATGCTGTGTTTGCCTATTAAAGGAAAATTAATAGATTAAAATCATGCAAAATAGCTTTATTTTTATCTTTGCTCTCTTGTCGACTTCCTCTGCTTTTTTTTCCTCTGCTCCTCCACTTCCTTTCCCTGCAGAGAAAAAACCCTTCTGTATTGTCTGTTCCCTTCATGATATAGGTGTTTAAAAAAGGGAACCGAAGTTTTTCATTTTCAACCTCTCTCTTCCATGAAAGGAGGAGGACTGAGGAGAATAAAATGTTTATTTTTTAGAGACAGTTAAATGCCTGGTCAAAAATCCTTCCACAGGGTATTTTTGTGGGGAAAATAGAAACTTCTGGGCTTGTTTCAGTAGTCAAAGGGCAATTTGGAGGGGACACATTTGATTTCTCAGCATCTCTGGAGGGATTTGGCAGATGGCAGCTACTGAGGGGGAGCAGAAACATCAGTGATGCCTGAGGAAGGGGCTGGGAGGCTGCTGCTCATGGAAGGAGGGATGCAGACAGGCAGCAAACACCCAGTTGAGCTGATCTCAGTAAGCACACTGTTGTTGGATGACAAAAGGTGTAGAATGGGGCTGAACACCTTGTTGGACAGAGGGAAAAATCCCAAAGAACAGTTANATATGCGAAATCACGAGAAGCGATTGGCTTACAAGTCTCTCTATCAACTCAGGGTTTTTTTTCAACCCACTACACAACCCCTCTCTTCCATGAAAGGAGGAGGACTGAGGAGAATAAAATGTTTATTTTTTAGAGGCAGTTAAATGCCTGGTCAAAAATCCTTCCACAGGGTATTTTTGTGGGGAAAATAGAAACTTCTGGGCTTGTTTCAGTAGTGAAAGGGCAATTTGGAGGGGACACATTTGATTTCTCAGCATCTCTGGAGGGATTTGGCAGATGGCAGCTACTGAGGGGGAGCAGAAACATCAGTGATGCCTGAGGAAGGGGCTGGGAGGCTGCTGCTCATGGAAGGAGGGATGCAGACAGGCAGCAAACACCCAGTTGAGCTGATCTCAGTAAGCACACTGTTGTTGGATGACAAAAGGTGTAGAATGGGGCTGAACACCTTGTTGGACAGAGGGAAAAATCCCAAAGAACAGTTACCTCCAACAAGGGATTGCAGAATCTCTTCTTCTGGGCCACTTTATTGCCAGAGGGACTCAAAGAGCTTCCCCCACCAGTCCAAATCCTACATGTGGAATGAGAGCCACCTCTTAATTACAGAGCAATATTCTCCTTTTTCTGGGGCACGCAGCAGCTCCTGGCATGGTATGAGGCCAATTTTCCAGCCATGCTGTGGCAGCCACTGAGGCTCACATCGCTGCTCCCCTCTTCTATTACAAGTGTGTTCATTTGCTCTCCAATTTACAAGCTTTGTTTTCAGCATCCAAATGGCAAGGATGGAGGACTCCCTGGCAGTGTTTAACCACTGCCAAGCTCCCCATTGTCATTTATATTTGTTTGGTAATTCCCAAGAACAAGCACTTTACATAACAAATAATTTTTTTTTTTCCCCTGAGGCCCCTGAAGTGCTTCAGAAATGCCAGGTAGCTGATCTGCACAGATTTTCTGTCAGGTAGGTGTGTACTGCTTTGGGCTGAGGTAGTTTTTTTCACAGTAGTTCATGCATGTTATGTCCATGTCAGGCTTTGGCAACCCCTTGAAGAAGAAGGGTTGTTGTACCCTCTTCTCCCTTTACCTTTTATCCAAGTTACATTGAATTTCCAAGCTACCCCAATGACAATGCCTGCCTTCTACTCACCGAGTTTTTCCAGAGCTTTCCACCTCTGAACCTTCTTAGAGGATTTCACCAGGGAATAAAATTATGCAACACACATTCCCCATACATATCTATATTTATATTATACCCTACCACGACAGAATTGTTTCCTGACACAGCCTGTTGGGTTGCTCTGTGCTAGAGGTTTGCAGCAGAGGGGGCAGAGCCATTCCATGGGACAAACTGCACCACTGCTCTGGTTTTATTGGCTATTTTATCAACATTTTCTTCTGCTCGGTTCCATTCCATTTGCTCCAGTGGTATTCCTGTTTTGCAGTTCTCCAGTTTATCTTTGAAGTTACTTTTACATGCTTTTTAGTTTTCCTTGGGCCAAGCCCAACACATTTAGCTAGTCTAACTCTTCTTAATCAACCAGCCCCTTTCTCCAAAACTTTGTTGCGGTGATTGCATTGACGCTTCCCAGGCAGCTTCATACTTCAGCTGAGACATAAGAGGTGAGCAGCTGTAACGTGTGTGCTCTCAGAATAATGAAGACAAAGTGGAAATATTAAATTACATCATGGGGCACGAATCGCTCTGAACATGTGACAGAACTGTCATTAATGACACGTTGTAACACAGACCCCGGGGAAGGAACACCATGCTGAATATTTGTGCACCCACGGCAGGGGTGTGTGTGTGGCTGTTTGTCCACAACTTGAGATATGAGCTGGTGGGGAGGGTGGGATCTGCACACAGATGTGGCCAAGAAGCTCAAATCCTTAGTGTGTTACTGTCTCCTGGCAGCCAGTGGAGAAGGAGTGACTGGGAGTCTTAAAAAGAAAGGAAAAAAAAATATTTTAGGGGCATGTTTCTTTTTAATGAAATTCTGAGATTGACTATTTAATTAAGAAATTAAAACTAATTTAGCTGGAAATGGGATTTTGAAGTGAATTGCTATAAGACAAATTAACACTTTACAGTGGATTAATCTTTTACTCATGTCTATTCTGGATTTCTTTAGTTTTGTTAGTGCAACAGAAAAATAAATCTCTTCTGTAGAGAGAAATCACCCTGACAGTGAGGCTGAAGTGTGCCTGGAATCACGATCCCCTGTTATAGCTGAGCTAATCATGGTACTTCATCAAATTTCTCACGCAAATAGGTATTTTCTCCAATATCTGTTTAAAACAGGCTTCTGTGCTGTTTGACTACAGCATTAGCAGAGGCAAAGGTAAAAGGGATACAGACATAGCCAAAGCCACTTCTGCCTGTTTGATCTTGTTTTCTCTGGTGCTCACACTTCACTCCCATGCTATGGAACCCTTCCAGCTTGTTGGCGTGCACTCAGTTGTAATCCAGGGAAATCACTGCCACAGCCAAAGGCATATTTCCACAGTGATGTCTTATGCCTGAACGAGGACAATCCTTTGGGGTGCTCTCTGAATCTGCTGTCTTATGGAACCGAGCGTTCATAAACCTGCCACGGAAACAGTATCTCAGTTTGGCTCTCTTTTCTGACTCACTTCTGTTTAGAAATGGCTGGGAAGGGTGAGTGAAATGTTTGCAAGCTGACAGATATGATCACAATCTAAGAAGCTCCAGCCTGGGAGCCCCAGGCTTTTCTCCCCCTAAATTCTCAGGGGGAGAAATTCTCCTCACTGCTGTAATGACTGGTGGAAATCTCAGGCACTTGTGGTCAGCGTGGCAGCCGTTCTGTGAATCCTGACAGCCATCCAGATGGCCCCATTCCTAATCCAGAAATTGGGGTGAACAGGACACTGAATCCATGGCATGCCCTTCATGCAATTTGTGTGCGACCAAACATAGATTTTTAAAATTTTTTAATCTATTTATGCTTGTGTTTTACCATATGCATACGTGTGTATGAACACTTCAGTCTGATATTTTATATCTAAAGTCAAGGTCAGGTTTTTTTTTCCTGAATAATAATTGTGAAAGCAGTGAAATTTTGGAACAGGTGGAGTGTGTTGAGCTATAGAGGTTCAAAGAGAGGCAATGATATTCAACTTGGTAAGAAAGCAAGAGTTTTTTAACTTCAGCATAGAGAGTTGTATCTAGCTGTTCATTTCCCTGCCTGCCTTCACACTGAGTCTGTGGTTGCCTGAGGCACAGAAGAAAGTCTGAGTATCAGAAACCTGTGCTGCAGGATGAGGAGGATCCTTTGATGGAGACATCAAGATATAATGCCTTTTTCTTTTGTGATTTTGTTGAAAACTGATATTTTAATATTTTTTTTTTTTACATCCCAAGAGTTTCTCATTTAACTTTTCCTCATACAAATCACCATTTGCTTCAAAATCAAACTAGCCAAGAGCGTTTATTAGAAATAGCAGAGTTCATCAGAAAGCTGCAACTTATTGGAGAGAACAATGTATGCACCAAAGTAGGTTTAAACCCCAAAATTCCGAAATCTTCAAGGTCAGGGAGTGCTACTGTTTAGAAAGCTTGCTCAGTTAACACACTGGCTTTTGCATACAAATTGCAGAAAACTGTCACCATCACATCAGCATTTTTCTGTAGATGTATGGACTCTGGCCTCTTCTGTGGCAAAACTCTGGAAGAGCTTGGTTTTCATGAGTTTTGAAATTAAACATGCTGACTTCTTAGTGTGAAATTATATTTTTATTTAAAAATGGAGCTATTCTTAATGGCATTTAAAAGGTCTCTAAATTAGTTATCATGTTATAAAATTAAACAGGTTTTTATTCTAGCTGAAAGAAATGGTGCAGGTTGACTGGCAATTCATTTTTTATTGTTGAAAAATTTTATACAGCTTTTTTTTGTGAAACCAAGAAACCCTGTGTGTAGAAAACCTAGCTCTGGCCATTAAGTTGCAATAATAGTAATAATAACAATACACAAACAGTTTTCCTTGCCCATGTGTGCTCCTATCTGATCCCTGCTCATATAAAAACAGCTTTTCAGTGGTGATCACTAATTACATCCTCACCTGAGGCTGCGGTATCTGGATTTGCAGATACACTGAGCACAACAGGAATCAAGCTAGTCTGTGTGTATATTCATTTTTGGATTTGTTCACTGGGCAGAGGCTATTTATTTAAAAATAGGCCATTGGCAATAATGTCATAGAGGCCCTGTGTGAAAAGCTGATTGCTCTGGTTTCAGGAGAAATATGAGCAGCAGGCAGTAAAGAGAGATGGGGGCAGAGGCAGCAGAAAGAGGAGGGCTGCCCATGAGGGGTGTCCTGTGTGCAGAGGCCGTCAGAGGCACCCTGTGGAAAACCTGCCTGCGATCAGATGCTTAAAAAGTGTGTCTTCCTGTATGTGTGTAAGGGAAATAAATTCAGATCCCCCTCTATGCCTTCAATTTTACACATCCTGGCTGCTGGCTCTCTGCTGCTCTGACTTGGGTATGCTCTGACTTTCAGTATGTTTGTATGTGTCACCTGAAGTTGTGGGGAAGAAAATGAAACTCTTTCCTTGGTGCAACCTTCACGCGATGCTGGCTGGGACCAGCCTTGGGGCCACCACAAAGAGCTCTGGGGCTGATGATGGTGATGAAATGTAGCTGTGCTTTCTGGGAAGCAAACCCAGTGAGAGGTGAGGTGTGCTCACCGGGAAACAGCTCACTGGGACTGACACTCCCAGCCCCTGTGCTGAGGGGAATCCTGGCCCAACGTGCCTCAGTGTCCCCCAGCTGTTGCACTCCTCTCTGCCTCCTGCTCGTCCTTGTTTTGGTCCTTGTCTATCTTCATAGAATCACAGAATCAGCTGAGATGGAAGGGACCCACAGGGATCATTGAGTACTCCTGGCCCTGCGCAGCACACCCTGGGCCTGAGGTTGTTGTCCAAATGCTCCTGGAGCTCTGGCAGCCTTGGGGCCGTGCCCATTCCCTGGGGAGCCTGGTCAGTGCCCCACCACCCTCTGGGGGAAGAACCTTTCCCTGATATCCAGCCTAAACCTCCCCTGCCACAGCTCCAGCCGTTCCCTGGGTTCTGTCCCTGGTCACACAGAGCAGAGATCAGGGCCTGCCCCTCCTCTTCCCCTCGAGAGAACTGCTGTGAGCTCTGACCTCAGTCTCCTCTTCTCCAGCTGAACAGACCAAGTGCCCTCAGCTGCTCCTCATAACACTTCCCCTCCAGACCCTTCCCCTTCCATGGCCTCCTTTGGATGCTCTCTAACACTTTAGTCTCTTTTTTACATCTTGGTGCCCAAAGCTGCTCCCAGAACTCGAGGTGAGGCCGCCCCAGCTCAGAGCAGAGCAGGACAACCACCTTCCCACTGACTGTCTCATTCTTATCTAGCCCAACCCAGCCTCCAGATCCCAAACTTCAGATTCGGGATGCACACAGCCTGGCTGTCCTCCGCCAACAGGCGTGAAGCCTTCCCGAGGTGGGAACACACTTGGTGGCACCAAGCAGATGGTGAGTTTGTTGGCAGTTCAGCCCTGGCAACTCCGTGAGACAAAATGAGGCAGCGGCTTTGGTGATTTTTCAGTTCTCCTGTCGTAACTCTTCTGCTGATGGCAAAAACAATATGGGATCATGAAGAAGCCCCTACTGCCCTCTTCAAGCTGCCACCCTCACACAGAAAGTAGCAGCTTTTCCGAAAGATTAGCAGAGAAAAACACATTTCCCGTTCACAAGCCCACGTTTTCTGAAGCAAGTAAATTATCCTGTCTGGAAGTTTTAATCTGAAAAAACATAATCTCCTGTAAGGAAGACATCTAGCATCCATCTAGATGGCTAAAGAAAAGCACAGTTCTGAAAGCAACCATAAGCAGGGCTCTGTGCAGGCAATACTGAGCAATTTCAATAATTGTTGGTATTATCAGCCCTGCCTCCAAAAGGATTGAATACATGATGTGAGATTACAGAACAGCACTGTTATTCAGCCGCTGCTGAGACATGGGGAGAGACTACTGTTATTAGGCATTTGAATTATGGGGCAGGAAGATTAATGATGTGCAAATTAGCTTCATTCTACAACGAGTAATTTTTGCTTTCATTAGCCACTATCATCCCCCAATGCCAACATTGCCTTACATTTACAATGTTCAAATGGTATATTAAATACCAAATTATATATCAACTCATCTAATTTTCCCTGCTGAAAGGCATTGAATACAGAGAAAGTTTTTGCTTCTGTGAACCTCTGCTGCCCCTTTGTCAACTATTGCTATCAGAAAACATTCACAAGGTGCAGCTTGCTTTAAATTGCAGGGCTTTGGGACTATCTATTATTCTTTTGCTTTTCAATTGGAGACAAAGTATTAACTCAGTCTGCAGGTTGCTCTGCTTCCTTGGTAATTCTCACCGCATCATTATCATATCATCATTTTCTGTTTGCTGCATTCCTTATGCCAAAGGGATTTTTTTCCTGGGGGATTGTTAAAGACTTTTACTACTTTGACAGATATTTGACTGTCACAATGCAGTATTCTTCTACCAGGCACTTTTTACCTTGTAATGCAGCTAAGAAGTGTCAGCAGTTGCCTCCTTCACTCCCTGGTTGTGTTGTCTGTGGCAAACACATTTTCTAACTAATCTCACTGTTAAACCATTTTTATTTTCTTCTAATATAACGGCTGATAATGTGAGTCCACATATACAATGTTTGCAAATTCCTTCAGTTTTGATTCTAACTTTTCTTTGTAAAGAAGTATCTTGCTCTTTGAATATAATAATTAATTTCACTGGGACTACCTAGGCATAAGGACAACTCAACCCAGTTGAGGTTAGCAGCATCTGCTTCCTTATGCTATCAGTTTCAAAACAAGTAAAAAGAGTTAGCTGATGCATATCCTGCATCTCATAAGAGAAAAGAATGCTTTAGATGTTAGTGTGTTTTCCTCAGCTCTGATATTTTGTTGTGAGCACTTTTCTACCCTGCAGCCAGAATTACCTGGGCACTGGCAGTGGGTGAGCCCCTCTTAGCACCAGCTTGCTTTGGAGGCTGCACGCCTGATGCACAGCATCTCTCCTCACCTCTGGAGCTGACAGGATTCTGTGATGGATCTTTAGATTTCCTTTGCCTCTGCTCCCTCTGATCCAGCATCTCTCACACAAAACCTGTGTGCAGCCGCTCAGCCCCTGGCTGGGTTTGTGCCTTCACTCCTCGTCCCTGTCTGCCCTCCTTTGGTGTCAGGAGCTGCTGGGCTCGGGGATGGGGCTGCACTTCCCCAGAATATATTACACCCCAGGGAGCACAGGGACGTGGAACAACATGGGTGCTCTGCCCCTCAGCCCACCCTTGGAATGGAACATTGCACTGGTTCTTGGGGTTTCAAATGTCAGAGCTGCAGCACAGATCGGTGTGCACACATCAGAGCTTGGGAATTCTGGCAGGACTCAAAGCAGTAAGATGCTGAGCTAAAACGTGCCAGCTCTTCTGTAATTCGAGGTAATGACTTTTAAAAGGCTCTGACCAAGTTTAAAGGCCTCTCTCAACCCAGCTGTCTGTGGGTAGTGCAGCTTCTAAAACGGCTCTGACTTATGTAAAAGTCACACTTCTTAGGGGCAGCAAAGGAGAAGAATAATATCTCTTGGTACTTCTTTTATGCATTAGACATAAGACTATAATGAAGGCAGGAAAGTGTTAGCTCAGGGAAATATGGAATGTATTTAAGGCAATTTTTTAATGAAAATGATTTTAGGCTGTGAACAATTGAGGAGAATCTACCTGAAACACTGAATCAGAAGTGATGGTGAACTTAATACTTTTTTAAAAAATATGACCTGGATTTTAACTTAATGGAATGCAAAAAATTATATTTTATTGCTGTGGCTATAGTAAGTCCTGTACTAGGATTTTGCTAAATGATCTGCTAAAGAAGGAACTATTTCCTATTCATAAGACATACTGCTGCCAGAAATTTTAGAAATATGCATCCACCGATGTTTATGCCCTCATGGAGGTAGTTGGGTTATAGTTGCCAATTTAGAATTTCATTTACAACGTGCTGTGATGATCTGAACTACCCCTTGTTTCTCAGTGCATGTTTTACTTACAGAATGGTTTGCTGCAGCTATTTGTATGGCAGGGAAGGGTGTGGGGTGATGGCTGAAAATGTGTGTAACCTCTGAATTCAAGAGTAAGGAGTGTAATATCTTCAGTAACAACATCTTGAAGTTGCTTGCAAAAAACCAAAGAATTAAAACTCACAACACGCACATTTCCTTTAGACACCTGCTGGACAAACTTTTTTTCCTCTGGTTTTCACCTGAGGCTGGATGTGAGCACTGTCATACTGCCTATTAATCTGAGGGAAGAAGCAGCTGGCTGCCAGTCAGGAGATATAATTCAATACTTGTAGAATTTAATTTCTGTTGCTTCTTTAAGTTCAGTCTGGCATCTGCACAGTGTTTAAAAGTCCTACAGGCAGCATGGTGATATATGACATTCCCTTCGTCAATAGATGTCAGAGTTGTGTCTTCTCGTGTCAGTAATGGAAACTCATTTTTGTTATTACTGCTGCTTGTTTCTTTGGGCCCTGTGGGACCAAACCAATTGAAGAAACTGAGTTACATGACGTATTTATGAGCTTTAGTTGCAACCTAATTATGAATGGATATAGGGTAGATTTAGTTTTATGAGTAGTACAGTCTCTGAAAGGAAATTGAGTGGGCATCAGATCACAACCTTTATCCAGCAGTGCTGATACACAAAACCTGGACTATTGGGCAGGCTAGAGAGAAAACAGACTGTGGTGGTCAGAGACAGGGTTGCTATTTTAGAAGATGTTGGGATGGGCCTCGGTCCTGTGTGTTGTTATTTTTAAAATGATTTTTAAAATGTGTCCAATAAAGAAAAATCCAGAGTGAACCTGGGTAGCCAGACCTGAGGGCTTCCTGAGAGAAAGTGGTAATTTTTGAGTGTACAGATTCCTGAGAAGGAAACAATAGATAGCACCTGGTGCCAGTCAGGTTTGTGGGATGTAAAGTCCAAAACCTGCCACTTCAGCAGCCCTCTGGAGAAGCCAAGCAGCTTCTCTCAAATTAGGGTAAATGACTGAGATAACGTTTTTCTGCAATGTTTGAATTAGTATCTAGTTTGGTATACATGTCAGTGTTTCTGTCAGCTTCAGAAGGAACACCATCAGTGCTTATGGAAGTACTTTTGGCAGTTGCTTTGTCAAGTTATGATTTTTTTTACTTCTAATCTGTGATCTTATTTCTACTTCACCACTGGAATCCCCTGCTACTTGTATGAGTAAGGGTGACAGAGTATACTCTTAGCAGAGCTGATACCTGCTGAATTAATAAATCAAGGAGGGGAAAATAGAGCAATAATTGGAAACAATCCCGTATGAAAGACCAGTGAGAGCACCAGCCTGAAACTTGGCCTGGAGCCTTTGCACCATCCTGCCTGGGTCCGAGCTGGAGGTTTATGGATGCACAAACACATGAAAAAAGCCTTGAATTTGCCCCAGGGAAGGGTTTGATTTTGACCAGAATGTTCTTCCTTTGGTGAAGTAACGGGGATATTCTGCAGAAGAGGGTGAAATGGCCACAGGTTTGGAGCAGAGCTTCCCATTAAGGATTTGCTCCGTTTTGTTGAGCTCTGGGTACTGCCAGGAGGTGTGTCTGTGGTTCCTCCTCAGAAGTGTAAGAAGACTCTGAGCTGTATCTCACGGCTTCTACACGGCCGATGATTTAATCTTGTGCAAATTGGCACTAATGAATATATCTGTGCTCCCCCCACCGCTGTACACTCAGCCACCGTGCAGGATAAACAAGCCAAATACAGTTATTATCGTTTTAATTCTGACCACATTGTAGAAATGTCAAAATATTAGCTGGGAAAACTAATTCCTACAATTTAGCATATGGTTTTCCTGAAATGAAATCAAGGGTATCACTCATCTCCCTTCAAGTCCTCCCACAACATTTCTATGGAAATCTTCTCCAAAAAATTCGTTTGAAACACCCTCGTGCATTTCCCTGGCAGGAAATCAGAAAACAGTTGTGTTTCTACATCCCTTTCCCACTTTCCTTCCTAGTGGAAGGTCAAACAGGCAGGAGGATGTCTGGGTTGGTGGTGGTACCTCAGCATTGGCTGGATGATGCCCTCAGACATCTAAAAGCACTTCATGAATTGTAATATTCAAATTTATGCTGTTGTAGCCTTAGGAACCGTCTGCTTCTTTCAAGGCTTTGTTCCAGGACTTGGAGAGCTGAAGGTGAGGGGGATCCAAAGAGGGCCTCTGCCCCCTTTCCAGGGTTTGGTTTGTGTCTGGAGGGTATATGTGGTGTTGGAGAGGAGAGGGATGCTTTTTCCTCCCAGTCAGGAGCGTGAATGGTAGTGTTAGGTGTGAGGTGTTCCTCTGCCTTCCACTGGCACAAGCCACTGCACACACCCACTCCTGGGACCCTGGGACTAAACAGCTCCTGCCACTGCACTGCTGTGCAGCCTGATGGGGCACTGAAAGAAAGAAATGGGCCTCATTACTTTTTCATACAGAAGCCCTTGGCAGTTCTTAGAGAACGTTTTTCTCAGAGCACATAGTTTCCTTTTGGGTCAAATCACAGACCCTTTTAAAACTGTGTATGCTTTTGTTTCTTTTCTGTGCAAATATCACAGCTCTTTCAAGGTCCTGAAGGTGTCATAAAGGTGGATTATTCTGTGTGTGCCCATTATTTACAGTGAGGAGTTAGTATTTTGAGTGGATATGTTTCGGATAATGCATGGACATATTACAATATTTAAAATTATAGCAGGGTTTATGCATGATTTAGAACAATGCGTGTTGCAGGGGACAGTTAGTGCATAACCCTTATTAGACCTGGCACAACTGAGCATGTTTTATGGCAGCAGCACTGCCACATCTCCAAGCACAGAGGAATCACTGTGACGGGAGTAACACGATGCCAGCTCCATGACAGTTCTCTGGCATGTGCTTGCCTGAGCAGTGAGCAGAGGCAGGGCTCTCACTGATGCTGAAAGGCTTTTTTTGTCCCTGAGCTGCCCTGTTTTCAGATGTTTATGATATCAAGGGTCTCTTGACAGCTGGTGGTTCTGGTGCACGCATGTTTTTATGACCTAAGGCACTTGAGCTGTGTGGTAAACTTACCCATGGGGTCATTGCAGTGAAAACTAAATGAATCATTGGAATCTCTTTCAGGAAACACTTCATCAAACTGCCCTCCTGGATTATTTTTATCCTCATCTGTATGTAAGCACAGCTGAAAATAGGGTGCTCCATGGAGGCTTGCTGTGAGCATCAGAACAGTCCTAATTGCTCCAGGTAAAAAAGGAAAAGACTGAGGGCTCTTTTGGGGAATGTAGTGAGGGGTGTGAAGCAAGTTGTATCCAGGCAGGAAACTGGTGGCATCTCACAGCTGTCAGATGCAGATCACAGCCTCTGCCAAACAGAATTTACCGGGACCCGAAACAAAATCATACAAATGATTGATTTTTATATCGATACCTAAACATTTATATTCGGTGTCAGTACAGTCTTTGTGCCTCCAGATTCCCTTAATACCCATGACTATTACACAGCACTATGAGCCTGCTCTTCTGCCCCTGAGAATGAAATAAATATCCATCCATTTCCCCATATAACTTAAAAACCCCTGCTTTTGTTGGTTGCAAACAGCAGGAGCTTTGGGCTCTCAGGACAGGGGTGATGTTGACAGTAGCATGTCTACTTTTTCCCACTTCTCTTTTCGTGTTTATTCTTGTAGGATTTTCAAGCCACCTTTTAATTTTCTGGGAGCAAATGATAAGTTGAAGGGTCCAGTGCTGCCGTGCTGGGTGACAAACTGGAAGGCAGATCCCAGCAGAGTTTGAATTAATGACTCTTAATTTCAAGTATTGGAAGAAGAGGGTAAAGAATGTCAACCTTCTACTGCTTCTCTGCCTTTGCATGTTTTTACTTCTCTGCTGTAGCTCTGAAAATTTGCCTGCAGGAACAATACCCTGCAGGGTATTGTTTTCACCAGAGAGACAGGCAATGAGAAGGAAAGTCCAAACAAAACTAAACCAGTACTTGTTTTTGAATGCAAATCATGGCAAAAAAGCATCTGGGCAAATTTTTAAATACACTGCTTTGTTTTTTAATAACCAGTCCAGTGCAGGGGATGAAAAATTACTGGTTAACAGACTATTTTGTTGGACATTTTCTACTCAGTGTGCAAAGGAACATCATGTGCTACTGCAGGGTTCACTGTACTGCAGTTCTTCCAAGGTTTCCTGTCTCCAAGGTCTCTTGCACATGGATTTTCTCATTTTCCTCTTTCTCCTGTATTTTTAACAAGTGATACAGATCTTAATTCCTGAAAGGAAGATATTTACACAAAATTCAGTGATAGCACCTGAGGTATTTCCTTTGAGGAACTTTCTTATGGGAAGTGTTAAAAGGACCCTGAGAACAGGTGGCTGAAAAATTAAGAACTCAAACTCCAAACTAATTGGAGCTAATCAACTGATCCTGTGTCTGATCAGCACAAATTACCTGATCCTGTGATTTTCATGGTTCACAAAACTATTTATCTCTGAGGAATGGTTTGGAGTGGAGAAAAGATGTATATTCCTTTCTAAAGCCATTACAGTTCATCAGCAAAATTGTTCAGTGGAGCCCGTGGCTGTTCAAAATCCTTGTATAACACTGAGCAATGTTGTGTAACTTCACTGCTGGGGAGGAACCTTCCAGGATGCAAAGAGGTCTTAAATATTGGTGCTCAGGTGCAAGGGGGAAGGGAATGTGGGTGTGTTCCTGGGGTGTTATCCTGGAGAGAGCAGGAGCTGGCAGGTAAGAAGGGGTTTTGAAAGAAAACATGCTTGTTGGGCTTCATTTGTTGATTGTGTTATTATTTAGCCCTTCCTTTAGTGATATAGGCAGAAAAAGTAAGAGTGCAATAATGGAATTGCCTCTGACACAAATCTGGGAGCATTTCTCTATATGGGGGTGGAAGAGTAGCAGGCACCAGGAAGGAAAAGAGCTGTTTGCACTGATAGAGCAGTAATACAAAAAGGAACAGGTGTTTGTGGCCTGGCTGAAAATTCCAAGGTATCCAGATGCCAGGAAAATAAGTTTTTGAAGTAAACTTCGTGTAAGGGTAGTGGAGGAAAAACTGTCCTTGAGACAGAGGTTGTAGGGCTACAGAATTATTTATACCATTGCCTGGTAGCAACACTCTTGATGATTCTAGAAACACTTCCAGCACTTTCACGATGTCTCACCTCCACCTGTGAACACTGCACTTTGGAAAAGAAATGCAGGTAGGAAATCTGGATTTTCCTTTGCAGGCCTGTGACAGACTAACCCAAGAGTAAATAATATATTTAGAGAATGTAGCTGTTGAACACTCTCTCATTCAAACATGTCTAAGTTATTGTATTCTGAGATGTGTTGTTAGCCAAGTTAGTATCATGTTTTGCCAGAGGGGCAAAGGCATGGCCAAATACTGGAATAACCTCTGAAAATTCAACAAATCATCCTTCAGATAATGTGTGATGTCATGGAATCTCACTGATTTCTCAGTTAAACAGTTTTTTAAAGTTTTAAATAGCAAAGCAATGTCATGTCTGTCCCCGCTCCCTGACTGTGCTAAAGAGCATTATTGTTCTTGTCGCTTTCCTAAAGCAATCCAGAAGTTCACTCTCCAGTGCTCTGCATTAAATGAATTTGTTCATCAGGGAAAGCCTTTTAAGAAGGAGAGTCTGGCATCATCACTACTATTGATAGAAGGAGGAGGATTTTTTGTTATGTATTTATTTACCTGTCATCATCTTGTATCAACTATGTGTCATTAACAAGGAAAAAAGTTAAGCCTCTATCGTTCATCTAACACCTTCCAAAGGTACTGAGACCTACAGGATTTAAGCAAAACATTAATGTCAAATACTTGTCTCTCTGATTGGTTGAATAGGGATGGAAATAGAAATAAATACAGATGGTTTGCTGGTTTGAAGAGCAAAGCACCGATAAACAAACCCGGATGAGTTGACTTCTTGAAAATGAGAAGGGAAAAGCAGAAGGAAAAGGATTTAAGGTAAGATTAGTTTTATTTTATTATTTCTTCTGCTAATTTCTTATGGGCCACTGGGGGCCATTGCAGAAGATGGGATCTATTCCTCTTTGCAATGATAGGAGATATGTGCCTAAATATTGGGGAAGCCACTCCGAAGTTGCTGTACTGGACAGGTCTGAGGAAGAGGAAAGGTGCATAATGTGGTGCTCAGCCCAGGGACTCTGTGAGTGATTCGGTGCAGGTGGGGCAGAAATGTCTGAAAATTGAACTGCAGTTTTTCGATATTTTGTCACGTAGCACTGAGTCTTGTTTGAAGAATGTTGAAAATGTTAACTAGCTCCAGGGGGCTGGTTCTGAATGTCCTGCAGCTTTGCTTCGCTGGCTACAAAATGAGATGATTTATTTATGCTTTCCTATATTTAGACTATAACAAGGAATATTTTTAACTTTGTGGATTGCTGTGATTGCTACGATGAGGCCCTGATTGGAGCTGTGATTTCTACATGCCATTGTATTCCAATACTGTAATAATTCCAGAGAATTATGGGAGTGATGTGGGGGAATTCTTACATGATCAGCATGGAAAGGAAACTGATTTTGGGGGGGGAAAAAAAAAAAGACACTGAAACGTGCAAGATGCTGAAGGCTGTTGTGCTAATTTTGTAAGCAAAACCATCTTGTTCAACAGTCAGGCAGAGTTAACAACCAAAAGTGCAATCCACCCAATCTCTCATATATGGGAGGGCCCCACAGACTGGTTCTCTGTGTCAATTCCTTTCAGCATTTGAATACTTTATTTAAGACGGGAACCTCCCCCTGAAGGAGTTAATGTGTGATCGTGGTATTAAAACTGGTTGCATCTAGTTAGAAAGAAAATATTAAAAAGATGGGGGGAGAGGGGGAAGTAGAGGAAAAAAAAAAGAAAACCCATGGCTTCTCTGAGCTAGAGATGTGAACTCTGAAGTTGTAATAACTAGAAAAGGTAGAAGACATTCAAATATTTGTCAAGACCTCTGGTTTTCAGCTTGGTAATGGTGCTCCAATCAGCCTTCCCAAATTCACTAGCACAGGAGACCATCTGGTCTCCACAAAAGGATGTTTTACTGAACTTCCTTGATAGCTTGACCCTTTCTGTATTTTTTCTCTAATCTGTGGCATAAATTCTTGTCTGTTAGGACTTTTTTGCTCTTTTTCTGAATGCAGAGTGTCAGTACGAGGTCAATTTTTCCTCCTTCACAAGGAGATGATACAGGGACTAGAGCTATTAGGACTTTCTGCATAGCTAAGCTTTCTAAATCTGTGACTTTCATGACATTATCCGACCTCTGTATTTTTTCATCCTTAATAGGACAGCCTAAAAGCGATCCCACCATTTTACAACGTTAGCCAATAGGCTGCTCTTAATGATGGTTTCAGTACTACTTTTATCTTTTTTCTGAGCTGTATCTGCAGGTTATAGCCATTTTTTAGTTTAAATAGGACATTATTCTAACGTGGATGTACTGGTTAAGGTACGACAAGGATGTCTGGCTATGCCTTGAGCCCTCCTAAGGAACACAGAGATTTTAAAGCTACTGGGAAAGCAATTTCACGAATTTTCTGTAAGAAACACGAAACCCTCAGTAATTCAGCCCTAAACAGAGGTTTTGTGTGAGTGTGTGGGTGAAGCACGGTCTGACCTGCACGTGCCCCCGTGTGGGCTGGGTGCCTCCTCCGGGCTGTTGTCACTGTGACCATGAAAGGACAAATCCTGGTAACCACCCAGCCCATTGGAGACTAGAGGGAGCACAAAGCTTCCACTCCCACAGGGCCTTTGCATGGTCCTGAGAGTAAAAAGATCTAGTCCTTGGATTAAAGACTATTTTATTTAACATTAATGCTCCAGAAACACTGCGAGCCACCTCTTGTTTTTGAAAATACACAGAGTTTGTTTGTCTCATGCAATGGAACCCCCAGATGACAAACTTCCATGGAGAGCAGGGTTAGGAGGCTGCTGGTGATGCTGAGCTGGGAGAAAACTTTCCCCTCTGCTTGTGAGCAGCAAGGAAACTCCTCCTCAACACTCATGGGGATTCTCGACCTCTCGCCCTTGCCAACTTGGTGGATTATCTCACCCCTCATGCAATTGCTTATCTGTTCACACCAGAAGCAAAAGGGAAAAATCCTGCCACCACTGAGTTTAACCTGGTGTCAACTCAGACCACTGGCAGCTAAGGCAGTTTATCTCCTCGTGGCCTGAATGAAGTGAGGGGCATTTCAAAGCAAACTGGTTCCACTCCTGCTGCTGGCAGGGGAATGACCCCATCCTTTGCACCAAGCTGGTGGAGGTTTGCAAGACCCAGCTCCTTTGAAGTGTGCTAGGATTGCTCTGTACAGTGCTGCAGCTTACAGCATAAATATGATATAGAATATGTCATCTACCTGCCTTTTTTCCCCCTACCTAGATGAAGATTACTAATACATAGGTTTTACAGTGCATTTGTTCTGCTTTGTTTGCTCATGCCGTGTTCTTTTTCTTTTGTAAGAAGATTAATAGATGGAAAATAATTGAAATTTCATTATTAAAAAAAAATAAAGAGAAGGTTGGGCAGCACCTGTTGACAAAGGAAGCCTGATGAAGGGCCATGCCTATGTGTCTGGAAAAGAGGAAATAGTATAAGAATTTTGCACCCACCGTAAAACAGCTTGGGAAGTTTGCACGAAATGCTTACCCAGGTCAAGAAGGCTTATGAGAATTCCTTCTGAGAGCATGTCTGGCATTTCCCCTGACAGGGAGAGGTGACTATTCAAGTACATCAGGCTGCATGTTATGCAGATTGTATCTGCTGGTGTTGACAGTCCTCCCACTCCCGTCTGTCTTCTGCCCTGTCCTGTTCGTGTACTACAGCTCTCTGTAGAGACATGACGTGCTGTGATAACACCTACAGCCTTTGTTGCTTTCTCCCATGGCTCTTCTGCAGCAACTCTTCTTGCTCTTCAATAGAAAGTGTTTCTAGGATTTTCCTCTAGTCACCAAGCCATCTGCTGCTTTATTTCATGCCCTATTGTCTTTAGATGTCATCGTTTTTATGTGACAACAACCTTGTTATGTTCTGGCTCTGTACTGGAGGTTTGCTGCCTGTGGAGTGACAAATACCACTGGCCCCCAAAGAGTTTGCCTGAAAATAACCAAAATGAAACAAAGAGATGATGTTTGACAGGTGTCATCCCTCAAGGGACATTTGAGCTGGGATCAGGACCTATATCTGACCTCCAGCCCAGGGTACCAAGTCAAGGTCTCACACAGGCTCTCTTCCACTGAGCTGAAGTCTGTAGGGGCCCAGTATTTTTGTTACCTGCCTGGTTTGTCCTAGTTCCTACTATCTCTTCACAAAAAGTCAAATTCAGTTTCCTTGACAGCAGTTTGTTGTTTCCTCATGTGATCAGGAAATGAAACAGTGGTTGCAGTGCAATCTTCCGTCTCTACTTCAGTTTTAACTGTGCTGCTTTCCTTTCTGCTTTTCTGGGGATGCTTCCAGCTGCCTCATCTCAAAGGCACTTTTAAAAATTCTTTTTTTCCCTTTACTCTTGGTTACCCTTTGCTTTTGTTATTCTTCCAAACCGACCGTGGTCTAGAGCCACCCACCACTGTTGGTCTACGCCCATTCATCCCCATTTAGCAGTGGAAAAGTAAATGTCAAACATGGTGCTGTACCAAAGCAGCAGCCTGGTGCTGTTGTCAGCTGGTTGTATTTAGAAGTAGATCTGAGATTTTTTTTCAAAGGAAGAAACTGCCTCTTGAAGCTGGGCACCCTGTCTGCCTGCTGTAAATACCTGAGCCCATTAATCTATTACCACGAAATATCTCCTTGTCAATGAATCTCTGTGCTTTTTGTTGTCTGCCTTTCCATGGCAAAATCTTTCTGTCCTGCTGTGGTTAATTTGAAGCTCAGTAACAGAATTCAGATCTCTTGGATCTAAATCTGCAGAGAACCAGTAGCCCTTATCTTGCTGAAGCTCCTTAGCTCACCGATTAGGAGGCATGTTTAGTCTGGCAAATATCATAAAAGACAGTGATGTGGGAAAGGGAAACAACTACAGTCATACTTGAAAATTATTCTAAATATGTAGGGATAAAAACCCTGTGATGTGTTCTGTGTGATTAAAATAAAAAAGAACAGGATGTCATTAAAACAGGTTCTGACTCTATGGTCCTCCTGGGGAAAGCAGGCTCTGGTGGAAGGACAGGAGGATTTGACGTCGTGTCCGGACAGCAGAGCAGTGTGAGTGCACAGGCTGATGGCAGGAGCTGCAGGGGGTGGTTACAGCTGGAAAGGGCTCTGAGTTACACAGTGGTTTCAGTGCCCACGGAGACAGGCTGCACCTTGGGTCATTCCAGACACAGCTGGGTAAAAATTGGCAGATGTAGTTTTGTTGCAGTAAGGTCAGGACATTACTGATTTTGCAATTCTGCTGGAGCATAAATGGAGTTAAGGACTTCTGTTGTCACGAGGCTCTTTGCTGTTCCGTTGAATGCTCTAATCTCATCAAAAATCAGATTGCCTTAAACTGATTGTGGACATCCTCTCCATGGTTTCAGGTGGTTGTTTTCTAACCTAAACTTGATTTATCATCAACCCTTTTTTTTTCTTTATTTTTTTTTTTTGGTGGGGGGGGAGAATGGGGGTGAAGATTAGCACGGATTTTGAAGCCCAGCTACATCTGAAGCTAAATTTTTCCCTGCCACCTGCTTGAACACTTCTTACAGCTCCCTTAAGGGTTTATTTTATCCAATTACCACAACTGCTGGGCAAAGCTAGTTTTGAGACAGACTCTTGGACTGGGAAGCAAATGCCTCCCATTGAGTCCTTGAAAATCTCTTGGAACATCAAGACTGATAGTCCTGCCAGACCTTCTCTCAGTGCTGATTAGACCCTGCCTCACTTTATCATCTTGTTTACAGTGAGATATTCCTTAGAAGGAAGACTAAATCAAACAGCTGCTTTTCTATCAATTCTCATTTGGGAAAGGTAGTGCTGGATACAGATATTTTCAGAATTAAGAGCAGAAGATCTGCTTTCTGCTTTCAATTCCCAGTTCTGCTTTTCATTCCCTCTGAACTCAGGCAAATTACACATTCTGCTTCTTTTTTTTTTTTAAGCCTTTTTTTTTTTAGCCTTTTTTTTTTGTTGTTGCATTTCTGATCCTATCTTTCCTCAGCTTTCTCTTTTATCTATTTAGGTGCTGTCTTAAACAGGGTGCAGTCAGTCCTGGTTTGCAGTGAAAGAGCTGAAGCACCAATGCTCCCCAAGTCATGGCGAGCAATTTCTGAAGCAATTTCATTCCCAGTATGACTGAGAGGTGTTTCAAGAAGTGTCAAGGCAGCTGGTTCCTCGTGTAATCAGGGGAGCATGTTGGTAACCTCTTCTAATAGGAGCTGGAAAATGCCAGTGTGTGAATTGGGTAGAAAAATGTATTCCCAAAGCCTAATACCTCAATTCAAAATTACCTTCAAGGCAGCATGATGGATTGCCAGTGGAATTTAATCTTTAATGAGCTTTTGTCTCTGACTTCATAAAACCTAACATGGCTTAACACTTTTTATCATCTTTGGTTGAAACACAGCAACCCTTTGGATGACATTAATATTCAAGATAAGAAGCTAAGGTTTTTAAATTCAAAGTGGTAAAGAAAAGCAGGGTTTTGTGGTATTTTTTTATTCACTGGAGGTGTAAAACAGTACATGAAACAAATTCTTCTCAAAGCAATGATTTTTATTGCAATGCACTCTCTCCAAATTTGGTTCAAATCATCCCACAACTGCCACAAGAATTTCTAGGACTCTTACGTCTGCTGTTGTTGCTACTAGATTATCAATATTACTTGAAATCAAATGAATATGACATTCTGACCTGCTAGACTGGAAACTATTTTCTCACCTTTTTCATTCTTTCCATTTCTAGAGCTTGTAGAAAGGACTTGTGTTTGTGGGGGAAAAAAAATTCCATCAAATAACCAGGCAGTGGAGTGTTTCCCAAAATTCTCCTAAAAATGCTAATCAGCCATTTTGAAAGGTCTCTGGGAGGAGAAATATTAATCGGTGACCTAAAGGATCAGTCATATGCTGTGAACTGCAAATAGCTGACAAAATGTGCTGCACCACAGCAGTGGTTGCTGAGAGTGAGGGGTCTGTGTGTGTGGAAATATCTGACACAAAGAGAAGTAGCAAAGCCCTACATGTCACCTGTTATATTCAGCAGCTCAGGACTCAGTGTATCAGTGCAGTTATGGGGAAAGGTAATTTGTCATGCAGACAAAGAGAGATTTTTTGGAAAGGTTTGCTGCTTGCAGTATGCTCAATAGCTTTTATTATATTCATAAGCTGCTGTTCTAATCAGAGTACCTGCTCTGTGAGCTGTTTTGTTATGCCTAATGGAGAACTGTGACAGAAGGAGAGAGAGTTGTAAAGCTAACACATTTTCAATAAGTATTGTAATTAAATTCTCCTCTATCCTTGTCTTTGTGATGAGGAAATTTTGCTGAAATACTTTTGCCCCTAATTAAATATTAAGATGTGCATGGCTTTTTTCAGTATAATGTTCTTTATTGTAAAGATGAGTAATAATTGGGTTTAGATGGAACAGGAGACCCTCCTCTGAAGTCCAGTCCTTTGCTCTTCAAATTCTATTAAACTTTGTCTCCTAGGGAGTGGATGACATCCTGACTGTTGCTGAGGTGCTACAAGGCCCAGAGGCAATTTGGGAGGTGGCCTGTTAAGACCTTTTAGCCATTCATGCTTTGCAGGACCAGCTGTTTCAGACTAACACGCATTTATCACTCTGATGCTAATTCGAATACTAGCAGGGATAATTTTGGCTGATCAGAAGCTTTTTTGATAACATCTGATGGATGTTAGTCTAATGTTTTACAGCCACAAGCTGTTGAGTAAATTAATATTTTACATGGGGAAAGAAGAATAAGGGTATGTATGAACATAAGAAAAAGGGATGTAGTGCTTTTTTTTGTGTGAGCATACTTTGTAAACAAGTAAAGGAAAAAAGGATTGATTATTCTGCATATCATTTCTCACTCGAAGACAATCTTCTCTCTGATCCAGCTTTACCAAAAGCAGCTGGTGGAAGCAGACCAGACAGGTAGATCTCATCTATATGAATATATCAGCATGTGAATGACTCAGTCTCAGTTTTCCACCCTAATTCTCATTAGTTCTGTAAGAATAATGGCCATTCGAAGTGTTTCATTAGTGCTATGTCACTCTGCTACCAGTGCTGGTACTGTGAGGGCTTGCCTCGTTACTGGACATCTGTGGAAAAGCAGAGCATGTGCAGAAAAGGCCAGGAAAAGGGAAATCACCGAGCATTCGTGCCACACTTGACACCTTCTGCACCAGAAGGCAGGGAAGGAAACCTGCCACCATCACCTTCTCCAATGTCATTTGTAGAGAGAGTGACAGTGGCAGAGATTTTTTGCAAACTGGCAAACCTGTTGCGTCACAACTCCAATTTTTAAAGACATTTCATGAAATGTAGTAAAATTTCCTATTTGGGAGCCTAAGGGAGCAAGTGACCCTTCATTAAACAATGACAGAGTAGATGCTGGTGAATTCATTCACAGGGGTTACTAAGAGCTTTCAGAGATGCTGCTCTTGTGTCAAAGACCTCAGAAAGCCCCATTGACATCACCCCTTGAATCAAACTCATCGTAATCCTGCTGATAATCAAATTACAGCATTTACTTCAGCACTGTGCCTCAAAGGAGCCCAGATTTTATAAGTATTCTGTTTAGTGCCTGTAAAGTGAGTGGTGAAGATGGATAGAACAGTTTGGTACAGAAGAAGCCACTTTTAGGAGCCATCTGTGTTTTTATTGATGAGAATGAATTTTAGCTAATAAAAATTTCAGTGGTGAATGTTGTGCATATTGAAGCAACTACTCAAGGTGATTAGATTTCATGTAATAAGGTAAGAAGAGAGGTGGAAAATCCTGCACAGACCATGTGCCTTGAGTTGCAGTTGAGTGGTGGCCTTTTTTTTTTTCCATTGCAATATGAATCGATATTTGCAAAATTTTCAGGTAAGTTTTGCAGAAAAGAGCAAATGTGCTTGAAGGTATAGGTGGTCATACCCTTGCCAGAAGTGAAGTTCTATGACAATTAAGGCCAGGATTGGCAATTATGTCCTCAAAATCTAAAGACCTAGATTTCTTTTTACAATGAAGTTTACAAAAGCCTGTTTAAAAAAGAAAATATTGTGGATAAAGGAAATCCTAATGGTGGTTCTTCTGTATATGAATAACTGTTCTGGGATGCTTGGAGGAAAAACCCCCAAAACATCAGGAAAAATTTGGGTTGCATAATCTTCATTTTCTGTGAAGGGGACAATGTTTTGACGGATTAGAACATATGCTGGGGATTCTAGTTTTTCAAACAGATTTGGTTCCCCTTTCCAAAACCACAGAGTTTGTGGAAATATCGTCCGGCTGCTGACAACCAGTGCCCACAGCCTGGAAAGCTCCACAGATGGGATCTCAGCTAGGTTAGGTACCCCAAGTATGCACAGCCTGGAACTACCCAGCCAGGACAGAAAGGACCCTTCTGCAGGAAATCCATCTCTGCCTGCTCCTGTGGGCATCCAAAATTCTGCCAGGACACCTCAGACTGTAACCCCTGATTTCTCTGCATTAACAGTTGAAGGATGTGGGTGTTAGACCAGAATCCCATCTTGCCTCCCTACTCCTGTGTGGGGTCATCTGGCTGCCTTTATCTTCCTGGAAATGAAAAAAGGAGATCCTTTAATTCCTTTCTTAACCTGGATGAGTTTGACAAGAGAGATTAGAGGGACGTCTTTCCCCTCCCCCTCCCTCACCATGACATTATTTAATCTCATCTGTGATGGGACAACACTGTAGAAATAGTAGCAAGTCCCTGCAACTAATGTAAATTTGTTCATGCCATGTTATTTTGGTTCCTGGTGACGTGACCACAATAAACTCTTTTCCTGCTCTATGTAACCTCCTGTAATTTATTGTTTTACGTAAAAAAACCCCCAACCAACTGGTCTGTTCAGTGTGCTTTTGGATAACTGCTGCTTGTCTGAACATGAGGCAGAAAGGAGAGAAATCAATGTGATTTTCAGCCCTGAGCACCTAGAAAATGCTGGGAGTTTAAGAAATAAATATCAGGAACTCTTGATTCTTCCTCTGAGCTTTTGAGCATGTGCATTATTCTACGTTTTCTTTTTTGGGAAATTTTAGATGCCTTTTTTTTTTCCCGACTTGAAAGAATGCAAGTCTGAGACATGGCATTTAGGAAAAGCATCAGATATACTGAGAGAGCTGCATGAGGGTGCAGGTTTGCTCCATCACACGAGAGATGTCTCGGATCCAACCCCTTTGCTCACAGCTCTGTGGCACTTTTGTTTCTTCTGAGGTGCTGACCACCATCATAGCAGCCAAGAGTGACATCTGTTTTCATAGTGTCTTGAGGTGACTTTATGGTGTGTATCCCCTATCACCTGCTCTGTGCCAGGCATGAATCCTGTGCTTTTCTGTGTCTTTAAGCTGGGTCTGAGAGAAAGGGAGAAAAAAATCCGAGCGGTTTTGTGTTCAAGGACACAACCTCCCCTGCGTTCCTGCTGCAGTAGAGCCGAGGAAAGCACCTTCCTGCTTTTTCCCTGCTCTTGGCTCCTTTTCTCAGGAGAGAGATGGAGAGTTAAATTCCTTTGCTTTTAACTAGCTTCTTGTTTGTTAGCTAAAGCAAGAGTTTCCCGGGACTTTGGCTTCTTCTTCTTCTCTTCTGGACTGTTCAGCATCACCAGAACCTCGCTGGGAGGCCACACCTCGGCTCAGAGGGGCGCACGCGGAACCCCAGCTCTGGAGAGGAGAGAGCCACACCCACAAAGGACTCTGAATTTACCAGATTCTCTCCACAGCAAGAGAATTTATTATTTGACATTATTCTTTTCCCGTGCCTGCGTGCACTTTGCTTGTTAAACAAACAGCATTTTTTTTCACTTCCCTCCAAGGAATTTCTTTCCTAACCTGGTCAGGGAGGGGCTGCCGAAATCTGCCTTCTATCAGGGGACTTTCATTTCCAACGTTTCCTCCAATTTGTCTCAAACCAAGACTCACGGCAACTAGGCATCCTGAATGTCTTAATTTTCAGTGTGCAAGGATGTATGTAATTGGTATGGCAAATTCACAGTCTTTCTACTCTTTGAATTTGCCTGCAGCTGCTGTTTTCTGCCACACTAATTTGATGTGGTCCTTCACAGGAGACCTTTTCTGAAAGAAGACAGAAATAAAGCTGGAAGGGGGAGGAAGGCCGGCAGAAATAGCTTTTACTTTCCTTGGCTCTAAATGACAGGGGAAGATGTGTGGTGAGGAAAGAAGTCAATATGCTAAAGGGAAATGAAATATGCTTGCACAGGGGCCTGGCCACCGATATCTGAACCCCAGCACTTCAATACTGCAGACTTACGGGTTTGGGTAAACACAATTACCTCCACAAGGCTTACAAATTATTAGTATTTTGCAGAGGGATTATAACACATCATTAAAGATGAAAGGTTATTTCCACAGCTAGGTTTTAAATTGCATCCTTAGAGACCAAGAATGACCTTTTAGTGAGCTTTGGGCAGGCAGTGGTATCCGAAAGGTGGATCAGCATGAGGCTGCTGAGCAATGATGCCCCTCACGGAGGGGCAATGGATCATTAGAGGGGTCACTTAGAGTTTCACGTTATTCAAGTTTGAAATGGTTTCCAATACTCTCATTATCTAGCTTATTCTCCAAAAGGAAAGAAGTACAAAAAGGCTTCTGTTATAAAACGTTATGAAATTGTTAGTCAGAGACTGAATATACACACAAGCTCACTTGTGTTAAGCTGGGTATTTGGTCTGAAGGAACCTGTACAGCTAATTCTAAATAATGCCCAGAGCTCTTGGTTTTAATTAAATGGCATTTACATTTCTAGCACCCATTTTATTATTTTGTCTCCTTAGCAGTAGGTATCTCTTTTCAGCACTGTTGCCCCCAGTAAATATTCCAGCTTTTCAATTGGCAATCGCCCTTTGCACGACTACCAAAGTCTATAGATACGTTGTTTTCGTGTAACTACACTTCACAGCTCCCAGACTTACTCAAACACTTCAACCCTTCGTCCACACCTCTGCCCACTGCTGCTGGCACTTCTCCTGTGTGAAAAACCAGGGGCTGCCTGGGTTGTGTCAGCCCATGCTGCAGCGTGGGCCGTGCACTGGTGCTGCTGTCACTGCTGCTCACCAAGTATAGCTCCCAGCCACACGAGGGAGGCACGGAATTCATGCCTTCTGACTCCTTACTAGCACTCAAGATGTTTTCCCCATCTCACAGCATCGAGTTCCTTCCAGGGAAAGCTGGGGGAACTGGGTCTGACTGCGCTGTTCTGTATTTTTCATGCACCTAAAGGGTGTCAGGGTTCTGTGACAGAACAGATTCCATCTAATTTCCATCGTTAACGGTTGTTGGCTCACTCTCCACAGTAATTCTGTTGTAGAAATATTTCACAGGACAACAGGGAAATTTAGGAGATGGCGAGGAAAGAGAACGACCCTCTTCTAATATTTTGTCATGCAAGTATGGTTTCCTAGGCTTTGAACTTGGAGGGATTTTCAATAACTCTTTTTCTGATTCTTCCTGTATGAATAGCTAAGTATTCTGCTGTTATAAATTGCCAGAACTTTGGGGAAGACAATGGAATACTATAAATTCTCATGAAAAAACTTTCCCTTACAATTCAGGAGGAAAATTATGCTCTATTGGGTAAAGATACTACAAATTTTCAAGCTTTTCAAGCATTTCATACTAAATTTTACAAAAAACGGGCATATCTGGGAAGGGGGACCTCCTTACTCAAGTATTAGGATGTTCTGAACTGAAAGCATTGCATTGTAAAACCTTGTCTTTATTTTGTAACTTGTGGTTTTAAGTTGGGAATAGTTGATGTGGACACTGAGTTATTGAAACAAAAAGTCCTCACGGGCTCATTTTTGGAGCTGATTCTGATGCCTTGAGGTGGCCACCTAAAAACAGAGACTAGACAAAAATAAGAGAATAAAAGTAGGTATTTATTTGAAGGGCCTTCAAAGGTACACCCTGGGCAGTCAAAAGGATACACCCAAGATGGGATGGTGGTCATGGATTCTGCACACTTTTATAAGTTTGGTTCATTTACAAATCACGGTTAATTCTCCAATTATAACCTC
>VWZW01001293.1:318433-561461 GCA_013397115.1 Edolisoma coerulescens
CCTAAGGCATCATTCCCCCCCTTTAGAGGCTTGACAAGGCCTCTACCTTGTTGAGACTCTATCTTTAATTTTCTAAATGCCTACTCTAACAGCGCTGTGCCCTGGCTGAGCTTTGTCTCTAGAGCTTTAGGGCATCATGAGGATAGTGAATGCATTTTCCCCACGTGAACTCTATACATATCAGCAGCTCTGTGTGCAGACCATTTAGCTGACTGTTGAACTCTCATTTGTCCCCAGTAATGGTGCTTATAATTAGGAGGCATAAATAGAGATGCCCTTTGAAAAATGAGTTTTTTAATATCAAACCAATGTGACAAATGGATCCCTTTTTTGTTGTTGCCAAAATGAGCCTGGATTGGTTATGCTTGCTTATGTCATGATGCTTTTTGAGTGCATTTTGCCCACCTGTATGTGTGGCACCTGAACACCTGGAATTGAAGAGATGTGATATATACCAATATGCTGCAATGTTACAGGAAATTAAAGAGAGGGAGCAAAGGTGTCTTTCCAAACTGAAATCGTATAAAGTGATTCCCAAGGGGCAGTGGAGGCAGGAAGTAGTCAGAGGCAAAGCAGAAAGCTGTAGTCCTGTTTTAAGAAGGTTGCCAGGGGATCTGAACTACCACATGAGGACAGGATCTTGATTTTTCTGTCTTGGTAAAACAATTCCCTATCACTGCTGCCTGCACCAGAGGGGTTTTTGGAGTTTTTCTTTAGTGATCTCTGGCCAGGATTTAGAAATTCTGACTCTTTCTGAAAGCCTCTATATGGGTCTGTTGAATGTGAGCAGTTTCAAGTCATTTATAAATTGCATCCACCTGATTTCAGCATCTGGTTTCTCGTGTACTCCTGCAGTTAAAGATTAACCCTGTGTGCTTTTTTCTGAGGACTGGCTTTTCTTGTATTTTTCAAAGGAAAAAAACCTTAATTTTCCAGACTTAGGAAATCCTAAATCCTAAAAGTGTCATAGCAGAGTGTTTAGAAAGGCCTAATACAACAGAATAAAATTTTAAATCTTAATATTTTTTAGGATGTCAGAACTAGAATACAATTGGCTATTTATTTTACAGTGGTGATTAACTTTGCTTTTTAATAGATCTGAGGTTTTTTCAGCTATTAGGAATTTAAAGTGAATTTAAAGTGGCTTTGTTTTTAAGTTAATACATTAATTTTGACCTTGAACTGAACCAAATACAGTGAGTCCCAGAATCTGGACCAATTAAAATTACAGACATGTTTTTCTGGTAACTTTGGTTTATGGGGCAATGTTCATGTTACGTGGAAGTGTTCAAGGTCAGGTTGGATGGGGCTTGGAGCAGCCTGGCCTAGTGGAAGGTGTCCCTGCCAGGGCAGGGAGTTGGAACGAGGTGAACTAACCATGGTGAAATCTAACCACTCTATGATTGAATCCTGCTTGGGGGAAGGAGGCCGGTCCCTTATTTGTAACCATCTCTATTTTTATAGTATCCTGGGATGTGCTGCAGCTGTGCAATCCAAGGGTTTCTGTTCCACCCCTGCCTGGTCTCAGTGATTGGACAGGGTCAAAGCATTTGGTGGCCTGTGTTGCTGGAAAACACAGAGTGTGAGATAGTCACTGAGGGGAGTCATTTGTTCAAATACAGAACATATGAGGGAAAGAAATTTCGGTGAGCATAAACAGACTTCCAAGGTCACTTACATGTGTGTAAAAGAGAAAAATGTTCATCATCCAGTATCATGGGCCAAATTTCATAGAATCATAAAATATGCTGAATTGGAAGGCACCTGCCGGGATCATCGAGTCCGACTCCCAGCCCTGCACAGATACTCCAACAATCCCACCCTGTGCATCCCTGAGAGCGTTGTCCAAACGCTCCTGCAGCTCTGGCAGCCTTGGGGCCGTGCCCATTCCCTGGGGAGCCTGTTCAGTGCCTGACACCCTCTGGGGGAAAAACCTTTTCCTGATATTCAACCTAAACCTCCCTGACACAGCTCCAGCCATTCCCTGGGTCCTGTTCTTGGTCAGGAGAGTGAAGAGATTGATGCTTCCCCTCACAAGGGTGTTGAAGAGCACAGTGAGGCCTGACCTCAGCCGCCTCTTCTCCAGCTGAACAGACCAAGTGTCCTCAGCCACTCCTTGTGTGGCTTCCCCTCCAGACCCTTCCCCATTCTCATGGCCTCCTTTGGATACTCTCCAATAGCTTAATGTGTTTTTTATGTTGGGGTACCCAAAACTGCCCCCAGCACTGGGGATGAGGCCCCCCCAGCCCAGAGCAGAGCAGGACAGTCCCTCCCTGGCCCGGCCGGCAATGCTGGGCCTGGTGCCCCCAGGACAGGGATGTCCCTCCTGGCTCCAGGCCACTGCTGGCTCGTGTCCAACTGGCCATCGACCAGGACCCCCTGGACCGTTTCCACAGCACTGCTCTCCAGCCTCTCATTCCCAGTCTGTCTGTACAGCCAGGGCTGCCCCATCCCAGGGCAGAATCTGGCACTTTTCCTTGTGGAACCTCACAGGCTGGGGACTGCCCAGCCCTGCCATTTATCCAGGGCTCTCTGCAGGGCCTCTCTGCCCTCGAGGGAGTCAGCAGCTCCTCCCAGTTCAGTGTCATGGGAAAAATTACTGAATATTCCTTCAAATCCTGCATCTGGGTCATTAATGAGAATGTTGAACAGCACAGGGCCGAGGATGGAGCCCTGCAGAACCCCACCAGTGACCGGAGCCAGGCTGGTGTCACCGCAGTCACTGTCACCCTTTGTGCCCGACCCCTGAGCCAGTTGCTCACCCATCACAGATGTGTTTATCCAGCTGTGGCTGAACAGTTTGTCCAGAGGGGTCCTGGGAGAGGCAGCATTGAAACCTTTAATGAGGTCCAAAAAGATTACATCTCCTGGTTTTCCTAGGCTAACCAGGTGATGATCTGCCATAGAAGGAAATCAGGTTTGCTGGTGTCTTTGCAGTAAGCTTTGCACAAGTTATGTGGGGAAAGGGTCTATCATTCAACTTCAAAATCCACTTCTCTTCCTTTGGTAGGTGTTGGAAAGGTCTGGTCCTTGCTCTGAAGACTTGTCCATCAGATTCAAAGGGGTTTTGGAAAAATGGTAAAATACAACTCTAAGAGTCATGTTTTCCCTCACCTTGGTCCTCTTGCTTAGGTAAATGGTGGACCCATTTGTTTTCCAGATCACAGCCAGTACCCCTTCATTGAGAGAGCTGCTATTTTCTGCCTGTGCCTGACTGAATCCCAGTCCTTGACAGCACCTCTGCCTGGATGGCCTTGCTCCCTGCTTTCTAATTCTAGCCCCTGCGTACAAAGCAATTTCATCCAAGTGATCTTTTGTCAGGTTCAGTGGACTTGATTGGCCATTCCTAAATGCCTTTGCCTCTTCAGACTGACACTGCCTTTGTCACCTAACTTCAAATATAGCTTAAATTTGTGTCTCAGTGTTAGCCATACTGTGCTGCTTCTCACACTTGAGACTGGACTACTTATAGCCAGAGACTCTGTAGGAGTGATTCTTTCATCCTTTATGCATGGTCATGCTGAGTCATTTCCAAATTGATGGTAATTGCATTACATTGCTATTCTCACAACAATAATTAGTTGGATGATGCTGATGTGCTCCAGTTGGCTAAAAAACCTTATTTGAGGAGCAAAACTCTGGGGCTTTTACCTCCTGAACAGTTATGTCCTGTGTCTTCCCAGCAACTGGAATGTATGGGCGTTTGCTTGTTTGAGCTCTCTTTTTTCTAAGATATTAAAATTTCAATATACTCCTATGATGCCAGGGACTGAGTCTTTGAGCTATGTGCCTGATCTCTGCATCCTACAATACAGCGTTCCCTAACTTTGGTGCCTGTTTCAGCAATGTTTTAGAAGTGCACAAATAACCTTGTAACCTCTTTAGTACCCTTTCCCCTTCATCCCCGTGACTCTGGAAAAGATGCCTTTATGGTTTATTCATTTTATTTATTGATCTCTTCCCCTTTCTTCTACAAAGGTTACACCAAAGTGTATCTTTAAAAAGAAACTAAGTGCTTCCAGCACATTCAAGTAAAAGAGTACTTGCTCTGGAAAAGCAAGTACTTTTCTGGAAAATAAATATTTCTGCAGGAAAGTTTACCCACTTGTCTAGTGGCCAAAATAAGGTGCAGGAACTGTCACCACCTGGAGAGCCAAGAGAGGAGAAAGGAAAGGAAATGGAGTACTTGCTCCCTACAGTAAACAGAACTTACACAAAGGCTGACGTTGCTGAGAAGAGACAGCCCTATGAGGAAAGAAAAGCAACTTTCTCTTGGGACACATAAAGGAAGGATGAAAGGATAAATTACAAACCCACGGTGCATGGGAAGGGCTAGGGGAGTGACAAAAGAGATTAAGCTTGTCTGGGGCCCTCAGGAGAGACACTGACATTTGTTGCTTTGTCACTGGGCAACAGACTAATGCTGCCTCACACAGAATTGCTGTATGATCCTGAAAGAAAAAGGTTTTCTCCAGTTTCACTAGATAGATGCTAAAAAAACCCCGCTGCTGCTCAGCACAGAAATGCTCTGAGAGGGCCAACCTGGGTGAAATGCTTGGCCCAGGGGTGAGGTCTGAAGAGCTGTAGGATCCAGGGTGGCAAGGTGTAGTGCTATGATAAAATCCAGACCCTACCATAGGGAAGTTCTAGTGTTGAAAGCAAGGCAAAAGTCTTTTGTTGCTGTTCACAAGGCATGGTTGAACCTGAAGGTTTAAGAAACAAAGCTGAGGAAGTTAATTCTTGGACCCCCATCGACCATTTGGTGCTGCCCACCAGACAATACCTGCAGGCTGCTCTCATTTTGGAGCTGTGAAGGTGCTGTCCCCAGCTTCTTCCCTGTCTTGGGAAATGTGTTGTCACGCTTTGCTCTCGACAGCCCCTGTGCCAAGGGCTCTGCAGGAACACCTTTAGTGCTGCTTAGATCCTCAGACTCAGCCTCCAGTCCTGGGCCTGGTACTGTTGAGTGGGGTTATGGGGAACAGAAGAGCTTATGAAGTGGTGCTGAGCTGTGTAATAACTTCCTGAGAGTCAGTGCTCAAATCTCCAGCAGATTAATTTCTGTACTCACCAAGGCCCTACTTGTTTCCAAATAAAGTCCCTCATCTAATTGTTGTCACTAGAGCTGCACTGAACTTGCACATTGGTGACCTTTTTTGTCACCAGACAGATGGGGAAGAAGAGGACAGAAGGTTAGGATGGGGAAGAATAGGACAAAATATGTCTGATAAATATGTTGCGTGAGAAAACTGATCTGAGAAAGCTGTGGTTGAACATAGCTGTCATTGCCTCAGACATCCTGGAGGTTATTTTCCTTATGAGATAATTACAGGAGTTACAAATGGAGAACTATTGAAGTAATTTTGTCCCTTCCTTGGCACCACAGTGCTCCTACATCACTCTTTCCTGGTTCTCTGCACATCCACAAGCACTTAGCCATGGGATATTACTTAGCTGAAATTAATCCTCAACTTTATCCAATTCTTCTGAATGAGGATAGACAACATTTAGTTTTCTAATAGTTTTGGAAAAAGATGGAGTCTAATATCATAGAGGGTGGAGGTGATCTGGTATGAAAAAGGAAGGAGGCAGTCTGCCATCACAAAGGATGGAGGGGTTGTGGCAGCATAGCACGAGGAAGGAGTCTGGAATCACAGAGCTTGGAGGCAACCTCACATCACAGGAGAAAGATGTAGTCTGGCTTCATAGAGGGTGGAGGTAATAAAAGAGGATGGAGAGGGTCTGGCATCATTGAGGAAGGGAGAAAGGATTCTGTCCCCACAGAGGTAAGAGGGTTTCTGGCATCCTGGATGTCCAAGGGAGTGTGGCATCATAGAGGAGGAAAAGAGCCTGGCATCATAAGAGTGGTAGGAATTCTGGAATCATTGAGGAAGGAAGGAGTCTCATCACAGAGGTAGAAGGGAGGCTGTCATCATAAACGAGATGGAAGTTGTAAAGAGTGAAATTGGGGTGCTTTTTGTTTTGTGCACACATTCCCTGGAGACAGAAGAATAATATTACTGGGTGGGAAACTGAGCCTTTATTTTGTTTAAAAAAACCCCCACCTGCAATCCTCTCCTGCTTGCAGGTGGTGGTGATCAATGGTTTTTTAGAAGCTCTCTTCCCAAAAGGGATTGAGTGGCAATCCAGTGGGCTCTGCTGTAAATTCCTGCTTGAATTTAGGGGAGAGCACAGAGGAAGAGGGTTGCCAGAAAGGCCAGAACTCTGCTCTAGGGGTTTCGGATGCAGCCCTACAGCCAGGGAAGCGGAGTGGGCACGGAGGCTGTTTGAATCCATGCAGAGAGAGACAGCCACTCACCATGTGTTCATGTCCCATCTTTGCACAGCTGATGTCCTGTGGGACTCTAGAGTCTCTCTGCAGTGTTTTTGGATAGACAGGAGGGGCTGTCATTGAAAAGCAGGGAGCCAGGGGAAATTTTTGCTCTCTCCCTCTGCCCTGCCTTTCCTATTTCTCTTGTTAATTCCTTGTATTTCCTGCTCCTAACACAGTGAAACAAAACTGGTTTTCCTTTTGTTTCTGGTGGTTTTATCTCTCTTCTTCTCATGAATTAGCACAATGCTGCAAAATCTGGACTGCAAATCAAGCAGAGATTGGGCTTTGTAAATGGGAAATTAGATCTATTCTGCTTTAAAAAAAAAGTGTGATAACTCAGACCCAAAAAAATACTTACATAAAATTCTGAGACCAATGCTTTTAGTAGACAGTAATTTCAACTTACAAGAGTGCTCTTCATCCCAAGTATGGGCTAAATACAGATGAAAGAATTTTATAAATATGTTTTAAATCCTACATTCATTTCCTAATTTTTAGCTAGTGCTTAAGCAAAACTTTGTCAACTGCCTTAGCACTAGATTTTTCCAATCCCTTTTTGTAACACCTTTATCATGGAGTACTATTTAGCACAAACTGGCATTATAGAACATCAATTTAATTCTTCCACCATTTGCTTTCGACACACAAACACAGATGACATGTGACACAGTAGTTATTATTAACACAGTTCAACAAACAGATTTCTCATTTGTGGTTTCTCCTGCATATCCAGCTTGAGACGAGAGAAAAAAACCCCTTGAATAGAGAGAAAGCCTTAGTGAAGGAGGAGCTCTGCCAGGTTTCAGGCTGGCTTGACTGAAGGATGGTACCCATGCAGGTAACCGAAAATCAAGCTCAGCTCCATGCTGCAATGCAAAAGTCTCCCAAGCTTGCATGGAGACGTCTCTGAGCTGTCAGTGCTTCGTGGCAGGCTTGCCTGGCTGCTGAGCTTTGTGCTTTCAAGTCCCTCAGGACTCTCTTGATGGAGGGGAGAGGAAGAAAAGAAGTTTGGGGGAAGTGAGCTCCGCTGAGGTGATGGTGACAGCTCAGGGGCGCCGTGCTTCCCCACCACTCACCTTGGCAGCAGCAGCTGATGGCTCATTAGCAAATCCTGTTGGTGCTTTGTCTGCCGGCTCTTGTTGCTTTCCTGCTCACCCTCACAGCTTTCTTTTAATATACACCACTCTTCACTCTTCACATGCCTACCTTCTTCCTAAACAGAGTTAGAAGCTTGTCTCCCCTTGCAAAGCTTCTCTGCCTGGCAGGAGCAGTGCACAACCAGCTGTGTGTCCCTGCCTTTGCAGCCCTTCCTCTGGGGAAAGTCACAACCCAAAGGTTTGCTTCCTAAGCCAGCCATGAGAGGATGACTGTAATACGTTGAACCTCTCTGATGCCTACACAGCACAACAGGGGATGGTTTCTCACTTGCTTTATGAATTTTAATTTAAAAAGATGATAGGATGGTGGATCTGAATGTATTGGTTGATCAGAGGTTGATGTAGCTGATTCTACTGAAAAAGATCCAGGGAACAGGGAAATGTTGGTATTCTCCTTCAGGACTGTGCTGTTTTTCCTGGGATAGAGTTAACGTTCTTCATAGTAGCTACTATGGGGCTTGGTTTTAGATTTCTGCTGGAAACTGTGTTGACAACACAGGGATATTTTAGTTTTTGCTGTTATTATATGAATTTCACCTTTTTTTTATTTTTTTTTTACATTTGCAGCTGACTTTAAGGCTTTTGACTCCTTGGTAGGTTATTGGTTAAATTTCTGCTCTTTGCAGAATGAGTCATACACAAGTTTATAGCTGTGTTTGCCTCTTACTGTACTTGTACCACTTTGTTTTGATGCCCCTGACCAAGTGGTTTTGATGTGCTTTAGTTTAGGGAGTGGCTGTACTTGGGATTCTGCTGCTTGTTCCAGTTTTCTTTACATCTATGGCAGAGGTGAAAGAGGCTGGCCACCACCCCTCTGGAATTTTAAGATTGCTACAGGCTGCTGAATTTAAAAAGTCACAATTTGTAGATGGGAAATTAGATCTATTTTGCTTTAAAAAAAAGGAGTCATAACTCAGAAGGAGTGCTACTGGCACAGAATGAACTGCTTCAATTCATACACCACCCATTTACAGAGTAGAAGGTTTCCAGCCATCCCAAAGATGAAGTTCAAGGGAGTTGGGGGACACAACACACAACCCTGAAAATTGTTGAGAAAAAGGACCTGAAATCTATGATAGAATTTCATAAATTTATACAAGGGATTTTACAACACAACAGAGAAATCCATGTAAATAGGAAATAGAACTTGTGGCTCATGTGTAAGTGTTTCTGAGGGGCTGCAGAAGCAGACTGGTTTGCTGTTTGCATGCTATTGATATTGCACTGACCCACACTTTAGGCTTCAGCTGGTTGCTTGCTGAAACTAAAAATGAATTTATTTTTCTTTGGGCTATGCCTAAACCCAGGAGATAGATAGTGGTGCTTGTGTGTCTTACTCAGTGTGACTCAGAGTGAAAGACATCACCACATTTGGAGACCAAAAACAGTTTCCTCAGGTGAGGCTGGCAAAGACTACACGAATTCGCTTCTGGCTTTCTGTACTAAAATGGAGTGTGGCTAGTCTAGCTTGTTCCATGCATTAAATCACACATGTTCCTACTATTACAGACACTTAGGGCCCTGACAACGTTCTTGAGATCCCCTAATCACCTTCCCATCCATTCCTTATAGATTGGTGGCTTTAACCTTCTACTAAAGCTGGCTGTTGGTTGCCAGGCACTGGTGCTCCTGTTGTGGTGTGGTGGGGTGGCCCTGGCTGGATTCCAGGCAGCCACCAAAGCCCCTCCCTCACTGCCCTCCACAGCTGGACAGGGGAAAGGAAGCATAACCAAGGGTTCATGAGTCGAGATAAGGACTGGGAGAGAGATCTCTCATCAAATACCTTCACGGGCAAAACAGGCTTGAATTGGAGATATTAATTGAATTTATTACTAACAAAATCAGAGCAGGATAACGTGAAGTAAAATAAAACCTTAAAAACTCCTTCCCCCCACCACTCCCTCCTTCCCAGCTCTACCTCCTCCCCCAGTGGTGCAGGGGGACAGGGAATGGGATCTGGAATACTCAGCATTACAGATCTAGACCTACACTGATGCAAGGAGCAAAAAGGTGACTGTGAAAGTCCAGATTCCCTCTGCTCTCAAAACATGAGGATCTTTTTTTTATAATCACCCAGTTGTATGATTTTCAAAAGGAAAACTCTATTGATCAACACAGAAACTTTCTGAAAAGCTTTGAGGCAGACACAGATGCAGAGCAAGGGTCTGACAAAGGAAAAAGATGTTAATGCATAAAACTTGTCAGCTGTTGCTGATATGCAGAACAGAAGTAATTAACAGAAGTAAGAAGTGACTCTGTTCCACAGCCAGCTTAGCAAAATAGCTGCATCCTGTGGGCTTTGCCATGAATTTGGAAATTTTATCTGAATTTGGAAAGCTGGTCCCATAGTTCTAGTCAAGCTGTGCAAATACTCTGAGCACATTTAATATATGTAAATTAAATTAATGTTAAATCACTGTGTCTCTGTGGTAGTGAATAATACAGGAAAAGCAAATGGGATGCACAGCAAAAGGAGGTGATTCAGCTGTCAGACTGTGTGCATGAATATTCCCCCAAACTCTTCTCTGAGTGGAGAGATTTAAAAAGTACAATTTTACTTTAAAGACCAAATATTTAATACATTTTAAAATGGTGACATTATTGTCTCTCTGCTTAATCCTGTACTGCTCCAGCTTTAGATTTAATGTTAAAACTTGGTAATTTAATTTTCTAAAATTAGCCTGCCAGGATATGCCTTACATTTCACTATTTTACGAATACTTCTTTAGACATTCCAGGCCATAAAAATCAGCCCCCAAACTTGCACTGTAAAGCAAATATTGTTGCTTCTTTGGGCAGATGAATTACTAATCAAGGTCGCACTTTTTTGGTGAAGGAAGTTCCAAAGAGTTCGGTTTTGCAACAAGGATTATAATCTTGCATTATACTCTTGTACCTCCAAGCTCTCAGTGCAGGCAGGCAGATATAAAACTGAGGAATTATAAATGCTATAATGCTGTCAAATTCCATGTTAAGGGGAAGTGTGGCATTTCAGAAGGATACTTGTCTTGGATCCCTCAGAGTTTGTTGCACAGGTCACATTTGCTGCTGGGTGGGGGCTGCAGCTCTGCTCAGATTTTTGTCAGCAACAGAAAGTGGCTCAGATTTTGTCAGGCTTGGCTGTAATGGGTTTCTGTCGAGATTTCTTTTCTGGTTTTTTTTTTTTTTTTCCTTAAAACCAGTGACAGCAACATTGACACTCACAGACTTTTAATAGGAGTGGGTAAAGAGACAAGAGCATGAATAAAAATCATTCTCTTTTGCTGCTTCTTGGAGAAAGCACATTAAACTTGTGTTGAATGAAAAAAGAAAGTTGTCCCTAGGATAATTTTTTAAAATAATGTGTCTTATCAATGTTTTACACGAGGTGGGAGGGAATTATTGAAGTGTGCAAATGCTGTTCTAACTGAAAGGCCTCAATAATCAAACACTGAGGGCCTTCTTCCCCTAGGGACCTATTTTTGGTGGTACTCCTCTGTTTTAAAGAAAAACTGATTGACAACAAAAAAACCTAGATAAGAAGAAAGATCTTTTCAATAAATCAGGATGTTTAGTTTAAAAATATTCATTAGTAGAAGGACATGCTGTGATGTACAAACCTTCATTATTAAAGGAAAAAGGAGTGCCTTGTATTTCGGCACACAGAAAGGGAAAAAATGGGGCTTCTATTTTTTCTTTATTCCATTTCCCACCTTCTGCCTCTGTATTGTCCTTTCTCCAGCATAAACCCTGCCCTGTCTCACAATGTCCTCTCCCTGCCTGATCTTGAACAGTATTTTCTCTTCAATCCTATCAAATACGAAGCGATTTTTTAAAATATTATCCTACAGCAGTAACTGTCGCCTGCCCTAGGAAACAAACCCCAAACCTGAGCAGAACCACCAGCCTGGGTGCCAGGAGTCACTCATTGTTTGCCAATTATTTATCAGGTGACCAATGTACATAAAGGAAGCATTTATAAAAACATATTCAACCCAAGTTTACGCTGGAATGATTGGTGCTGCCATAGCTGGCAAGAGGCTCGTACAGAGGTGGGAGCTCCCCTGAAGTCAAGTGCAACCCCAAAAAATAGTAGATGCCTCAGAGTGGTTTATTTAAATAGGTAAGAGCTCATATATGAGGGAAGAAGAGCTAAAATGAACTGTTTGATCTGGTAACACAGCAGAGATTGTCAGAGGAGCTGTTTTCTCCCTAGAGGTGCAGCATCAAGAAGTTCAGCTTTCTATGGGGATGTCTTGGCCATTGTCAGCAGGAACAGAGGAACTAATTCCAATGGTTCTGGCACATTTCCCTTTAATGTGCTTACTAACGTTCACCTTCTGTTCAGGAACAATCACACCAAAAATTCTTGGCGTGCAAACATCAAATTACTTGGAAATTTCTGTTCCACAAGGACATTCTGTGTATTTCAAAGCTGACATTGAAAAACAAAATAGAATCTAAAATCTCCAGCCTTTTCTCTTGGATTTTGAAAGTTTTCTGCACATTGGGTCATGGTAAAACAAAAGTATGAGCCCAGGTTTTGCAAAAATTGGTCCTTCCCATGGGAACATGAAACCTTTGGAAGCTCAGCTTTGCAGAGTGCCCATTAGTCATTGCTGATGTCAGGCTGATGCACTTCTCTGTGCAAAATCTCCGTGCTCAGGTGTGCTGGGAGACCATCCATTTCAGCAGGAAATGCTGTAACATTTTTCTGACTCTGACTCGAAAGGTCAGAGCACAAGAGAGCTGCACACACCAGGGAAGGCGGTGCTGGTTCTGCTTCTGGCATTAACCTCGCCTGAAGTTGGGAGATGGGCCTGGACCTGTTTCTGGCATGGGGTAGAGGGAGAGGGGGAAAATCAGCAACTCACTGAGGCCTGGCATGTGTCACAGGAGCTCTGCTGCTTCTGGTCTTTGGCATGGCAATCTAGATTTCACCCTGATGCCATCAGTCTCCACCGGGTCCTGTGGCCTTTAAGAAACAAGATGAGAGGCAAATGGTGTTTGAGACTTTAAAAGCCAAAGTGAAGATTTCTAGATACTTGGTTTTAATTGCCTTTGTCTGAAGAGTAAAATATCAAATTTTCCTTTTTTCTTTTTTTTTTTTTTTTCCCCAAGCAGTGAAGATTTCTCCTTTTCCCTGGGGCCCAAAAGTCCTTTCCTAAGTGGAGGTGCTGCCAGGACTCCAGTGGGGAGATCTCTTTTGCTCACCTGAACATCAGCAGCAGAGCTGGAGGCAGCCTGCTCATTGCAGAGCTGCTCAGGTGTCAGAGGGTGAGAGGCTTGAGGCACTTTTCTTTTCTCAGGCTTCGAGGTCAGTTTGTATGTGTGGAAAACCATTCCTTTCCATGTGCTTCCACCGCCTGCTCATCAAGCCCTCCCTGAGCCTCTTGCTCCAGCTGAATTCAAGGGACCAGGAAGCCCCACGGGGTGGGTGCTGCCTTCCCTGGGAGATGGTGGTGGGAAGTTTTCTGTCTCACAGATCCACTCTGTGACTGGGGAGGGGAAATGTGTGGGGCATGCACTGCCGATCTGGCTGCTGAGGACCCTTTGCTTTGAGCTGGTAGTGGTCAGGAGACCTTGTTTTGACACTCTCCTTGTTTAACTGGCATGGAAAATGCTCTGGGGTTTGATTATTTGTTTTGTGGATTATACATAACATGAATGGGAAAGCAGTGAGATCCCAGGAGAACCCTCTTTCATGAAGATTAAAGCAAAATAGACAAAATTTGAGGTGCTCTGTTACCTTTTTTCCCTCTCAGCTACCTAACTATAGCTGCACTTGAAAGGATTGAGTGATATGAGGGCAAACAACAAATTCTTCCTTTCAAAAATGGGGGAAGATACTTCTTTATTTATATAGTTGGGACCAGATTCATTCCTTTGATCATGAATTGCAGCTTGTCTGTTACCAGCATTATTTCATACTTCATCTTTTCTCATGTAGTTTCTTTTCCTTTTGATCTCGCTCTGTTACTTCTGCCAGTTGTGCTACGTGAGGAGAATAAGCAAACTTAAGACCTGAATTGGCACTGGAAAAACACATCCCTCTAGCTAGTAAATTGGTCTTGTTGGATGCTTTGGAATTTTGACCAGGAAGCAAAAGCTTAGTGATTGTCCTGGCCAGTAAAATGAAGAGTTTGGCATCCATCTGGCACCATCTGCAGAGCATTACCCTTGCACTTGGCTCCTTGTGCCCCAGTGCAAACCAGGCACACAAACCTGCAGTTTCTAAGCTCTCAGGAGCAAATCCCAGGGAAGACTGGAGAACTTGGTGACCTTTTTTCCATCAGGAGCTCTGGAAAGCTGGAGGCTGCTGTGTAGATTTTCTTTTAACTCAGAGGTTAGGGCAAAAAGCTTAAACGTGCCCCTTGTGAAACCCTGGGGGCCAAGAAGCTACAGAGACTCCTCTTCCTCCACACTGCTGTGGCAGGTAAACCAAAATACACAGATGTTATACTGTCTTCCTACTTTTTATGTCTGTGGCTGGCTGCATTGCTGATTCAGATCCCATCTTTCAGCTGTAAAAATCTCCTTCTTCTTAAATTTTTCCAATAAAGACTAACTCCAGGACACAGAGCTACAAAGCCTTCCCAACTAAATATGTAAGCATACTGAATACGTTGATTTTTACAATTTTAGACCTCTTTTTTTTCCCCCCTTACCTTTCTTTTAACCTCAAAACCACTGAAAATCCTGTCTGGAGAGGATTTCTTTCCTTCCTATCCAATTGTATTTTACCTCTGTTAGTGACATCAGTAATCTCATTCTACCAAAGAGACTTTGTTTTGCCCGGCTCATTGAAATGCAGCAATTATCCTGTGTCTGTTGTGAGCTTTTGTGTCCTGCCCGTGTCCCCTTGCCTCTACAGCTGTGTGATGCCCCATGGCTGGTGGGAATCTTGTGTGACAGTATTTTGTAATGACAATTTCATAATATTTTGTAAATGACTGACCATCGTTGCAGCTGCAGGGGACCACGAGGAGGCACCAGACTGTGACCAAAGTGGTCCAAGGGCCCTTTTGGGAAGCCTTCAAGAAATTTTCTCACTGGCATTTGGCCCTTTTTTATCTTCTAACTTCAATTTAGGCTTAACTTCAAACTAACTCATTCCCAGCTTCCTATTTTTGCACCTTTGAGAAAAATTCGGTATAGCTTGCCCATTCTCAGGCATGTTTTAGCTTCATGGCTGTCTCTTCTCCCCATGATAGTGACTTTCAAAAGGCATCTCTCACCCTTGGGCAGCGCCAGGTCTGGGCAGCACAGTGGAGATGTGAGGAGTGGAGAGCTGTCAGGAAGAGTAGAGCAGGTTGGCATGGACAGCACCAGCCACCTGCAAACACAAACTGGGTTTCTGAAAACAGCAGGGCATTTGGATTGAGGCTCCTCTTTAATGTGAATTTATACTTCTAGACAAAACCAGTCTGGGATGACATTTCCCCACCATTCCATGGATTATTTGGCTTGGCACAGATGTTGTTCGGTGTCTGCTGGGGAAAACTTCCATCCCCTGTGCCAAACCTTTCCCTCCTATTTGGTGACTGACTGATAAACATGGATGGCTGGGTGGATTCTCTGAACCTGGGCAGAGGGATTAAGTGGCTTGGGAAGATGGGATGTGTCAGGATTTCACTTTTTGAAAGGTGAGTCCTGGGTGGTGATGTTTAAAATCTGTTTAGTGAGAACATGTAAAGAGCCAATGTTAATAAACACAGACTATTGCTCTCTTTTTTCTGCACAAGGCCTGCTAGCATCCTAAGTGAAAACGTGACCAGTTCCTCGAGGGTAAAGTGTCAGGCTGTGGGATTGTATCATCCCCAGGCTGCAGGGGCATCAGCTTAGTGGTGTACAAAAAAGGAATAAGTTATCCGTCCTTTCTTATCCCAGGTACAGACCTGGGGAGTGGTAAACAACGTTCTGAAGGATCTCACAGGCTCAAAAGAACATCCCTGGGCAGCGTGTGCTGGGCTGGGGGAGCACAGTAGCAGCTGGACTTGGGGGATGGAGGCTTCTCCCTGACTGGGGTTTGGTCTGTACGGGTCTGGCCAGTCTGTTAGGGTGGGCTTGGTCCTGTCTTGTGCCCTGGGCATAGATGAGGTGACCCCCCAAGGTTCCTGGCAGCACTGTGGGTCTGGAACTGGCTGTATTTAGACTTCAGCTTGTCTGCTGCATGGGATGGATTTCAGTCCAGGGCATTGGCTTTATTTCTTCCATTCTATATGCTGGTGGAAAACTGCCTGTAAGAAGGGGCTTTTTTTGTTGTTGTTTGTTTGTTTGCTTTTTTGTTCTTGTATTTATTTCCCTTTGGAAGTGAAATGCTATTTAAAGGTGATGTGCTGCTTTCCACGTGTCCTGTACCTGCATTAAAATTTTGGAAAGTATGGGCAGAAGTGTGTTTGGCTTTGAGCTGTATTTAATTAATCACCCATAGCCCTCATGAAGTTCTACTACTATAGCAAGTCCTGAGCTGAGAGCTCATTAATGCTCCAGGTAATCTGGGCATGAACAGTGGACGGACAGAGGGACAGAGCAGGGGGTTTTGTCTGTGGCTCTTTGGGGACACAAGCTTGTTGGGCTCTGTGTTACAGTGGGAACAGAAGAAAGCAAACAGGCCACGATGGGGGCACAAAATTCTCCTTTAATGCTGGTAGAGGAAAAACCCATCCTTTTTGGGGAAATGTTTTAGAAGCTGCAGCTGATCTGTATTTTGTCATTACTGTTATCGTGGGGCAATAGTAATTGATATATCTTTAGCCTGCTGCCTTGCTTTTCTTTATACACGTAATTTAATCTTTAAAGTGCTTTAAATATTGATGCAGTTACACAGTTGAGAAAAGAAGGCAATAAAGGGAGGAAGAAGAAAAAGACTAAGTAAAAATAAAACAAAGTAAGTGAGAAATAAAGTGGACAGCAAATAGAGATTACCATTTCCTAGTGCTGTCAGCAATCTGGTATGAGAAGATGAAGAAGCAGAGAAGGTGGTGATGATAATGGCTCTGCCACAAATGGAAATCCTGGGGCCACGTGGAGGATGCTGGACAGCAGCAGACTGCAGGGCACCTCTGCATCCCTTCCAGGTTTTGGGAATCCCAGTGATCTGGGGTATTGCTTCCCATGCAAGTGATTCCAGTGTGCTTCCATGCCATCAGTAAGACCTTGGTGGATCGAGGTGATGGAACCATACACTGTCAGCTCTGCAGACATAGACAGTCTCAACCCCTTGCTTGCCAGCCAGCATCTTATTTTCATGATTTGTTGTTTTAACTGTGCAAGTGAGCACCAAATCCGACTCAAAGTGAGCCGCAGAAGGCTCTGTATGTTGCTGGGAAAAAAGCCTGATAAAATGAGACAGATGCTGTCATAAAAAATAAAGCAGAAAGTCTGTTAAACAGAGCTTCCCTTGAAGAAAAAGCAAGTATCTCGTGCAGCAGATATTGAATTTTCTGCGGTTTATTGTGTTTATTTTGACCTGTGAAGCTGCTGAAGCCTCAGCTGGGTGTGCATGTTGCTGTGGGGCCACGTGTGCTGGGAAGGGTGTGCACCCAGCACTGAGAAACAGCAGAAGCTGAATTTTTCAAGCAATACCTCAACATCTTCACTCTGGCTTTTCAGAGGAGCCAGTTATTGAGCTTTCCATGCAAAGAGAAACAGTCGAGGAGTATTTGTTTGAACTCGCAGGACCCTGACTATTTTTTTATATAGATGTGTTTCAGGAGAACATGACTGCTTCTTGCAGTCTGCTTCCTTGCAGAAAACCTGCCAAGACAAAATTGCTAGAAGATGTTGTGAGGAGTAGGCCAGTTGCAGAGGAGGGTGCTGTAATGGAAACCCCACAGCTTCAGGGTAGGCTCAGCTTTCTGGAAGTAAGAAAAGATGAACCATCAGCCTGGGATCCTTCCTGAGGGTAAATTTTCAGCACTTCAGAGGGTACAGAAGAGCCTCGACAGATTTGAGAGGAAGGCTAGAAGATCAGGAATACTCTTTTTCTCAGTGGTCTGCTGATACTTGCCAGACTTTGGCATTATTGAGAAGACATTCAGTGATTTAATCCATATTAAGCCCCCAGGGTTTTGGATACGTGTGTCTGATACGTTGCTGAATTGCTGCACTCTCAAGCAAAATCAACAGCAACTATTAATGAACATAAAAGGAGGAGGTAGAAGTGGTATTGTAGCAGTGATCCAGGAATAGCACCAATATCTGAGCCTCTTTTCAACCTGGCTGTCTCTGAGAAAGGGCTTTTTGTGTTTGCTTTTCTGTTCTTGTATTCATTTCCCTTTAGAAGTGAAATGCTATTTAAAGGTGACGTGCTGCTTTCCACATGCTCTGTACCTGCATTAAAATTCAAACCATGTCATGTCATTACTAGTTTTAGCTTTGTTGACATGTTGTTTTGTCCATGACATTCACATTTTAAGGTCTTTCACTCTGTCGTTGTCTTTATTTTTTTTTTTTAACTTGTTTTTTTGGTACTGTCTAAAACACGTCTGTTATAACTTAGCCCTAGTACCTTTCCCAGGCCATTTGGAGGTGCTTGGATATTGCAGTGCCCTGGCACATTTGGGAATGTGTTTCCCTCTTTGTGTACCATTTTTCAATAGTTCCTTAGGGTGGTTGGTTTGGATGTGGCAAGGCTTGTGCTCTCACAAGGAAACACGATCAGGGCCCCTCAAAAAGTAAACAGATTCATGTTTTAGGGCTCCTCTGATAATAATTAATAGTTAATAGATAATAGTTGTGGAATAATTCCACAACTTCTATGAAGTTTGAATTTCCTGTTCCTTGTCAGCCTTTACACCTCTTTAGAATCAATCACTCTGAAAGATTTTCCTGGTAAGTTGATGTTGAAAAAAATCTTTCCTATCTTTATTTAGAAAAAACACTAGCAACAGTTTTGTATGTTATAACATTTAAGACTGATCTTTTTACGGTCCCACAAAATGAAGGTGACGGAAAATATTCATTCGTTCTGGTTCTTGCAGTAGCTGCTGACAGGAGGAACACCCAGCCTGAAAACTTGAGCTTCTTCAGCCCCAATTAAACTTCCCTTTTGCTGTAACAGATGCACATTTTCTGTGGATCACCACAGACAAGGACTTGAGTAGTATCTAAAGTTATATATCCGCTTGCAGTGCTGATCAGAGAACAGCTTGGTTGACTCAGAAAAAAACCTGAGATTTTGGGGGAGCTCCCCCTCCTCACGCCAAGTTCAGTATTTGAAGAGACTGTGTGCAAGAACTCATTTTATTTCCATTTTAAGCTTTAGAGGAAAATTTAATGTGGTACATACAGCCTGAAAGATTGGAGCTTTTTTAAAAAATCCATTTTGAAATGTGTCTTTCTGAAGCATTTGTGATAGAATAAGGTCCAACTTCATTTCCATGAGATTTTTTTCTTCAAATTTTGGTAGACTTGAAGCAGCATTTTTCTCTGAAAAAACTCTCAGTTAAAAAGTTGAATTCTCTTTTGTCCCTATGGGCTTGACCTTGTCCCTACTACTCAGGCTGGCCAGCATTTCTGCACAGCCTTTATTTAATCTCCCACCACAACACAGACTTTCTCCGCTGTTCTGTTGTGCTTCTCTGAGAAGTTATCCTTGCCTCTGTTTGCATTTTTTCCATAGAGTTGGAAACGGGTCCCTCATAATCTCAGAAAGAAAACCATCACAGGGCCTGTAGGTGGTGCTTAATTAAACATAGAGGATCAATAACTGTGCTTTAAAAAGTATGAAATTTCCTTTTTTTGTAAGGAAGGGTGATACTTACAGTGTCAGCTGTGAAATGACAGCAACTTTGCCCTGAAAAAATTTCCATATGGTGACTAAGTAAATGGAAAACTCCAGGTAAAAAATAGTAAGCCAAATACACACAGGCTGTATTTTACAGTGTGTCAAGGAATCCAGCAGGACTTGAAAGATACCTTAAAAGTTGGCACGTTGAGGCCAGGTCAAATTATGCTCGTTGGTCCAGTCTTGGTCAGCTTTTTCTCTCTGTTCTGGTTAAGGATGTTTATGCTTAACTTCTCAGCTTTGATACGTGCACTTCCATTATGGTTTCTTTTTTGTTTTGTGGTGTTTTGGTGAAGAATTTCTTTAGCAAAACTAGCTGCTAAGGTGGTCATGACCCACCAAAGACCCCCGAAGCACCCCCAGGATGATTCCTGAGGCCTTGCAGCAGGAGACTGCACATGATGCAAAGGGATGTAACAGATGCAGAGTCTGTTGCAAGAGACTGTGTCAAACTTGATCCCCCAGGGGAGGTACCTGGGTGTTCCCACCTGGCCCAAATGTATACTAATCCACTGAACTCTATGTTTTTTGGGGGGACCCTCACCACCATGAAGACCAGATAGGGAGGATCAAGGGGACACTGTTGGTATCCACAGAGTAGTGATATTTTCTACTTAATCTGTCTCTGTCACTATCTCTCTCTCCTTCCACTTCTTTTCTATTTCTCTCTCTCCCTCAGATTTAGTGTTAAATAAAATCCATACTATTGACTTTGCATATGGTCTTGTTTGCACCTTAATTCGGGCAGAGGCATCTCTCTAAAAATTTTAACAACTGGATCTTAACAGCTTCGTGCTGCTCCGTTAACCTCCTGCTCAGGAGAGCAGGAATTGGCTGGGGCAACAAGGAGTGATTGAATACATTGAAGTGAAGGTTGCATTCTTCTGCAGAAGGTTTTAAGGGGTTTGCTGGTAGGAGGTGAAACCAGTTTCCCCACTGGCGTTATCTCTACCCATACCATGCAGGCAGCCAGCAACCTTAAACTCTCAGCTCTTAATCCCTTTAATCTCCTTGTTTTCTGAGCAATGCTATAAATTAGCAGAGTACCTTTTTTCACCCCATCTCTTTTTTTTTTTCCCTTTAGAAAACAAATTTAATTTGCCTTATTCTTCCAGAATGAAAGGCAACGTTGTGGGAATTTTGTTTGAATTGAAATGTCCCTTTTCTGGCTAATATGTTATTGCCAATATTTGTTTGTTTGTTTGCTGTGTGTTAATTTTTGGATAAAACAGAAAAATCCAGAGACAGCTGGATATACATTAATCTTAGCTAAAAGCTTTTCAGCAGATTAACCCTGGAAGGCAAAAAGGATGTGAACACAGCTGGAATAAATGATTGTTTTCTATTTCAAAGAATAAAGCTCTTTGTTTTGGGGATTCACACTGAGAATTACAAAATTATCTCCTCCTGCTTTTTTTCAGACTTGCCTTCATAAGTGTCACAAGAGTAACTTGCTGTATACCTCTATTTCTGTTGAGGTGATGAGATATATTGCCCAAATCCTTCCTGTCCCTCTCCTGGACTACCATTGGTAGCTCTGATTTCTTAGGGATTTTATCTGTTTATGGCAAATTTGCTGGGAATTCATTAGAGCTAAGACTAAAATCAGGGGGCATGGGACATATGTATAGTTTGGTGCTTGTGCCAAACGATGTTCCTGTTGTGTCCTGTCGTTTCCATCTATTACTGTTTGGTCCTGGAGGGCAGCCAAAGCCCTCATGGGGGTATGAGGGGTAACTACTGAGCATCCAGCACCTACAGAATGAGAAACAGAGAGTCAGAGTTTCATTTTTGAGGCAGAAACTGAAAACAGGAAGAGTAAAGTAGGTAAAAAATACTTTTCATCTTGGGCTTGGAGCAAAGTCTCTTGCTGTCATGGTGTTGTGCAGGCATCCACTGGTGTGCCAGTAGTTCCTCTGCCACAGAGTGGAGCTTCCTTTGGGCATTTCCCACCACCGACTCTGGCACTGAAACTTGCAGCATGGCCAGTGCTAATAACAAGCAGAGCCCTGTGTGGGACAGGTGAATGACTTGCTTGAGTGAAATCGATGGGCACGGGGGAATTTGCAGCTCTGCCGCGACTGCCACGTGCTCCAACCTCCCCCTCTCCTGGCACTTGGGAGCTCTCAGTGCTTTGCCAACTCTTTTGCCTTTGAACCATGCCAGACAGACACCACTGTCCCTGTGCTGCTCAAAAACCAAGGCAAAACCCCAAGGACAGCCCCAACTCCGAACTACAAAGCAAGCAGCCCCCTCTGCCCATTGCTTTGATCCTGAATGTTTCCACCTCCTCTTTTATATATTTGTGACTTCTACACTTCAGTCAGCCTCCAGAAAAGCTCGTTGCCGAGGAGGCTGTTACAGCAGTTCCAGTTGTCTAGAAAAGGCAGTTTTGACCTGCCAGCTGAGGATTTCCACCTTCCAGCTGCTGTGGTGCAAGCAAGGAGCAGTGTCTGCAGTGACTGATGGGTGCAGCACCGGAATGTCACAGCTGGGCTTGGGGGATTTTGCCTGTGGAAAGGAAGATGACACTCAAAAAGGGCACATCAAATACAGAGATGACTCAATGACTCCTTTCAGAACTTCCTGATGTGGTGCAAGGGTCAGATTTGTATCCATAGTGTGTGGAAGAAAGGTCTGGACAAACATATTTAAATTACTGCAATATTTTTGTTTGTTTTTAAACCAGTGTCTGACTGCAAATCCATATGGACTCTGTCTTTCTCTGTCATCTTTGTCACAGCACGTGAAAACTTCATAAAGATTTCCAGGTTGTTGCCTTGCAATGCCAAACTTGGACACATGCCTCTTTTTAGGGACCTGTGCTGGAGCTGGTTTCCTTCCCAGGGGGTGGAATGGGGCTGTGCTTTGGATCTGTGCTGCACACAGGGTTGATAACACAGAGATGATGTTATTGCTGAGCAGGGATTGCACATAGCCAAGGCCTTCCCTGCCCCTCAAAGGCCACGCTGGGCAGGGGCTGGGGGTGCCTGGGGGGTTGGGAGGAGACCCAGCCAGGACAGGTGACCCCGACTGACCCAAGGGATGTTCCAGACCCTGTGACATCATGCTCGGTACATAAAGGGGGAGGAAGGAGGAGGAAGGGCGGGGACATTTGGAGCGATGGTATTGGCTCTCCTGGAGGTGCTGAACACCTGCCTGCCCATGGGAAGCAGGGAATTAATTCCTTGTTTTGTTTTGCTTGTGTGCATGGCTTTTGCTTTCCGTATTAAACTGTCTTTATTTTCACCCATGAGTATCCTTGGGTTTTATCCTTCTGATTCTCTCCCCGATCCCACTGGTGGGGGAGTGACTTCGTGGTGTTTGGTTGCTGGCTGGGGTTAGACCACAACAGGCCTGAGATGGTGAGAGCTGAACTGTGCAGCCCAGGGGCTCAGAGAAAGTTTCTGACAGCCAAAAACCCACAGGACCTCTAGTTGTGGTCTGGCGTTGGGGTCGTAAAATGTGTCTGGCACATTCTCGATGACAGATTGATTTCTCAGAACATACTGCCAGGCAGATTTGGAGAGAGGATATTTTAGATAAAAGAAGGATTCCAAGATGAACATCCAGGGGTGTTCTGTACTTTGTTTTCCAACAGTTTATTGAAAAACAAAGGATAATGAAAAAAAAAATTAAAACTTTTACTGCCCGTATGACATTGTATCTCCCCTTGAGCTAAATGTTTTGATGAGAATTATTGCAATTGAATTTTAGCACACTTTTCAGCATGTTTTGGTAGGGACTAACTGCTGCTGCTGGCTGAGGATGCATGTGCCTGAGCTCCCACTGCTTTCTGCTGGAGCTGCGGCCGCAGAGGCCGGCAGGGAAAGAAATGTTCCTCTGCTTGACAGACAGTTTATAGAAACTGGGTAAGTCTTCATTATTTTAGAAGTCTTCTCCATTGTTCCTTTATCACCATTATAAGAAATCACTTGAGCTCCTTGGTGAGGGGCATCTCAAGATGTTCCTGTAATAACATAAGTTCACAACAAAATTTTGGCTTCGGTTTCACCATAGGCATTTATTTCCTTTGTGTGTTTCAGTTTATGGGAAACAAGGAAGAAGAATTTAGACCATCCATTTTTTTCTTTCCTGGGGTTTATTAATCACCAGACAGCAAGCAATACTTCCTGTGGAGTGTGGTTATTATTGCTTTGTTCTTGCTTCTAATATAAATATTTCTGAGATGTCCTCCTAACCGAATATGTTTGTGTTAAATCAGGAATTCTGTTCTGTTTATTAAAACCAAACTTTTCCTTATTGAGTATTGTTGCAGAATTAATTACCAGACTGTTACTGAGCTCCTTTCTTTTCCAGCAAGGCAGGATTAAGGCAGCAGATGCTGGGAATGCATCAGCCACAGCAGTTTTCTTAGAGCTTTCCCCCTCATAAAGGACTTGAATTTGTTGTTCCATTATGTGTCTTGACCTAGAGATCAGATGAAGGCATTAGAAGAAACCCCTCATATTTACACCCCAGAAGTCCCTACAAGGAGGGCCAGAAGAGAAGACTGTGCAATATTCTGCAGGCTGGGCAATTTTCTTGGTGTCCTCTCTCTGATGCAGTCTATGGCAAGAAATAGCCCAACCTTTTGCTTCATACTCTCTTCTCTGAACACCCTGCAAGCTCCAGGTGTGATACTGACCTGCCAAGACCTGGCTGCCACAAAACGTATTCCACCCAGCCTCTGTGATCTGTACCTTGGAGCTACAAAACACATGGAAACCTATGAGTAGTTCAACTAAAGCCAATGGCTTCAGGTACGCCAGAGTAGGTTTTTTTTGGATGAGAAACTTTTGGCTGAAATGGCAAAAAAAAGAAAAAAAAAGAAAAAAAAAAAAAGAAAAAATCCTGCAGTTGCTTTGGCAAAAGCTTCACGTTTTTGCAGAGACCCCAGCTATGCCATCCAGTTTTATATTTTCCTGTTAGTTCTGATGTTTTCTGTGTGTCTTTCAGTGCCATTTGTAGCGCTCGCTTTCCTACAGCAGCTCTGGAGGAGTGAATGATGTAAGTTACAGAGGCTTGAAGGGGATGGCCAAGCCAGTGGCTCGAGCTGGGACAGGGCACAGCGAAGGAGAGCCAGAGTCTCTCAGCCAAGCAGGCTGGAACTTTCTGGGCCTGGGCCAGATCATTCTTCATGCTTGCAGACACATCCTTGGTATATGCTCACATGCACTGGGCGAGTGGCGGCTCCTTTTGATCCGAGGTGATCTCTGGATGTTTGACTTTGCCAGGGAAAGGAGCCTGGCTGAGGAATGAGGCTGCTGCATGGGTATGTGCAAACAGCTGGGCTGGCAAGGGGGTTGGGGTTCCCTCTGGCTTAGGGGGGTTCTGGCTCGCAGTAACCAGGCACACCCTTGGCCTTCCTTCAGACCCTGCTACTTTTACCCTACTCTGCTCCAAATTTATTTGCAGGTTGCCAGTTCACCGAGGTTTGTCTCCTCAATTCATCTCAGCAGCAAAGCCAAAGCCCAACCCTGTGGTGCAAACTGGGTAGCACTGAGACAGCACAGTGTGGGTTTGAATCACAGATGCAAAGCTCACACTTAAAAGTGTTGTTAAAAATTGCTTCCTTCCCTTAGGGCGTGCAGATGTTCCTGGCTCTCCAGAAAATTGAGGGAAATGCCTCATTGCCTGGTGATGGAGCGAGGCAGAGGAGCCATGGTGGGGCTGGAAAACCACACCTGCAACATAGGGAGATCTGACAAAGGCAAGGGCAGTGTTCCAGGGATTGTGCCTGGAGGAGAGGACAGCACAAGGGACTCTGGGTCAAACCTTGGGAAGTGGCCATGTAAAAATCTGCCCATAGCATCAGGTTGCAAGTTTTACAGAGCTCTGACAGAGTCTCTTTCAGGAACAAGGCTTGGTCCAGAGCACGCTGGACCTCCAGTGTGGACTGGTGTTAGAATGGCATTTGGGAGCCTCTAGTGACTGCAGAGGTTTGGGCTGCAGCAGGGAATGGCATTTTGCAGCTGGTGAGGAAAGACCACTGTCCAGCAAACGATTCTTTCTTTAAGTGTTGCGAAGGAGAAGTGAAATGGAAAACTGGATTTGCCCAAATTGTCCATTCCTGCCAGCAAGGAACGTGTGTCTCTGCAAAAGGTTGCTGGAAGCTTTAGTGCCTGCATATCTGTGTCATGGTTGAGAAGAAAGGAGATTTCTTAATACCAGTGGTTCTCCCATGGCCTGCTTTCCTGTTGTCTGAACACTGGAAATTGAGAGGAGGAGTTGAAAGAGTGTTCAAATAGCCCAAGCATTCTTGCTTTATTTCTGTCCTGAATCAGTTCCGCTTCTGGGCACGTTTTCCCAATGTTTGTGGTTCCCCCTTTGTCGGTGCAAGGCCGAAGGACCTGAGGCAAAGGAGCAGGTCCCCAGCCAAGGGCAGCAGTCAGTGATGCCTTGATCGAGCAGAGCAGCCTCCAAGCACAGACTGGGAGGGGCAATGCTTTAGAAGGTGAAGTTTTTGCTCCTTGCAGATGAGTCTTGGCTTGCTGAGGGCCATGAGGCATGGCTGGGTCTCAGGGAGGATGGGGGCACCTCCAGTAGTGTAAAAGTATGGCCTGCCATGCTTAGAGTGCTCATTGTTGAGAGGCAGAGAGGGGAGAAGATGCGGAAAGGAGGAATGATGACTGCACAGAACAAAGAGGAGTCACCTCCTGTGCCACTGAGCTACAAAACTCCATAAAAATGCGGCTGTAGCTTAAGCAGTGCCTTTTATTTATGTGGCATTTCTGTGGGTAATATAACAAAACATGAAATCTGTGGGACTCACAGTACTGCATGATTTCTTTCCTTAGAGTTTGCGGCTTTTAAGGTTTTTTATTAGCTGGAGATGATTTCTTTAACAAACATCCATGCAGCTAGCAAAGAAAGAGGGAGAGGTGGTGGAATATCTTTGAGCTCCTCTATCTGCATAATAATAGCAGATACGGCACAGGGGTGCTGTGTCTCCTTGCTAGATAAATTCCCAACTGGCTTTTTCTGGTGGCTGCTGGGAGCACATTCATTCAGGGAAATAGGAGGTGGACTGTGTGGTTAAAATGATAATGGAGTTTATACAGCAAACCCCAGCTATCACTAACTCACTGGAGGTGGCACTTCCTACTGTGCTCCCACCTACCCCAGCAGCATTTGGCAACATAAATTCTTCCAACAAAAGCCAGGCATGCTTGAGGAAGGTGGCTTTGCAGGGAACAGTTTGATATTGCACAGTAATAGTATTAATGATGCAATATTCTTAATTCCCAGGACAGCAAGCACTGGAGAGCAGAGAAGGAAGGACCGGTGCTGGGGAGCAAAAACCTTGAGGTCACATGGAACACAGCTTTTAGGATGTTCCAAAGGTTTCAACTGTTTTCAATAGCCCTACATGAAAGAAAAAATGGCATTTTTAAGCAGTAACTGTAAGGCAGTCAAAAGAAACAAAACCCTTGTGTTTCACAAAAATGCCTTAAATTAAATCTGTGTAGTTGGCTAAGGGGACACTATTCTCAAATGTTACCTAGATCAAGCTTTTTTTGTTTGTGTGTTGTCCCACAATTGTCACTGCTAATTCTCACTACAACAAAGCAGCAGCAGTAGCTATTCATACCTAATGTATTGGTAAGTTTTTCCCTCCCATAATGTTTTTCCATTTTCCAAATTAAATTAGTTGTTGGGAAGAGCTTGGGTGAGAGTGACAGGGTTTTGTTTTCTTGGAAACAGTGATCAAATCTTAGCTCTCTTTTCTCTCCTTGTCCTTCTGTACATGTGAACAGCCAGCAAATCAACGAGGTCTCTGCTTTCCAGTAAGAATAAACAATTTAAAGGAACTGGCTGTGATGCTCCTGTTTGTTTTCGACTTGGTGATAATGGCAGTCTGTAAGTCACTATCAGTGTTTTCACATCTTCTATGGAAATTCCAGAGATATTTAATTTGCTCCTTGGTATATAAAAGCTGTTCCTGCTGGGCATAATGTGCTGAATATAATTCTTACTCAATTACTAGAAGCACATCATAAAAATTGTTGAAACTTGGTAAGGGAGCTGTAATACACCCAATCCGTCAATTTACTTCCTTTGTCTTGTATACTTAGCTGTTTTCACAATTGCAAGTGCAGTTTGAGAAGGGGACTGGGTTGCAGTTATTTGTAATTTTACATATTTATGTATTTTTAAAGCTTTTTGTCCTCCTTCTTTCTGCAATATGTTCCATAAGTTTTAGCACGGTGGGATGCAATTGTAGTCTCTTACAGTCGCAAAACCCCTAAGAATTACTGAAGTGTTGCTTCAATGAAAATGATCCTTTTCTACTTTAGAGCTGATGTGCTTTGTTATAGAAGCTCCAGAAATGAACCCTGGCACATAAAGTGAGTGACATTACAAAGGATTTCTCATCCTTCCTTTAAAATTTGGCTTTAAAATTTCTCTATTTTTGACTGTTTAGGTCAATTCCTACATCACAGTCTCTAGTCTGAGGCTTGTGATCTGATGCAGAAAGGATAATTTCTAATGTGAAAAGGTACCTGTTGTGTATAAACGCCAGGACTTCAGTCAGATATCAAGGATTTGGGATGAGGACAAAGGACAGCAAGTGCTGGACAGGACAACAGCTGAGGGAAGCTTAAGCTTGGGGGCAGCAGGACAGAGCAAGAACTGTTTCTGCCAAGGGAAGCAACCTGTCCCAAGAGGTGATGTTGTGAAAAACACTCCATTTTACTAATGGGAGAGTTGAAATTTCAGCTCAGCACCCTCAGTATTTTGGGAACATTGGCAATGATGCCTCCTAAACAATAGGTGACAAAGGGATTTGAGAGACTATTTAGAAAATCTAAACCTTTCTGGGGAAACTGTCCAAATTCTTCAGCCTGGAAGCAAAAACCAAATTAAATCTCTTTTCTCTGTGAACTGCTGGTCCTGCCTTTTTGCACAGAGCAAGTTAAACTGTGTTAGCCTCATCTGGGGAGGTGGACCTACTACAAGAGCCATGTGGGACAGAGCACTTTATGTATGAAAGTCAAAATGTTGCTTTCTTTCTGCTCAGTTGCAGTTTGTCCTTCTTAGCTTGCCTTGAGTAGTGGAAAGATTATGTTTATTTCTTAGCAGTCTCTGTTCAGTATCCCACACTTCCCTCTTAAGTATCTGGTATTAGCAACTGCTGGAAACGTGATGCAGACCAAATGGAATATGTATAGATTTATGCAATGGCCGTAGTTGGTTTTTTGTGGCGTGGTTTGGTTTCCTGGGGCCCCTTCCCACCCATCCTTAAATCCATCCTTTGGGTTAAATACCCTCTCTTCATTTTACCCTTGTGAAATGGGTACAGGCTATGGAGTTCTGGTGTCTGGGGATTTCCTGCAGATGGAAAGGAAGGAAGCTATTGAAATATTTGGAAGCTCGAATCTCTACAGCTATTCCAGACAGCCTTTGAAACACTAAAGCAAGTTTTATTACAGAGATTAGTTTACGTTACACTCATTTATTAAAACCTAAGGACATCTTTATAAAAACTACTGTATATAAAGACGAGAGCAGTGCAATAGCAGTGTAAAACACATTTTTGGTTTACTTGGCAATCACTTTAGAAAGACAACATGATTCATAATATGAAGTCAGAGAATGCTGCAAAAAATAGGACAGGATTAGACCAGAAACTAGATTAGCAAATCACTGGACACTGGCACGTATTGATTTCAAACATCAAGTGTTATGTAAACAGTATTATCGTCAATGTTTCAAGAAAGTCACTGCAACCCTAGAATTTCTAGTTAGCTTAATTAGCCTAAAATAGTCCGCTGACTATCAAAACAGACTATTGTACTGTATATATATTACCTTCTTAGTAATTTACTACTTTTGTAAAAGGAGGACTAGAAGAAATGTCTGTCTTACAGAAGAGAACTTTTGAGGTTGAGAAAAGGTGTTTCTTCCCGGCCAGTGGTTGAGGTTTTGTTTTTGTTGCTTTTCATACACACTCACAGGTGGTGGAATAGAACTGACTTTAAAAAATCATTTTGACGTGTTAACTTCACCGCTTCTTCAAGTGGACGGTCCTCATACAGAAATTACAGCCATAGTAAAACTATAAAAAACAGGTCTCTAAAATAGCTGCTACAATATGCTGAATTATACATTAAGAGGCCAGATTATTTTCACTTTGTTTTTTTGTAAAATCGATCACCAGTCACGAAAGATGGTTAAATTACAACACCAAGTCCTGCACAAGCTTTGTAACTTATCTTTTTATGTCCTATGCTATACACAGCAATTACTAAGAAGTTGGACACAGTTCTCAGTGAAACAGAAGAGAGGAAATTATTTGGACAGGGGAAGAGGCTTCTGGAGCAGGAAAAGGTTGCTAATAGCCACTGAGACAGCTGCCATTGTCACATAAAGGGTTATAATTTACGCACTTTTTTAAGTGTTAATTTTAGATCCCGTATTTTTCCAACCACATCAGGATGGACATGGAGGAACATACAACTATTTTAGTCCAGATTTGTTTCATTTAGGGGAAGATTGTGTTTGAACCAGTCTCTTTCTGCAGAAATAGCTGAAAAATTCATTGCAGTTTATCTGGTTCACCTTAATTTTGATCAGGTAGATGCAGTGGGATATCAGAGCACAGCTACAGAGGTGGCTGAGGTGTTCAGGTGGCTGTTTGTGCAGCCAGTGCTCTTCTCCAGTGTCCCAACACCAAGCGAGAAGGGCTGAGAGAAATGGAGGTAGGGAAATATGTGTTGCACTATTTCCCTTTAATTTAAGGCCCAACTAGCCTCAGTCTTATTCAGGATCTTTTATTCTGCTAAAATAGAGAGATTATCAGGTGATTATAACAACACAATTGATGAAAAATTGTTCACCAGCTACAACATGGATTTATCCATAAATTAATTGGTAGGCAAAATCAGAATTTCAGCCAGAGAGTATCTACCTTATATTAACTGGCTCTGTATAGAGAATAAAAGAAAACAAACAAACAGAAAGCACATCCATTACAAGGTATACATGTACTAGAAGTAAAGCATAAAACTGCTCATTAATAACGCACAATTCCCAAAGGGAAAAAAACCCTTACAAAATACAGTAAGTCACACAAACCAGTATCTAATACAAATTCCTGTATGAACATAAGCTTTTTCCAAAGCTCTCTGTGGCAGTCATCACCTCACAATGAAAGCAGGTGCTGGGAGAAGGTAAAAGGACCAAGCAGTTACTGCAGAGCGCCACACTGGTTACTGTAGATACTTTTTTGGGTGTCTGCAGGGGTTATGGATCTTGGAGCCAACGAGGAAGTGTGGAGGAGGCATGATGTTGGCATGGATGGCATCACCTCCAGCTACTCGGTTTCCTTTGCTTTTCTCGGGAGTTCTTCACAGCACTGCCTCACATCTCATCTCTCCCACCACCAAGCACGGATCCTCCCTGTCGAGCTCTCCTCCTCAAGGAGAGGGCAGCTTGGACTGTCTGCCAGTGTCTGCAAGCTACTTACAGCATGTCTTTGCTGGGGGGCCTTTTTGTTCCCAGCTGAAAGTGCTTTGAACTGTTCTGCAATGCTGATGTCATATTCTTTTTAGGAAACGAGGAGAATCTTTCAGGTTTAGTGTGAATCTAAAGAATCCTGCCTCTGTTTTATTTGAGGTGCTGTGTTACAAGGTGTAACACCTCAGGTGCACTGTGGCAGCTCCCTCAGGTCTCTACAAGCTGGGGGTGTGTACAGGAGCTGATGAGTGAGTGGGCCAGGCTTCAAGCTTTCCTGGGACAGGATGGAATCTAATGCCTGCAGGGTGGCACTCCCACCCGTGAATTTGTTGTTTTAGGCACTGCCTGCCACTACTCAGGGATACCTGGCATGTTTAGTTGCTGGTTTACAGAGAAAAGGGGCATGTGCATGTTGGTATCCTACTAAGACTGGGCTTTATTTGAAGACTGGGCTTCCACTCCTGTGGTTTCCAGCTTTGTTGGGTCCTCCAACACTATTTATTCCTGCATGGCTTTAGTCATGTACCATCCTGAACTCCAGCAGCCACGAATTAAATCACTGACAAGAGTGTCCCTTTTGAGTTCAACAGAAGACTAAAATTCATTCAGCCAAAGAGGTACAAAAGGAACATTTGATTATTCTTTAACAAGGTGTTGCTCACGTTGTGGTTGCATGGTAAAATACATGGTTATTTTAAAGTTAGGGATTAAAGTCAGATTTGCAGGACAAAATATTAGACGTGAAGGATTAAATTGGCATTATCATGGTTTTGTGTTATGATTTCCAGATGAACTCCTCTGTTTGCTTGTCATTGCCAGGTTCTCCATGTATATTTCTTAAATAACTGAATTTCATAGGATTTGCTCATGTAATTGATACTGTATGATTTTAAAATAACCCCGTCCCGTGGAAAGTTAAGTCAACCTATTGCAACCCAGTGACCAAGTGCTCCACATACTTCTGTGGCAGAGTCATTGCCTTTCTGGCTGACAAATGGATTCTGAGATTTGAGTGGGGTAGACTCTGCAGCCAGTCAGTGGCTGAAGGAATTGGACTATTGCCTTGTGAAGAAGAGGGACAATGGAATTATTGCTTTTGAAATATACAGTTTGTTGATTTTTTTTCTGTTTCTCTTTCAGCTTCAAGGAGTATTGGGGGTGCAATGGTGTTGCATCCTAATAAATAATCCTAATAAATAATATCCTCTTCAAGAACCCGAATTTAAGATGGGCTCAAATGTTTGATGTCTTAGCAGAATCATGGCCAGTGATCTAAAAATGTGCATTATGCTTGAAGTGATTGCTACTCTGCAGTCTGACTCAATGAGAGGGCTCTGCTTACCTTGCAATGCATAGGACAACATGGTTAACAGTGATGTGGATTGCCAGCATCTACCCTATTGTGATAAAATGTTCACCAGAGAACTTTGGAAAAACTCACATTCAGGATTCTGACACTTAGATTAGGCTCAAATGGCAATTGATAGATGGGGAGGCAAAGAAAAATTATCTACCAAAGGTTTGTCTTGTGGTCGTTTTCCACCTTTGTGTGGATTTGCCAGAGCAACTTAATTTTCTTCCTACTGAGCATTTTCTCAAATATGATGCTTCCTTTCAGAGATAATAGTGTCAGTCTAGAATTAAAATATTGCTAACAGACTACTTTATCCTGGAGACTCTTTCTATATCATTTGCCCTTAGGAGTTGTTAGAATGGTGTCTGTCTTCAGGTGACTTGCTCAATCTCCCTCTTGTAGTCTTTCTCTCTCCTGCTTATCCATAATTTTTTCAGCTCTTGTAATTTAGTTGGTTTTCTTGAAAGCTGCTCCTTGAAGTCTGGTCTTACCTCTCCCATCTTGAGGCACATCAATATAATTTTCTGGAAGACATAAAGCACAAATGGTTTCCATAATGTTTCAGGAGCACCCAACACCAAAGTATTTCCTGTGAAGAAAAACTTCTAGTATTCTCAGTTGTAGATTTAATTTAATTCACATTTAGGCAGTACTGTCATCCAGGGAGGACCTCCAGACAGAAATATGCAATTTTCTTACAACTCTGAGGGTTTAAGCCTTCACCCAAATCTCAGTCATATGAGACCTGCTAGGGTTTGACAGCTAATTCCTTTCTAATAATCAAATAGCCTAGACAGGCTTATTCATGTTGTTTTGTTCTGCCACTGTCCTTTTTTGATATTGGTAGAAATGCATATTAACACAGCACGCAAAACTGCCTCTTCTGAGGTCTGCACACAGATGAAGCTTAAAATGAGTTGTTCATATCTAGAAGGGAGTGTCAGGAGACTTAACTATAACTAATTGAAAAACCATCTGGGGAGAGAGAAACTGAAGAGTGTGAGCACATATCATGGCTTGCAGGCACCTCTGTCCTTCTCAGCACCTTCAGCTGTTTCTTCCCACTCTTCTGTGGATTGCCACGTGTGTTTCACCTCCTGTGAAATGCTTTACTAATCCACTATCTGCATAATTTAAGTCACTAGACTGTTTGACAGGATGCAGCTTCTTTTAGTTATCTATTTGCTTTTAAATAAATGTTTAGAGATGAAGCAGATAGAGCAGGCATTTGTATGTTCCAGGACAAAATGCAATTTTAAATGTGTTGGACACGTTCATGTATCAGCCACTTTTCCTCTACCTGAGTGTCCCAAAGTTGCTGCTGGCCAGGTCCTTCTTCAGGAAGGACATTGCATTTTTCTAATGCCACAAGGCAGTAAAACAAATCAAGGTGGTTGTAAAGAGAGAGCCACTGCAGTTCCTGGACCCAAAGACCACAGTAAAGTTCATGAATATTTGTCTGCAGCACAGAAGCTAAAATATCACTCCCGTGAGTAGCTTTGGATTTCCTGCCACTGGATTTCCTGCCAATTCCTCTCATCTGTCTAAAGCTATGGGAGAACGAGTGGGAGGATGGGAACAGCAGAGCCAGCAACACATAGACCCCCAACACTCAGCTCTGAAAGCCTCTTGCAGCAAGTAGGAAGTTTTCACCCTGCACTTTCCAAGCTGGAGGAGTCTGGTGCCGAGGTCGCAGCCTCTCCCTGAAACTAAACCCTGACAGGACAGTTGCTAGGCTAAAAAGTCCTTTTTCCCTACAAAAAGTGAAGTGGGGCATGTGATTGGTTGACTGACTGGTGGCTGGACCAGTAAGGTTGAGGGGACCTGCTTCAGATCATTTTGCAATAGCAGGATCCCATAAAAAATACCTGCATTTTCCTAAGAAAGATGAATGCCAATTTCCATGTGCAAGAGTGTTCTATTCCAGTCTCCCAACACAGCGCACTTGGCAACAGAAACCCTGTGTCTGTCACTTCTGGTCACTTTTACAGGATTTTAATGCATTTAGAGCTGAAGGCTGTTCTCTGGAGGTGGCTCAGGTTGCCCCTTTTCCCTGGCAGAGGTTATTGTCACTGTACAGCACCCCAGGCTGTCACTGCTGCTCTTCCCAGAGGAGCTGTGGCTGCCCCATCCCTGGAAGTGCCCAAGGCCAGGTTGGACAGGGCTTGGAACAACCTGGTCTAGTGGAAGGTGTCCCGGCCCATGGCAGGGGGTGGAACTGGATGAGCTTTAAGGTCTGTGCCAACCCAAATCGTTCTGTAGTTCCATGATTTTCATTGCCTGACAAGGCAGCAGCCAACTAAAAGATTGTCTCTTCTTTGACAGCAATAACTGCTTGATGGCTCAGTTCTGCTGGAATGAAATGCCATCCTTTAGTAATGGAGGAATGATTCAGAGCCTCTGGAAGCAAGTTTTTTCAGAGATTTCTGCCATTTTTCTTACAAATGAGGTAAACAGTTGCCACATTCACCATTACAAGGCCTCTGGTTAACCTGGTGTTGACATAAAAGCGCCATCGATCACCACAGTCCCTTCAGGCCTCAGATACACCCTGGATCCATGATTTACACAAGCTGTGGCTCATGGTTCACACGAAAGTGACTGGTCTGTGCAACTGTTCAGGTTTTACTCTGGCATAAAATGGCACTACACTGATCCAAGCAGGCCTGCTGTGATCTGCACCCGCTGAGGTTCTGCTGCAGTGCCTTCCAATCTGGTCAGTGGGAGAAAGGCTTTTGCTCTCTCTGGTCACAGGAAGGGCTGGGATGCCAGGCTAACAAACAGCTTTCTGCAACAAGAAGCCCTTGGCGGCTACACCGATTGTTACAGGAAACAGGAATGTGCCCTCCTTCCCCAGAAATGGAAGGACAAGGGAGGACAGAGCACAATGCACCAGGGCTTCGTAAAAGCCTCACCAGATTGAAAGGAAGGATATGAGAAATTAATTGCAGGACAAGCATTAAATGAAAAGCCATTCAGTTCTCAAAATATATTTCAAACCAGAAATAAATAGAATATAATCTAATCCCTCTGCCTGTGGAGTCTGCCAAAGAGCAGGGAAATAATTTTCATAGTTTGGCCTCTGTAGACTCCTATGGCTATGTTATACAGAGCATGTAACGTTATATCCAAAATATATACTGAAAGGTTGCTTGGGTTACCAAGACTAATTCTTAAAAGTTACTAAATTCCAGAACGAATGCTGCTGGTTCAATCTCAATTTGCCCATCTTGTTTGCATGAAAGAAAGTGGAAAGCCTCAGACTTCTTAGGTGGGGCTCCTCATCTTTCTTAATTTGGGAGAACATCACAATAGCTGAATGATTCAGGTTTTTCCAATGCAGAGGAAACTTCAACAACAAGAAAAATTTGCTTCAGGTTGGCTCAGTGCCGAAGAGATTGAATGTTCAGGTTTTTTTGAATTGACAAGGAACAATTCAGCATTAAGCAGTGGCCCTGGGTGCTGCCATCTTGCCATAAAGGAGCATTGGATTTGCCTCTACTTTCATCCCCAGGCTGAATTACCTCACCTTTGATGGATCACAAATTCTCCTCTGGTCTAGCTGTGAAATGCATCCCGGCCCCTGCATGAGGTTCAGATAAGAGGAGGACCTTAAGTGGTGGCAAATCAATTTTGTCACAGCCACTGTGTAAAATGACCACCATCACTGATAGCTACCACTAATATTTCTGAATAATAGCTGGCTCAGGGAGGACAGACATCTGGTGCTTAGGAGTTTAAACAAAAGTCAGGCACTGGAAATGTTCAACTTGAAAAACAGACTGAAATTTCAACTCAGGTGCTGTTCCTACCATAGCTGACAGTTCTGCAAAAACGGAGAGTAATGTCAAAATATGTTTGAAAGCGAATACCTCAGGATGGTGTTAAGGTTTAAACGGAATAAATGTGCAATACATGCCTGATTCACCAGAGTTAAACAGTGTTGCTCTGCAGGTGGGAAGAAACCATTTGGATTATTTAAATTTCCCTTGCATTATGCTTACAGCAGCGTATTTGTTCACGCTGCAACGAGCTAACCTCAGCACAGTGTCTGTGAGGGCAGACACAAGGTGTGCAGGTCACCTGTCAGGCTGTTCTCCCTTCCACCTGGAAAATGCAGGTGGGAAACAGGCATGTGCTCACTTCCACTGCTCTTTCACAGCAGAATTGCTTACCTGTGTAATGGGAGCTAATTATCACCTAAGGGCATCACGTGTTAAAGGGTGATTGCTGTCGGCTGCCTCAGCCAGCGCAGTACTGCAGAATGTATTCAAGAGCCGCAGTGACTGCTTGCAATGGATCATTAGAGAAGATTACTGGAAAAAATCAACCTGTGAAGCAGCGCAATTTTAAAGAAGTTTCCATCTGAACAGTTTGTTGTGCGTGCTGGTGAGTCTGCTTTTTAAATCGTTCACTACATTTCTTAAGAATCTCACCTCTAATAGACTAGTTTAAGCCTGTGCAACTCCCATAAGGGCTTGGGGGATATAAACCAAAGTGCAGATTGCACCACATCACTTCTGAGAGCTGCTCCCCGGCTTTAGAGGGACTTTAGAAACTCTGGGAATATCTTGTGTTCCCAAGGGACGGGCTGGCTCGGGCAGAGAGTTGCTGGCAGGTGTCAGGGAGGTACCTGCTGGCTGGGTCGTGCTGCTGCCCTGCAGAGGAAGGTTGGTGGGTCAAGGGAGAGGTGCAGGGCTGGTCTCTGTGCCAGAGGGAAAGACAAGAACTTAAAAGATTTAAACTCCACTGCTGCTTATTTTCCAGATAAATCTAAACCGAATACTAAGACCTTCTAATTAACAAGAGCTGTGTCACCCCCACTGGTGTGTAGTCACCCATGAGATGGAGTTATCACACCAGTGGAGGGGCTTGCTTTGCCTCTTTAAATTACTTTTAAATTCGATTCCACAACTTTCCGTTGCTAATATTGAGTTCAGAAACAGTTTTCAGAGGAGCACTTTGCCTATAGCATGTGTTTGGGCTTCACACTGGTAGCCCCACTGGTTTGAACTTGTGTCTAGGGCAGTGCTGTGATCTGGAAGCCAGAGAGCTGGGAAACAAATTTTGCAGCCAGTCAGGAATTGGTTTTGATCAGCCTGGTTTTGGTACAGCACTCTGGTCTCACTCCCAAAGGTCTGGCTGCTCTTTTGGTAAGTGAGGCTCGGGATCTGCTTGGATCCAAGGCCAGTCCCACAAACGGAGGCAGGAGGAGATTTGGCACTTGGAGTGAGCCTGTAGAGCTGCTGCAGGCAAGGGCTGGCCTCCTCCAGCTCCTTCCCCTGAACTGCGGGTGGTAAAACAGCAGCTGGCTTAGCTTTTGTTATTAATATGGCTGCCTGGCCAGCAGACCAAAGCTAAGAGGGAAAACTGGTTTCCTCTAGAGTCTCTGGAATATCTGTAACTGTACAAATTAAATACATCTTTTGTCCCATCAGCTGGGTTGGGTGGGAGAGGAATGAAACCACACAGGATACAATTTTCTCTCTTTTTTACTAATGGCCGTATTTTACAATACTCACTTGCAAAGAGCAGTGATATGAAACCAATTGGGTTGCTAACATAAATAAATATTACTTACTGTAAATAATGGTTTCTGAAGTAATCCTATGCTCCTGAAAGTCTAGTATTTTTCAATTAGTTGAAATGTTTTTCATTTGGTACTTCCTGAATTGGTTGATACTCCTGAACACTGTTCTGGAAAGTAAAAGCATCCAGGAGAATTTCTGAGGTTTGTTTTTATTTTAAATGGAAATATGAAGCATTCAAAGTTTGATTTACAAGTTTTGAATGGAGGAACAGATGAAGGTTTCAGGACATAAGTTGTAAGATGATCACTGAAAAGCTGTGTTTTTCCTCACTGAAGAGCTGCAGTCTGACTTTTCATGATCTGAAATGTTTTCTTCCTCCTCTTAAGGTTATTTCAGAAAAATACTCAAAACACCTCGGGCCTTCCAAAGTGCCTTAAAAGAGTGGATGGCCAATTACAAGTAAAACTGGAAATTAGCTGGACTTACTAATTCTCCAGCTATTTACGAAACCCTTGTGTCACAACCAGGGTGCCTGAATCAGATGTGTTGCCTGAGGCTGAAATTCATCTGGTTGATTGTTGACGAATTTTCCTGCTAATATGTGGCAGCCATTAAATAGCTGATAACACCTGAACCAAAATTTCTTTGTATGATTCACCAAAAAAAACCCAACCCTGATTTTGCTATGCAAACAGTTTGAGCTGCCTTCAATTTTTTTCAAGACCCTAAGGCATCATAATGCCAAGCTGAATGTGGGTATCGTGCAAGGAACTCTAGACTTATCATTCCACTTGAGACTGTGCTCATTTTCACATATTTTTCGTGTAACTGGAGTGACCAAATAGCTTTAATTGCTCTCCTGTCATAGAGGACGATATTTAAAAACAGAGGAACTATTGGGAGAGGCAAGAGAGTATTTTTTTGTCTGCTTCTTCAAGGTCCAAGCACGTTGCTTTGGAAAGGAGATTTATTGCTGTGTGTAGTGTAATTTAATGGCAGAGATACTCCAAGTGGGTTTCATCCCACCTAACCGCAGACATCAGAATGGTAAGATGGCTTAATTTTGGAGAGTCACCTCAGAGTCCTTTAGAAACAGAAAGCAACAGGCACCTCTGCAGAGCTACTCTACTCCTCCTCAGGCTCCAAAAGAAACCAATAGTGCAGGAGCCTAAGAGTCCCAAGCCTAACTTAGGAAAGGAGAAGACCTACTGCCCCCAAAAACTGAATTATAAAAATGTGCAGCGCTAGTACGGGTTTCTCTTAATGTCATCTTCACTCTCATACTGCCACATGCAAATATACAATTTTGTATGTAAATATATGCAACTCTGTTTTACAATCCAGTGCCACTAAGTGGAAGGGTTTCTGTAGTCTCCTGGTTAGAAATCCTCTTCCCTCATGTTCATGACCAGATTTGATTAACATGTATAACAGACCCGTAACATCCTAAAAGATTTTGGCCTGTAGGTATTTCCTCAAACACAGCTACATCTGGAAAAAGAAGCAGCTTCTTTTCCTAAAGATGTGCAGGCCTATATTTTTTTTTCTCCCTATCTCACAAACTCAGTGGCAGTAAAGGTGAATCCCTGAGGCTCGGGACATGCCAAGAGATGCTTCATGTTCCTGTGGGTGGGGTAGTGGATGGGCACTATCTGGAGCAGGGCTTGATCCTCAATCTGTTCTTGGTACTCCTGTAAAAGCTTTCCAAAAAATCTGTGAACTTGAATATTTCTGCATCAGTGGTAAGGACTGAGCTATCTCTGGTTTCAGCTCATCCCAATGTCCCAAAAGCTGATGTCACCAGCTTTCAAAATCTGTTCCTAGAGACTGGCTCTGACACACCTCAGATACTCAAATATTCTCCATGTTTGCTGAACTCTTATACAGCAGTGCCAAACCATTCATCTTGTATCCAGGAGAGCACAGTGGAAAGTACAGGAGGCTTTACAAGAGCGTGCCCTTCTGTGTTAAAATTCAGGTACATGATGGGAGAAAAAGGCCTCCTTTCGTGCTGACTGACAATTTGAATTTAACAGGTCCTCTAGAAATTGAAAGTGAGGTTAAAAAAAAAAGGCAGTAAAACTTGCCATGTGATTTATGCTGTAGTTTATTAGGACACTGCCTTTCCCTGCTCACACAGTCTCCTAATGCACCAAAAATACTGACAGGGATATTTTTAAAACCCACAAACACCAAAACTTTGGTTTAACAGTATTGCCTGATTCAGAAAGAAGAGCACTTATAGAGCAGCCTGGTAACTTTTAATTTTTTAAAATTTATTTATTATAATAGTATAAAATATAATTATTTCTAATTATTTATTATTATAATTTATTTATAAATGAAGGACATAACTAAAAAGGCTGTGTAAGCTATACTCAGTATAGCTCAGAGTATCTTTGCTTATGGGGAAGGTCAATTCCAAGTGTTGTAACAGGTCTTTGCAAGTTATAGCTGAGGGTAAATGCAGCTCAGTTGTACAGGACAATGTGGTTGGTACCTTGGCATTAAATGTACAGAAAAGTTAGTGATTGAAGGAGAAATGTGGCCAGATGTAAGGAATGAGTGTGTTTCTCTATGTATCTATTTATCTGGCCCACAGTTTCTGTATTTAATCTCTGACATTTTATATATGGGTGTAGCTTAGCTTCTTTGTAAAATTCAAGAATAATCTCCTGAGCAAAGCAACAGCTCAGGCCAGCCCACATCAGGTGAATATCCTGCTCTTTTTGCCCTAACACTCTCTGCCATCTTGGCATCAGCAAAATTCAATCTATTAAAATTGCTGCCTAGCATGTCCTGATGTCCAACAGAGGCTAAAACCCAACCACTTTTGTGGATATTGAACTTCTGAAACATACTGCAAGGGGAAGGGGGGTCAGCCAAACATGAGACTGGAATGTTCTGGTACCATTTCCAGGGCTTTGAGGTGCTGACTTGTTTCGAGGCCCACAGAAGTCAGTAAAACTGAAAGCCACTGAGATTTCAGGGGACTTATGTTAGAAGCAGGACAAGAGTTTCTCCCAGATCCTATTTCAAAGAAGGTGGCAATGTTGGTTTACAAAGCCGATCAAATGAATGTATTGCTTGAACTGGATCCCAGCTGGACAACTAAGAAATACTCCAGGCTCTTGTTCCCCTGGTAGGAGGGTGGGTGCTGCAGGGGCAGGGGGGCAGAACAGTGGAGGAGGAGGAAGGTGCCCAATTCCTGTGCTGGCCTCCAACAACCAGGGAGCCCCTCTGGGTGCTGGAACTGCTCCTCAGCCTCTGCACTTCATTTGACTAAGGAAGTTACCCCCCTTTCTTTCTTCCATTTCCATTTTTCTCTTCTGAGTATGAACAATCTTCTGAGACAAGATGCATGTGCTGCTTCCCTCTGCCTCGCCAGAGGCTCAAATTGCTCCAGCTGCACAACCATCTATTTAGGAGGGAGGAATCAGTTTCAGCACTTGAATTTTGAGCACCAAACCTGTGGTTTAGCCCAGAGTTGCGTATCTACTCCAAGTTAAATTAGCTTTTTTATTTACCCCTGCGCAATACAGGAGATTCTGTCATTTCTGGAAATAAAATGTGTATTAATGACATGTGAGGAAAAAGGTTTTTTTGAAATAGTTATTCTTTTTACCAAAGAGCTTTATTTTCTGTTCTCACTTTTCAGTATTAACAGGGCTAGTCTTCTGAGTCAGAGCTCAGGAGAAAATATGTAGTAATTACTGTGTTGAGAGTTTTCATTGTAGGATGAAACCAGTCGTGTTTCCTGCAACTGTTCTTTCTGTGTATGTTTTTCTTTTCACAACTGAATTTGTGTGGCTTTTCTAGCAGCAGGAAAATTTAAACTGTTTCTTTTAAAATAAGTTTCTGAAGATACTTCAAAAAACAGCACAGAACCGCTTTTTAACATTAACAAAAGTATCAACAGCTAAAATCAATAGGAGTACAGCCTTTGAAATTTAATCTGGTTCCTGTTTGGCTTCCTGTTGCAGATCCAGTATATGTTTCCTTGCACATAATCATCCAAGCAATAAATAATTTTTAACTTTGTTTCTTTGCAGTTAGAAGCAGAAGGGTAACAGCCACAACTCCACCATTGCTTACAGCACTACGTACTGGAAGTGATGTCAGAAAGGCAATTTTATGCAGAAGTGCTTCTTCTCTCTTTCCTCCCCAGCTTTCCCATGTAAAAAAGCGACAGGAGAAACTGAGGTGTGTTGTGATGTGGAAAGAGAAGAGGCCAAGGAGCCTGGGCAATTTCAGCAGAGTGCATAGGCGAGGAAACAATTTCTGTTCCGTGGTTATCTGCGCTGTGCGGCTGGTTTTACACAGAAACGTGTTTTGACGCCAGTGCTGGAGCTGGGACTGGTTTATTATTTTTATATTGTCTCACAGCTGCATCTAGATATGGGTCTGCTGGGGTATCAAATGTCCTTTGGCTGCAGCAGGAACTCTGTGCATGGCTCAGTGACAGTGTATGACCCCTGCAGAGCAGCATTTCTTGAGGCAGAGAGAAAGAAAACCAGTGCTTGGCTGGTGTCACACGACTGAGGAATTCCACTTGGTATGGCATGGTTTGAATGATAATTTACAAACTGTGGAAATTTTTTTGTTGTGAACCGTTATGACTGCCAGCTGGTGGGTTATTCTTATTTTGTTCTATGTTACTTTTCATTATTTGCCCTTTTTTTTTNTTTTTTTTTTTTTTTTTTTGCATCTCTGTGCACATCTCCTATTGTGGATCTATTGAATGCTTATTTTTTCATGACAGAAATTTAAGCTTCTTAGAGCTGCCCAGTGATAACTGCAGCTATCATGTGTGCACCTCACCATTCTAGGAGAGGCAGAAAGGCTGTAATAATTCAGGATGATTAATTCCACAACAGCTCTAACACACACACGCTGTAATAGACCCCATTGCTGGATGCTCCTGTGCCCACTATAATCTCACAGTGCTTCCACACGAAAAGCTGGAAGCCTGTTACATACAAAAATAATCTTTACCACCAGTGGCTCCCTGCACCCACAGAACCTGAGAGATGAGAACTGGGCAGGTGGTGCTGGGATGAGGCTTTGCCCAGAGATTCCCATTCTCTGGAGCGATTATGCAATCACTGCGCAGTCCCACTGCCATCAGCAGCTATTATGCAGCAGCTGCATAATCAGGCATTTATTGGAAGAGGTGGGGAGGAGGAAGGCCACATGTTTGTCCCCTGCAGTCCTGAATGGCAGAGGGTGATACAACTGGAGAAAAGCCTTGTGTGAGTTTTGATGTGCAGCTGTTGGTTTGTGTTTTCTGACTGCTCAGTAAGCATGATGAGCTTGCCATGCTGGGAGAGTGTGATGCCTGGGTCACACCAACCTCCTGCAGCTCCAGGCTGGGGCAGAGGGGCTGGAAAGCTGGGAAAGGCCCTGGGGGTGTGGGGGCAGCGGCTGGACATGAGCCCAGCTGTGCCCAGGGGGGCAAGAGGCCAATGGCACCTGGGCTGTGCCAGCCATGGGGTGGCAGCAGGGCCAGGGCAGTGACTGTCCCCTGTGCTGGGCACTGCTGGGCCACACCTCAGATCCTGGGGCAGTTCTGGGCCCCTCAGGACAAGATGGACATTGAGGGGCTGGAGCGTATCCAGAGAAGGGAACGGAGCTGGGGAAGGGGCTGGAGCACCAGGAGGGGCTGAGGGAGCTGGGAAAGGGGCTCAGCCTGGAGCAAAGGAGGCTCAGGGGGCACCTTGTTGCTCTTTACAACTATCTGGAAGGAGGCTGAAAACAGGTGGGGGTCAGTTTCTTATCCCAGATAATAAGCAATAGGGTGAGAGGAAACAGCCTCAAGTGACACCAGGGGAGGTTTAGGTTGGATATTAGGGGAAATTTCTTCACTGGAAAAGCTGTGAAGCACTGGCAGAGGCTACCCAGGGCAGTGGTGAAGTCCCCATCCCTGGAGGGATTTCAAAGCTGTGTGGATGTGACACTTGGGGACACTTGGGTTTGGCAGTGCTGGTGGAATGGTTGGACCTCAAAGAGTCTTTTCCAGCTTAATGATTCTATGCAAACTGATGTTGATGTGAGTCTTCTGGGACTGCAGCCTCTCCCGTTCCCCAGATAAATCAGGTTTTTAAAGAACTGTTCTCTTAGGGTCCTCAGTTTGGCCAGCTGTGCAGACCTAGAGTCCCATTCTTCCCCCTGTTGCTTCTATTCCACAAGCTCCCTTGCCAATTTTAAACTCACAAGTAATGGGTGTTCTGCTGCATCTCAAGACATTTCCTTGATCAACTGCCAACTTTAAAAGAAGTGCACATTTGGAGGAGATGAGTCCCACTGGCAAATTTCAGCTGGATAAACAACTTCTATAAACTCATCTTCCAGCATAATGTCAAAAAAATTAATCAAGCCAGACTTCCAAGCAATTTCATCCATCTTAAGATAGGTGGAATGAATAACCCCCTTGAAATGCCTCTCTCAATGTGTTAGTGAGGATAACTAGAGGATACAGGACTTTTAGATGGCTACATTGACTGAGTTTAATCCTGCTCTTTATCACCAGTAAAGATTTATATAATTAGATCTTCCAGGTATTGGATATTTTTCTCTCTTTGTTTGCTACAGCCTTCTCCTATCTGAAATCTCCTTGCCACGAAGAATTTACAGACTGAGCTAAAATTGCCTTTTAATGTCCTTTTAGCCTTGAGCTTCTTAAACTCCTTAGTTTGACAAACTTTCCAGAAGTCAGATAAGCTCTGCAGCTCTTTCAGAATGCTTTCCCATCTGTCAATAGGATTTTTCCTGCTCCAGCCCTTAGGGAAGGTGGTGTTTCCCTCTAGCAATCTCACCACTACTCGTGAGACAACAGCTCCCTACTTCTAATTGGCATCTCCTCTCTGTGCGCTCCAGAATTCCACTTTCTTGTTAAGCCATCATATGGTGTAGGAAACTGATGGGGAGGAGTTATCTGTTGTATCACTGGGTTTTTCAAATCATTCCAGGATATTCTCTATCGGCAGTGCCTACAACGGAGCACTGGAGAGGGAGCTGTGCAGTTTTACTCTCACTCTTGTTACACAACCACTACAAAACTTCACATGACTTAAAACAGTGTCAGTATTGCCAGATATTTTCAGTGTGGCCCTCAGTACCCAGACAGGTTTTCCATTTCCTCTGTCAAATGGAAGCACCAGGAGCTTACCCAAGCACTGTGCAGACAAACACACCACAGCCTGCTAAGGACTCACAGACTCCTGTGGTAACAACAGCACTCCAGCTCAGGCAGCAGCCTCTGAGAAAGATAAAGCCAGACAATCCCCTAGCTCCTATTTACTAATTTTTTTTCAACATTCTAGACTGTCTGCACTTATTTAACCAGAATAAAGGTAAAAAAATTAAACTGAGGCAGCTATTGCCCTCACAGGTGAAATTTATTAGTGTAACAAACACTGCAAGATTAGGACTCAGAATGGGAAGATGGGGATTATTCCTCACCATCCTAATGCTTAAGGTGTTTTTTCCTATTATCTCACTTGTCTCTAACTCCTTCAAAACCCACCCCTTGCAGCCAAGTATGATTGTTGGACTGCTTCAGATATATTTTTACTTTTGCTTTATGTATTGCCAAGGAAAAGACGGGAAGAGTCAACCTGAGGCTGAAGCAACCTTCCTTTTTTTCAACAGCGTGTCAATTAGGTAATATTTTTAACACACCTACAAAAATGCGTCCACATTTTTTGTCTTCTTTTAGTTGTTCATGCAAACACTGGGGCTCTTTTTAATTGGGATGCCTATTTTTGTTATGCTCTGAAAGGTTTCAGTGAATATTAACAAAAAAATACGGAGTCAACTCTCAGTCCATCATGTAATTTTCTTTACAATGTCTTAAAATGCAAATTAAGCAGGTGTTCTTCTGGTTGCTGTTAACTTCAGCAGCATGAGAGAAGTCTGGGAGGTTTTGGGTGAGTGAAAGGCTGATCTCTGGCTGCCTTCCAGTCACAATTTCTTCAGAACATCTTTGGTGAAGCCTTGCTGGAGATGAGCAGGTACCAGGTGCTGGGTTCAGCAGCTCCCTGTGACTCACCACTTTCCAAAGACTGTGAACGCAATAGAAAATTCCTTTGCCTCCCTCCTCTGCGTGAGTGATTAAAATCTGTATCACTAATCAACGCAGAATATAGCTAATGACTGTTTAATTAATTTACTGTAATTCTTGATGAAGCAGTTCCTTTTCCACGTGACAGCCATGATTTCCAGCAGACAGGAGGGGGCCTGTGTGTCGTGTGCTCAGCACAGCTCGGCTCAGGGATATGATCAGCTCGTTAATACACACAATTCCTGTAACTAGGATGACTCCTTTGTGCATAGACTCCTCCCTGATGTACCAGAGCACCAGTACTTCAGGAAGAAAAATTGTAGGTGGAGCTCGTTCCCTTCCAGATTTGAGCCCCACAGTCATTTTTCTGCCGTGAACCGCTGTGCAAATACCTTTCCATCGCTGCCTTTAACATTTACTGTCAATGGTTCCATCTCCCCCCTAATTCCACCTCTGAGATTCTGTGGAGCCTAAGTAAAGGTTCCCACTACATAGAGACACCAGGAAATAGATAACCCTATTGGAAAGTGAAGTGAAGTAGCTTATTTCCACACATAACAACTTTTTACATGTCTTTTTTTACCCTCCTGTATATTATGATGGGTGCCAAGTTTCAAGCAATTATTCCTCTGCTGCTGTTCCATGGAGGCTACATAATGTTGTGCTGATTAAACTTATTTCAACATTGTTTGAAGGAATGTGCCTCAGTTGTTCTGTTTTGGGATCATGTGGGACTAACATTAGCAGGGTTTCTAATTGTGTTGCAGTGACATGTCATATTCCTGCTATTTCATGTCCTAAGCTGGTTTTATCTCCTCAGCTTTGCAAATTTCTGAGAAACTTTTTATGTGTGTTTCAAACTCTCCTCAGAGATGTTTTTTTTCTGCAGTGAATTGTAGATGTCTGTGCATATGTATTTATGACAGTGTTGATCATGTAACTTCCCCAAAACCTTTTAAGTTCCTGAAAATTATTTGCTGATTGACATCAGCATTCTCTCATGCCTCAATGAAGAGTAAAATGACTCAGATTTCAATGCTTTTTGATTTATTTTGCTGTTGAGACTTAAACAGCCAAGATATATCTGATATCTTGCTAATAATGAAAAACTCTCTTATTTCTGGCCTCTTCTTGAACTGTTCAGTGAAACATCATTATAAAACCAAGGTCATGCAGACATGTGTTAGCACTTTTCTGATGAAATGACTACTGTGGTTGTTTTCATTGTCATCTCATCAGGGGACAGGGACAATAAAATTAATGATGTGGCAGATTCCTGATCTCAGCTCTCACTGAAAGTAATTGCCTGACATTATTACCATTTATGGTCCTGCCTTCAGCATTATCACGTAAGTTTCTGATGATTTAATTAATGTCTGATATCCCATAATATGCCATCGTTTCACACAGAAATTGTAGCTTACTTAGAAGATCTTTTGCTACCCCATAGAAGGATTATTTATTACATATGGCTATTTGTTTAATAATAACTCTAAGAACAATAAATAGGTCAGCACAGGATCTTCAGCTCTGTTACCTGCTTGTTCCTCCTTGAGTTTAGGGAGTTACTTGTTTTTTGACATCCAAAATATACATTGGGAGTTCATTTTCCAAGGTGAAAGCAATGGCATCTTACTTCAGAGACTGTTATCTTGTTTTTTCTTCTTTTTCCTTCTCACTTCTGTTAAAAGCACCAAGTGTACATTGTTGTTTTGCAGGTATTTTAAGTAGTTCTCTGGGGCTTAAACTACTGAAGATGGGCAATATCCTGTCTGTATTTTTTTTTCTTTTTGAGAAGTGCTTTCTTCCAGGTCAGAACAATGAATTGCACTAAATCTCCAACTCAGAAATCCTATTGCCACTTCGCATACAGCAAGGCTTGTCCATTTAGGTCTTTAACCTGAGCTCCCCAGCACCTCCCCTTTTATTCTTTCTACCACTGGAAATATCTTTGGGTGATGCTAAAGTTTCTCTGTGGTACTTCAGAACCCAAGTGAGGAGGTTATTTTATTTTTCTGTGCATATTTAAAATATATTAAACATGTTCATGCTGTTAAAATTACTATTGAGCATCTGGCACCTAAGACAATGCAAGGGGTAGGACTTCTATAACTACCTAAATATTTATAGAGTCTTTTAAAGTTTACTGGTTTCTATTGTGACAGAGGAGATGGAATTGCCTGATAGAATTTGGGTTGTCACACTCCTTCCTGTGTGATGGTACAGTGTTGTGACATTATGAAGTGAAATTGTGGGCTTAATTGGAGTCTTCTGATTTCACATGAATTTTATGCTGCTATCTGCTACTTCAGTGGTGCCATTCCAGATCTGTATCGTGGAGATGAGGTAATGATCTCACTGCAAAAAATTCTATCTTGAGTGGATGAGAAAATTTAAATACAGAAGATGTTCAGATCTGATTTCCAGGAATTTTACTAGATTTCATTTCTCCATGTCCAGAGTTCATTCAGCAGCCGTATTCAGATAACCTTTTAACCACTCACTTTTGGCCTAATCACTATTTTCTCACAAGTCATTTCCATATTTGTTAAATTGCTTCAACTGTACAGTCCCTTTGAAAGAAAGACTTTCTTGAAGCTGATGAATGCAATGAACTCAATGAAAAGGCTGAGAAACAGCTAAAATAGGGAGTAGCAGTCAGCCCACATCCCATGAATCTGAAGTTAAGAATGTAGAGAAATTAATGTGGGGTCTGTACTTTAGGGAGCTAAAGGAAAAGGAGAATATGGCATGAAATGAACAATATGTGCTACATATGTATCAACCGAAGATGCAGTTTGTGCATGTCAACATCCACAAAGAGTTAGATTGAAGTGGACAAAAAACCTTGCATATCGGCTTAGTTTCATGTGCTAACAGTGAATTTCTAAACATAAGGAAGAAAGCAAGCAGGCACTCAGTAACTTGAATTATTTAAATGCAAATGATGGAACCAAAATCTCCCAATTTTTTTGCACGTTGCAATATTGAGGCAGGCAAAGAAGACTTGGAGCACGGCAGATTTTGAGGTGTTTGGTTCCAAGCCTGCTGTGTGTTTCTGCTGTTGGCTTCCTGCCTGATGTGCTGGTTTGGGCTGGGGCAGAGCTAATTTCTATTTTTACAGTTATGTAGTTCCCAGCAAGCAAGGTAAGAATATTTAGAATAAAATACACTCAGCAGTATCTGTTATTCTAACCCAATATATTCCAAAGCGATTGGAGGCTCACAGATAATGGTAGGTGTTGCCTCACACACCTAATCTTTGTAACCAGATTTTCCAGGTGATGTCAATTCCCAGACAGTTCTTTCATAAAAACATATAATTTTCAATTCAATTGAAATTTCATTTCAATTCAATTCAAATTTCATTCAATTTTATTTCTTTTCATCTTTTTAAAAAAGCCAAACAAGTACTGGTATTCTGATTTGCCATATTTTGTCTAACATAAAAGTCTAGGCAGGGGCTCTAAATAAAAAGTATGCTTGGCCCTGTGATGCAAAATTTTGCATCTTTAAAATGGCACCATTCTATTCCTGTTCCGTGATTTTTGCAAATGTAAAGTTGAGATCTTTCTTGTTTCCTTAAATTGAAAGTAGGCAGCTTTTTTCTCCTGGTTACTGTGAATAACTTGAACCAAGAGCAGGTTCTGCACAAACTCCTCTGTCACCACAATGGCTCATGATTTTGGTGGACTGTGTTCACAGTGACCCACTGCAGCACCAGTGTCCCATGACACAGGCAAGACTGCAGCTCCTAGAAGTCACCAAAGGAAGCACTGCAGTGATACTCTACATCCTGTTTCAAAACTTGGTATCAAAGTGAATTCTTTCACTTAGTCTTTTAGCCACCAGCAAAATATTTATGTGGTTTTTGTACAGTTGCTGTGGACATGGCTCAGTTACCTGCTGGCTCCTAAACTCTGCCAGTCCTTTTATAGGCTTTGTTCTCTCAGGTGCTTTGGTAGTCATCTGAAGAGGTGTCAAGAAGCAGGTGAACAGCAGCAGGCTAAAAGCCATTCTATTTGTTGTCCAAAAGACAAAGTGCCCCAGAGGAATTCACAGCAAAAGCAGATTCCAGCCATTAATAAGGGAAAGTAAAATAGACTTGCCTTTGCCTAATCCATTCCAGCTGTGTAAAGGAAATAACACGGGGTAAGCCTGCTGGGCTGCTACCTTTCCTGATTCTAGACAAGCAGCAGGTTTCTGAAACTGAGACTCACGGAGCACGTGTGTGATCACAGGCGTTGCCTCTGCCTGCTGGTGTGCAGAAAGGCAGGGAACAGGGAGGCAAATGTTGGACTTCAAGACAGTATTTATGCCCTGTCATTTGCATCCTTGATGGAGGGCAGGAGGAGTTTAACATCAGCAGAGCAAGGCAGAGGGATCAGGTCTCCCTCTCACGTCTGGAACATGACACAGCCACGGAGGACCTGGAGGAACTCTGCCAGCCTGCCTTGGCCCACGCTTCTTAATGTGATCTTCCTTTCTAGTCTGACCATTTTAATTACTATTAATTAACAATATTCCCATGGTTGTGAGAACAAGTTGGTTCAGCAGCCAGAATTTCGATTCCCAAACTTGAAATATTTCATTTTATCACCTCCCTGGCTTTTACTTTGCTGAGCAGCAGAAACAATTTGCCTGCTGCTTGTAGCAGTTCCATCCCCAGCTGTTAGAGCTCACTCAGGTAACCAGACTGCAGATTCTCCCTCAGGCCAGTGAGCGGGAAAGGGCCCAGCTCGTGCCCCTCAGCCCTGACCTGAAGGAAGCACCACGAGGGAAGCCGCCGCTGTCTGAGCCCAGGCACTCGCGGGCTGTGACGGCGTTGGGGTTGCAGAAGGCACAGGGACCTTCCAATCCACCAGGAATCCACCAGGACACCTTCAGCCCACACAGGCTTTGGACAGCCCTCAGATGGTTTTCATACTAAAGAAGAAATCAGCATTAGTTGGGCTGCACAATCCACATGCTACAGGATGAAGCAACATTAGCCCAAAGGGGGTTGGATGCTCCTGAGATTAATGATTTTCCTTCCTATCCTGGCACAACACTGCAGAAGCAGCCAGTAGCTTTGCCTAATGGATTGCAGACCTCTTTACTTATAATAATATTATGGCTATACATGGTTCTCTTTGTCTCAAGTAAACAGTGAAGTGATCCACTCTGACAAAATGTTTAAACATCACAGGGATGGTTCTACCCACTCTATACTATTACTCGCTTGATTTTTCTCTCCGGCATACCCAATTCATTGCCAAGTCATGGCACTTAAAACTAGGGCAAGGAAAGAAATGCTGAAATAAAAACCAGTTACATAATTTTTTTTAAACCCAGGAAGATCCAAAAACTGCTTTACAAAACCATAGGTTAATCCTGACATCCTTCTTGGGACAGTTTCTTACACTGTCAGCTCTCTGCAGTACTCAAGGGCGTTGCAAGAATCACTTTCCTATTATCATCATGTAGTGTCTTCCAGAATGGGCATGTTTTTTTAACTGTGCTCAGATGAATGTAGTACAGGAAGTTAACAGCTTCAACAACATCTGTCATCACGAAAACTGGCAAACTGTTTTGGAAAATGTTTTTAATGGTATTTAAGTTTTTTATGCCTGGGGGTATATTCGTACCTCTCAGGATTAAAAGATCTATTCTGCATTTTCAAAATGCTCATCTGTACACAAGAACCATTCTTATGGTACAGTATCACCTGTATATATAAACATATATATATATATATATATACACACACACACACACACATAGTGTGTTTGTGAGGTGCTAAAGAAAAATGCTTATTTTCTCTTTCAGACAGAAAAGCTGGGATAAGTTTAGGACACACTAAAATGGCAACATAAACTGAAAAGTTGATTTTTTTAGACTGGAAACCCAGTGTGTTACCACAGCAGGTGTCATCATCTAGAATAATGGAAATTCAGGTAGAAAATTTAAAACCAGTATTTTAACAGATTCAGAAATGAAAATTGTGATTGAAACATTTCAATTGAAATTGAAAATGGTGATGGAAATTATAAATCCAGTAGGTCCATTGCACTTCTTCACTGATAGTATGGTTACATTTTGAGAAAACTGTACTGAGGTCATTCATCAAATATAGACTGCAGCAGAAAATCAGACTCTGAAACTAAGCTTAATTTCTGTAGGGCAAAATTACCATATTTTCATCTATATAACCTGCAGATTATCTAACAGAGAAATAAATAGCCAGGCAACCCACTCCCCACTGTTTTAGCAATTGCTGTAGTACACAAATCTGTCATTTTCTGAGGGAGCTGTTTACTCAAAATCCTCTTTTGCATGCTAAACATCTTGCCTGTGATCACCAGTGCCTATTGCTATTTTTTCTGTATCCAACTCAGACTGAATCATCTGTGCTCTTGGTTCATGGACTCCGAGTTCCAAAAGTTGCAGGTTACAAGAATGAAAATATGGCAGGTCCTGTAGTGTTTTACATGCTGAAATACAGGGGATAAATAGGGTTGTGATAGGGAAACATCTACTTATTTTTTCCACTGAGCAAGGAAAGGACTAGGGGCAAGAAAAAAAGAACAATTTTATGGGAACTGAGGGGAGCACAAATAGCTCACTGGGGAAGAAGTGAGTGTTACTGGAGTGACTTATCAATGCTCATCTCCTGCCAACACAAGGAGCATATGGGATGTGCTCACCTGATCCTAACATACACTGCCCGCTTAACGCTTTGGGAAAAGCAAAGGAACAGAATAACGGGAGTCAGTCATGAGAAGGGACCAGGAATCAAGCCTTCAAGAATATTGAATGGTTTCAATTTATAATGTTATGGCAGAGTGATAGTATATAAATTTGCAGATGCAGTCATTTTTGTACATGTACACACACATGTATTAAGCCAGGATAAAATTACTGTACTACAAATGCAGTTCTTAACACACATGGCAATTTTAACTGGAGACTGGGAAATCAGGGTGCAAAAAAGCTGGAAGAGGTAGAGGAAGGAAAAAGGAAAGAGGAAGTGAAAAGAAGGATGCTTACAACAAAACACAAGCAATTCTCTCTCTTAAGTAGCAGCCTCAGACTCTTCTGTTCGAGCAAGAGCTGCTGGAATGGTCCTTAAGTCTGATCTGCACTGGATACATCCAGAACTGGCTCCAGTGCCAAGCAACCTCCTCTTTCACCAAATTAACCATCACTTCTTTCTCTATTGCAGCAAATCTTCAACTCTACTTGCTCTAGATTTACACTTAAGGGGCAAATGCTGAAATCAAAGGACCATCACTGTTAGCATCCCACCTGCAACACAGCGATGCCTGAAGGTTTCAGACTGAGATCAGTGCTGAGGCTTTATGTGCTCCACAGCTCCAGGAACTGCTGTCATGTTTTTCAGCCTGCACATTCTTAGACCACTTTATTTTGCCAAAACTCAACGCTCAGACTTCTGGAACTCTTCTAAAATACACTGGTGACTCGGTACTCTCTTTGGAAGGTACATCCTTCCAAATCCTAATGCTTTCTTGCCAAGAAAAAAGTCCCTGCCTTTCTTGACACCTCTTTCAGAGAAGTGTTTAACTCAGCTCTCTCCCTTTGCTTTAGTTTTCTTTGGCAAAACCAGTCCAAAATAATTCAATGTCACTTTGTCCCACAGCTACCTGTGTTTAATTTCTTCTATTTATACTGCAGGTTCTGCTTGCTCCCACAGATCTGTCTCCCTTTTGGTCTGAGGGGTTTTTTTGGTGGTTTTGTCTGGGTTTCATAGCATTTAACCTTACAGTAGCCTACTTTTGTCACTCTGTCAAACGAGATCAAGGAAAGCTTTTTGGGCTACGCATATAAAAAACTAACCTGGTTTTTATGTTGTTTCTGTGTCTCATGCCACAAATAGAGCAGATTTGTGACATCTCACGTTGAAGCTATTCCAATGTTGCTATTTATGCAGTCTTTTAAAACCAGAGCAACAGATACACATAGCAATCAGTCTTTGAGACCAGATTAAAACTACTTTTATAATAGTTGATGCAGATTTGTAGTTTATTTGCACGACAAGAGTACTAAAACTGTTTAGCACTGAAAGATGGCAGCACCTGTTTCTCTGAGAAAAGGATTAAAAGATGACTTAATACAGCCCAGAGTAAGACATTACTCCTAGGCAGTAATTCCGTAAGACAGGTCATGATATAAAGAATTATGTGCTAGAAATGGAGCTGTTCAGCCTGAATTCACAGGCACTTCCAAATACAGGTTCACACTCCAAAACAGCAAAAGAATATGCATCAATATGGCTTGGCTTACTTACCAGGCAGATGTACTCTGAAAAGACACCAGGGGTGGGCTTAAAGCATCTCCTTTTAAAGTGTGTACTGTCTGTGATGTTCGAGGCTGGGGCTGCGTTTGAGGCTGTGTCTCTGGCTGAGGCTGTGCCTGTCTTGGGTCCTGAGCAGGGTTAATCCATCGGCTCTGTCCCTGTGTCATCCACTTGCCCTGGATTCCCCAGCGGGCCAGGTAAAATTTGCAAATATCATAGTTCATTGAAGAGTAATATAAAAGGTCCAGTATCAGTAAGATCACCACAAAAAAGCCATAGATCCACACTCCTAACAGCGCACTGTAGTTGCTGTGGAAGGAAGAAAAGGCACAACAAAACCAGTTCTCTCAGTAGTGGTCACTGTGTTAGCTCACCAAGGTTGTTTTGTTAATTATCTACCGATAGCTGAAACAAAATCTCGTTCTAAAGCACATGTCTTTAAAAATGAGTTATTTTTTCAATATCAGTACTGCTGTAGGCATGATTTTTAAAAACTAAGGCCACCTCTCTTACAAAAATTGTTTTGTCCTTCTCATCTGTGCACAGGCTTTCCAGAGTGGCTGCTAAAGACCTCTTAATATGCTGGTAATAAATTTAGGAAGGAAGAACATTGGCAAAATCATGTTAGACAATGCATTTCACAGGAAGTAGTACATTGAAATGTATCTGTCAGTGTAGTTATAATGTGTATATATAGATAAAGGCCATGAAAATTATATGGTGCAGAGAGCTGTAGAGCTATGACAGGTGACTAAAGATATTAAAAGAAAGGGGGGAGAAACAGGAGGAAAAGGTGTAAGGGGTCAAAAATCTGGAGATCAAAAAGGGGAAGAAGTGCTAATACCCTGCTGGAGATGAAGTATTATTAAAAGAAAAATGACTGTCAGGTGTAAATGCAGTTTGGATTGGAAACTGTGAGTGGGGAGGATGAGGTCAGGAATTGAGAAGGAAAGAAATGTATAAAAATGAGATAGTTAGGTAGAAAGCAAAAAAAGGCTGATTTAGACCCATGAGCTGATGTGGAAGTACATGTACTGGAGATGGTAAAACCAAGAGGAAGCTGAAGGGAAGTTAGTAAAAAATGTCCTTAGGAAGGCAGGCTCAGGGAAAAATTATATCAAAGTAATAAGTGGGCAACCCATATCTGCATGGAGCTGAACTCAAAACTGAACACACACTCAACCATGCTCTCCTTTCACAGCCAGTCAGAGGAACTTGGAGGGAATCATATTTTATCAGGACATTGATCAAAATGGAAGTGCTGCAAGAAGAAAAAAAGGATGAGCAGACATATTATACATGCAAGCCAGAAGGATATTTCGATATTTTAAAAACATGTCCCCCAGCCTTTCTGGATCAAAAGATTTCAAGTCTCTGCTTTGAACGCTCATTTCTATTTAAACTATTGTATGACTCTTCCATTTTATACTTTTAAAAAAACAGGATTTGAAACAAGAAATCAGAATTTTACTTTCTGTGTTGCTGTCTGTCAGCACTTCCAAGAGACTGATTCTTCCCTTCAGGGAATGATTTTTCCACTACACAGCTATAATGCCCTTAGATTAAATGAGGTTCCATTTCAAATAACTAAGTAGCAAGAGGAAGGTCCAAGCTATTAATGGCTCTCTTCCTCTATAACTTTAGGGCTACACAAGCCTAGAATTAAAATTTAAAAAAAAAAGAAAGAAAGAAATCAGTAAATTTCCAGGAGGATTGGAAGTAGGCAAAATATAATGCTTCTGAAAGCCCTGAACTCCAGATTCTTTCCTCTGCTAAAGACTTACACATGCAAGCCCAACTTCACACAACAGAGGGTAGACCTTAGTAATGCACTAAAATCTGTAGTTGAAAGTAGAACAGGATCTGGTTAATCCAGGCTTCTCAGCAGTGCTGCTCTTGACTTCCAGTAAATTTATTCCTATTGGGGTAAACGCTTCTGTTTTCTGTTAATATTAAAAAAACAGGGAAGTGGAGGCTGGAAAAGTCAGGAAGAAATGCACTTGGACAAATCCCATTCTTGCTCATCATTAATGCCAATAGGATCCATTTTGCAAACAGGTGAGCTGTATTTGACCCACACTAAGAAAACACATTTGTTTTGGCAACAATGTGAGAGGCAGAAACATTCCTTATCGTGAACTCAAAAGAATTTGTTTGTGTTTTAGGTATTTCATTTCATCCACCAAAATTCTGATTAGTGAAAATTAGAGCTATTTTGAGTGTTCCAATTTAAAGCAGCACTTTATTAATCATGCCAATATGTAAGTCATTCATCTACTCCTCCCGAATAACATCTGTTTCTCACAAGTACAAAAATGAAAGGCTGCTTTATATTAACTAACAGACAGTGGGACAACAGCACTATCAAAAGGGCCTTGTGAAAAATCACAAGCAAAAATAGTAAGTAGTATGTTTAGTACACAGAAGGATATTCCATTCTTTGATGTTTTCTGTCTCTCCAACTCTTGAGGTGGTAGAAAATGTTCATTTTTCTGATGGCTACTAATTTTAGTAAAATTTAAAACTGCCCTGCAAATCAAGACGTCCTCATTAGAAAATAAACAATCTTATTTACACAGAAAATCAGTAAGGCCAGAAACACAGAACTCGGAATCCAAAAACTTCTAGGACTCACTCTCATTTCACTGACCTGAATGATTAAATTGTCAAAGTTTATTCTTGAAATCTGGTTTTCCTCTACTTTTGGGCAGAAGTTCAATTTTTATTAAAACTAAAGTGTGAACAGATCCCAAATTTGCTGAGAATCATATTAAAGGGGTTTGTTCCATTACAGGGTAGATCAAGTTGCATCCATCTCATTCATTCCCTTTTTGAGACAGATGATGAGCTGGTTATGACTAACCTATAACTTTTTAGTAGATTTTCTTGGGCTTTATGGGCAGCACATGAACAAAAAATAACTCATTTGGGAATTCAGGTTTGAAAAAACCAACAAATCTAAACAATTGTGGGCTGAATTGTACAGCTGCAGAGTTTACATGTGGGCAGATGGTGACAGAAAAGGTTTCTGCCCCTATTCTCCCTAAAAGGGGCTGCTCCTTGGAGGAGTAACAGTAAGTGCTGCCCCTAGGAAATGCAAGGTTACATCCTTGCTACTGAGGAAACCAGGGCCGTTTCTGCATCTACACTTTAAATGAGATTTATTTCCTCCCCTATTTTTCTTTTATAATTATCTCCAGGCCTTTGCCCGATCCAGAATGTTCCTGAGGAATCTGTTACTGTCATACCTAAGAGGTCTTCCCTGCCAAATCACATATTTTTGCAACAGTTGGTAGTGGGATTGATGATTTTTTTTTTTCTTTCTTGTAAAGATGACTCTCTGAGTGCTATTTAAGCAAATAGCATTTCTGCAGGGGACATTCAGCACCTGGAGAAAGATGGTGCTATTCTGTTCTCACATTGCTTTGGGTGCCAGTGTTGGAATGAGGTGTGCAAAAGCCATTCCACTCTGAAAAACTGGGCTAAGAGATGAAGAAAAACATGGATACACTACAGCCTACCAGAACATTTTTCCATTATCAGATTAAGGACCCCTATCACAGCAGTACTATTGATAATCCACTGAAACATGCACAACAGAAAACCTGACTATGAAAACTAGACAAACTAGATTCAAGTGGATACTATTTTTAAGAATAGTTAAAAAATTTCTTAGACTGCTCTAAGGGAAAATACTTTGGATTAAAGAACTTTTCCTGACTTTTAGACATCATTTCTATTTCTATATTTAATACTAAATGAATTATTCACATTCAAAAATGTTATAGACTGATTCATCTGCATGGTCACAAAGACATAATACTCCCATATTTTGCTCTTATAAAAACATAGAAATATTGTGTTACAGTAACGGAAAAATGTAAATAAATGTGGCTATAGTTGCATTGTGGGACTGGTGAAGACAAATGTGCCTTTTCAGCTGTGCCATAACAAAGAAGTCACAAGTCACTTCATTAACTTTTTCCCTCAACTGTATTATAAAACCAGAAATTTGTTTTGGTGATCACACAAATGGCTAAGGGGAAAAATAAACCAAATAATAATATTGAAATAAACCAAGCAATAATATTGAATCAGTCTTCCCTGAAAACTATAATCCTTTTTTTTTCAGTTCACTGCGATTCCCATATCTTAAATTATTCTCCCCAGCCACAGTACAATAGGTTTCATCATAATTTTTTTCAGTGGGGTGTGAAATTAGATCTAAACAAGGAGCTGACTTTGTCACTGTAAACTGAACCCTGGATGCATCAGAATCCAAATTATCGTGTACGTTAAAAAAAGTCAGAGTATTAAGTAAGAAGCTCTTTGCAATGTTTTTAATGTAGGCATGTAAAGTTCACTTCTTTCTGCTCCTTCTAAAAATACCAGGAAGTTTTCTACCAATGTCACTGAGCTCAGGGTGAGGAGATCTCTCTCCTGTCTGTCTCACTCCATCGGTGGAGTGTTACGTAGGAAGCAGCATCTCTTCACTTTCCTCGTCCCGTCAGATTTATCAGAAGTGATGCTTGAGGAACAAGGCAATACCAGTTCCCTTCCTGCACTTCTCTATGCTACACCTCCAGAGGTTTTTATTGTATCCAGTATGATGGCACATACCTTTGCAAAAGCTCACGCACAGCTGATGACCCCAGGAGAGCCTGGACTGGATGGTAAAGAGTCTGCAGGTGGTTCTCAACCATGAATCTTACCAACAAAAACTACTCAGGTACCTCTTTCACCATCACAGCTGCATAAGGTGACTTTTAAAAAGTAGTTCTACATGAAAACTAATATAATACCTTTTGCTCTAAATATTTTTATCAAAATAAATGCCGTAGTTCACAGAATACCAAACTCCTTTTCTTCCAAACTGCTCACATACACAACAGCCCTGTGATATGAAGAGCCCTGGAATTACTTCTCTGGGGGTGTGTGCACATGTGCAGATGTGAGCAGGCAAACAATGCTGGAGGCAGAGAAATGCTCTGTGTCCCAGGGCATCTTTTGCAATCAGCCTGGACCTGTTCCTCCACCTTGGAAAGGGGCTGGTTGCCCTCTACATTTCAGGTGGCTGGTGAAAGGAAGGGCAGAAGAGCCTTACCTGAGTAAGCTCTGGCCATGACTACATGGAGCAGCTGCTGAGACAGAGAAAAGCCTGAAGCACCGGCTTTGTGCTTGTCTGAACTGCCTTAGATGGGAACATCCCGACCTCTGTGAGACAGGGTGGTCATCACTGCTGGTGCAAGGTTTACAGAACAGCAGGGGAAGAAATAAAACAAATTTGCTGTGTGCAGGACAAAGACCTGGAAAAGCGTGGCGGCAGCAGCCGCACGAGCCCATTCTGGAGGCTCTTTTTACCACTCCAGGTGTGCAGCAGGTTCTGGCTCTGTCTGTGACTGCCTGCAGAGCCCTTCTGTTCTGAGAGTCCTGTGAGGACCTCTCTGACACGCAGGGCTGCTGAGGGAGCAGGGCCCCCCCAGTGCACAAAGAGGCAGCACACCCTGGTTTTTTAGTACGTGTAGAGTACACACTGCGTGGGAGCACTGGGGCTATAAACTCTGCCAGGTTGCCTGGAGCTATTTATGTGCCAGAATTGGGGAGCCCCAGGTGAAGGTGCTGCCAGTTGCTGGATTGTCTGGACTGCACAAAAAGGTGGAGAAAGTGGATGGTCTTTAATGGGCTTGATACTGAAGTATCTTCCCAGTGTTCTGTGTGAGCTGTTCTCATGATGTTCCCAGGTGCACTACAAAGCCAAGGCAAGGAAATTTCACCTGAAGGACGTAACTGCATGAAAAGTCACAAGACAGTATAGATCCACACTGATTTAAAGCTATCTTATATGGGTAAAGACTATTTTTGTCTGTCATTGTGGGTGATGGACACTTTAACACCTGTAAATTTAGAGTATGAAACTTCCACATCTCTGCAAGACTCAGATTTCTCTGGGCAGGTCTGTGTGAGGAGCGGTTGTTAAGGAAGGCAATGCTTTGCTGGCTCCACGAGCTGAGCACAGCTGCACACAGCGAGTTAGACCAGCAATCATCAGTATTCCAGCTCCATCATCTCCTAACAGCCCTGCACCTGCTTCCATAGGAATGAATACAACACCCCAACTGACTGGCACCACAGGAAACACCAAAATCCCTGCTGTAAACAGAAATCCAGGCACTGCGATTCCTCCTGTCTTTAATCTGCCTTGTCCTTGTCCTGGAGGGGCTGAATAGCAGAATAAAATGGCAGGGAAAGCAGATTGATCAGAATTCAGCCGTGGGGATTACACCAAGAGAAATCACAGCAGATTAGCGTGGCCAGAATGTCAAATACTAAATAGGAAACTGACCACAAGTGAAGATTTTGTCCCTGTAAACAGGTAATCAGTAACAAAGATCTACTTCCTAGTTCTTTATAAAAAAGACTTACTGACATTTATCTTGGGGGACAGCCCTCAGCAGAACGTGGAAGTATCCCAGGTAACAGGCAAGGAGTCCACACAATGTTGGTTTAAAAGCAAATACGTTCTGTTCCTCAAGGCCAGTGATTTGTTACGAGAGATTTAGATTCAAAACCATCAGGGATTCCAAATAGTGCATTTGGGTTGATATGGAAAATGTCAACTCATTCCCTCTCTCACCTACAAACAGCTTTGGGGTTTATTTTTACTGATGCACATTTAAACATGATTTGGATCAAATTAGGGTCAGGGAAGAAACTTTTCTAACTTTTATACGTAACTTTTTATTTGTCACATTTATATGCAACTTTTACTCTCCTTGCAACGTTTACAGCCCATGTCAAAGCAAAGACAGCAAAGCTGAAATATTCTTTCTTTTAGGAGCTCTGCAACAACAAAAAACCTTTTAGTAATGGTTTTCTGTATATGCAATTATTCTAATTGCTTCCATCATTAAGTGCACCTCAGACTACGTTATTAGACCAGGAACAGTTTGGTGAAGAGCACTTTAAAACTCATTTACTTACTTATGCATATATCCATCTGCATTCCCTGTTAAGTTCATCTGCATAACAGTCTGAAATTCTGTCTCATTGCAGCAATATTTAAACACTGTGTTGTTATGGTGACAGCAAAAGATGTAGGATTTATTGTCAGAGAGACGGGGGCAGTGAAAACCGAAGTGGTAACGACCTTTGTAGTCCGTGTACGGCTCGCAGACCCGAAAATGCGCGGACAACACTGTAAAACAAAAACAACATCGCCTTTGTCAGTCACTTCTGTTATCTGCATGTTACCAACTCTCAGTTTTCAAGGCAAAACAGTTGTTGGTTGATTTCTGAAAAACTTTAATATTTCAGAACTTTCAACGTTTTAACATTCAGTACTTAAAGGTAATGACGTTCAGACTTCTGTTGTATTTTGAATTTTGTTGTTTCTATGTTTCTGATGACCATTGTTTGCTTTAAGGGAAGGGAAGAAATGCCCTCCACATTAAGAGGCACAAAAGTATTTAGGGAAATGTTTTCATACTGCTGTTCTAAACATAGGGATATCCATAACACACAACAATGTTCATGTTTGATTCTCCTAGGACGACTTAATAAAAACAAAAAGTCTATGTAGAAACTGCAATAAAAGTTTGATGGCACTTGGTTTACTGTTCCTGATATCTTTTCTTCTTCTCTGAAGGTCAATCTTTGATAAGGAATATTCTATCAGAAAGAGTCATTTCAAACAGTATAACAAATCCGAACAACTCTGAATTGTAAATAGACAGAACTAATAAAATACAGGTGTTCCTGGGAGTTCTTACATTTCTTCTTTAATGAGTTCTCATGTGATGTGTTTATTACAGCTCTGAGAACATTTTTTATTTTACAGTAACGTGTCACGCTGCTTTCACCATCACTTCTACTCAGGGAAAAAAGAAGCTGTCCATAGATATCCTTTGATCATCTTAGTTTCCCTGAGCTTTTCAATTGTGCAGAGGGGCAGGATAGAGATCGCTTCCAAAATGGTCATAAGCAACCACATGCAGCTTCCTGAAAGCCTTTTAGGAGACAAAATTTCGTTCCACATTCACAGTTTGTGTTATGGTAGGCCTTACAGCATCCTTCAAGAGTACATGTCCCCCACAGACACCCTGAAGTGCTTAAGCTCTGAGGAAAGTGAAATGTAGAAGTTCAGTCTGAAACCTCTTAGCAGCAAAATGTTTCTCCTCTGACTGAAGAACTGAGGCTCAGCAATGCTATGGGCAGCTGCAGTTTATAAGGTTACACCAATTAATAAATGATATGTCACTTTGGACTGACAGAATTAACCCTTGCAATTTGGTGCATGAGTTTTCTGTCAGTTTACCAGCACAAGAGGTTACACATAATGACTTGCATGGATTCAGCTGAACTGCACTGTATCCCTCTGCACAGAGCCCCTGTTGATCTGCAGTTGCATCTCTGCACCTTGTCTAATCCTCGTTCTTTTCTACTTTGCTTAAAAAAAAAAAGCCTATTCCTAACACTTTTGTTTGTCAATTTTATAAAATATGTTAATTTCAAGACAAATTTTAAGGATTGTGACAGTGGAGAGCCCTTCTTTTTTTTCTGTGTAGAGAAGGAGCCTAGAACAAAAAACCAAAGTACTAAACTGACAACAAGGTAACTTGTACTGCACTCTGAGTCAAGAAAGCCCACTCTAAACATTTATGTATGCATGCACATACCTGGCATCATTACTTTCACAAAAGAAAAACATCATTTTTGTAGATTAATTCAGTCAGGAACTGAAAGTGCTGGAAGAAAGCCATTTCTAAAGGAATACAGATATTGAGAAAGCTAATTACCTACCTGTTCTTGCCCTACCTGGGAAAAACATGTGTTCCAAATGTGAGGATGCTATCATCAGTAAAGAAACTGTCTTTAGACTTAGGTTTTCAACACCCTCTGCAACTCTTGTAACAAATCTGCATGTTCAAATTCTGTCACCAAATCCACAAAGCATGTAAGTGCATGGAGATGAGTTTGTTTGAACAAGTACTTTGCTGCACCCCTCCTTAATTAACACAGCAAAAATAAAAATGTGCCAGGATAGATTATGTTGTGAAACACCCTCAATGTTTGCAGTTGGAAGGGACCTCTGGAGGTCATCTCATGCAAATCCTTTGCTCAGGCAAATCCTTTGCTCAGCCTGTAGCCCAGAACTGTGTCCAAATGGCTTTTGGGTATCTCCAAGGATGGAGACTCCACATGCTCCACGAGCAGCCTGTGGCACTGCTCAGTCCCCCTCACAGTGGAAAAGCATTTCTTGATGTTTGGAGGGAGCCTTCTGGGTTGCAGTTTGTGCCCACGGCCTCTGGCTGTCACTGCCCCTCAGAGGTTAAGCCTGCTCGTCACTGCCAAGTGCTTTATTTAACTGCACATGTGGAAGTGTTCCCTGATCCCCACATGGCTCCTTTGCACATTTTAAAGAGAAAACAACCGCCAAACTTCTCTGAGAATGAAAACTGAGGGAAGCATCATTACAGAAGGGAGAACTCAGATAACATCGGGTCCTAGGAGGAGGGACATCTGCAATAAAACGTGGTCCTAAGCAAATCCTTAAATAGCAAAATGTGTTGGGGATTAAATACTTGCATGATGTGGGGCTGACTCACATTCTGAACTCGGCAGTCAGTGTGTGGTGGGTCAGCCCTGCTGGGCAGCTGAACACCACACAGCTGCTTGCTCACTCCCCCTCCCAGTGGGATGGGCCAGGGAATCAGAAGGGCAAAGAGAAAATTCATGGGTTGAGATAACACTGTTTAACAAATAAGAAGAAACCCCACAACACCATCAACAACAAAGCACAAGTGATGCTAAAGCAATCACTCCCTACCAGCAGACTGATGTCCAGCCAGTCCCTGAGCAATTTTTGGATAAACTCCCACCCCAATTTTATTGCTGAGCATCCATCCTGTGGTATAGAAACCACCTTGGCCAGTGTGGGTCAGCAGTGCCAGCCTGTCACCAGCCACAACAGTGGTGTGATACCAGCACTGCTTTGGCCACCGGCCTAAAACACAGCCTTGACCCCATCCCAGCCAGACCTAGCACACAGTGAAAACACTTCATCAATTTATTGTAATCTCTGTCATTTCAACTGCTGTCTTTGCTTCTCTGTGAGTCAGAGAGCCAATAAACAAAGTGGGATTTATTTTCTTCCAAGTATTTTTTTTCCTGACAATAACTGTGCTTAAATCCCCAGGTTCAAAGGACCTCATTTCTATACAAATACTTCAGAAAAAAGTATTGTACCTAGAAAGGCCTTAAGTTCTCTGTTGCAAAGGTGCAGCTGTGTCTGAAGCAGAGCTGCAAGTGCAAATTCTCATGCTATTTTGAAAACTGTTATTGGACAGTTGATACAGATGCTCCTCTCTCTGTTCCAACTGATTCCAAGAGGATAGTCTGTCATGCTTCATCATCACAAGACTTACCTACTCTACCTTAAAAACTACACAGCCAGCAAACATCAAACTGTTACTTCCCTATCTGGTCACAGCTAGAGATCTGCCTAATGTACATTTTTAATTTAGATACTAAATATTTAAAGCCCCAAGACTCTCTGAATGGCTGGTGTTTATAAGCTTTCCATATGGAGCCACAGAAATATTCATATGTATGCATTTTACCACATGTTAACTTGCTGTGTAGATGTTAATTTCCTACTTCAAAGGAAAAAATGCTGTAATGTGCAAATAATCTGACAATTTTTGCTTGTTAATATAAGCCTTGCTGTCATCACTGATTTTATAAACGTGTTTCAATCCTTTAAAGGAATAATCATCAACAGTTGCAAAACCAATCTAAGAGTTAGTGGTCAGAAAGTCATTCTTCCAGCATGACTGCATGGTGCTCCTCCCTTTATTATGCATTCCTTGTGTGCCCAGTACAACCAGTAAGTGCTCACAACCCCTAAAATGTCATTGTGATCTTGCTGGCACTGAAATAAAATACCTCCAGTTTCAGTATTCTCAACCCAGAAATTGATTACTAAGATTGAATCTCAGTATACCAAAGACTTGGAAGTAAAGCAAGATTTTACAGATGGAAGTCTGTTAATCTGGGGCACTCAAAGGGAGTCTTGCCATTAGATTTTCATTTCAGCTCAGGTTAAAAATGATGCTCCTATCATTCCAGTGAGAGTAGCATTCTTTTTTTTCTCCCCCTGTCATTCACTGCATAAAGCCAGTAAGTTTCCTTTCTGGAAACTGATCTGTCTTGGACAAAAAAATTACATTGGTTGGCTGAAAAATAATAATAAATTTCTTCCTGTAAAATGTGTTGTGAGTTACCAATGACCTAAACCCATTCCTACAGATGACACTGGCAAAATTCCACAAGGAGGGAGCAGAGTTTGGCTGGCACAAAAAGCTTGTGATGATTTCAAATTAAGCCTGGACTCTACATGCTAATAGTGGACATCAGATAATAAAACACCATTAGCCAAGGAGCAGCAAAATGATAAGAAACACATTTATAAAGCCCATAGTCATCAATGTTAATAGATAAATTATTAAGAAGTATTAAGAATATTAAGAAGAAAAATTTTTGAGAAGAAAAATTATTAAGAAATATTAAGATAAATTAGTAAGAAGTAAAAGCTGTGAGTAATTGGCTTCAAATAAAAACATTGCATTTCAGAGGCAGTACTTCTAAGAGAGAGAAAAAAAAAATCAGAACAGTGGCCTTATGCCTGGGTTTGAGGGAATACACCAGTGGCTGAACACAGCTATTTGCATACACTGTGCAATCACAGTGTCCCACTCAACTCCAACACAGGCATTTATATCATTTTGAGGCAATGGGTTTGGAGGAGTGGGATCTCAGGACAGCTCTAGTAGAAGTCCCCTAAAAAGAGTGGCAAAGGTATGAAAACTTAAAAATTGACTGGAAGAGGCTGGAGCAGCAGGGAAAGTTTTGTGATGTTTGATCTCTGATCACTTCATTGAAGACTTCTTGATAACTGACTTCATTCCTACACTAGGCAGGTAGATCTTTGAAATTTCTTTAGCCTAGAAGACAACAAGGAAGCAGCTCCAGCCCCTGTGCCTGATCCATCAGAAGAGGAGGGCAGCTCCACAATTAGGGATGCAGCGCCAAACACAGGGATGTCAGGGGAGGGGCACTAAAGGAAAAGAATGATTTAACACGAGCAGAGGAGTGGCCTAATTGATAATATAATAACACTGTTAGCAAAAGGGCTGTGTCAGAGCTATATAATGAACTATCATTAGCAAGAATCAGCTTGAGTACTGCAAACAAGTGATGAGACCGTGGGCAACAAAACACATGCTTGAACTGACTGGCGAGGATATGAACATTAATGTTTTATGAATATTAAAGACCCAGACTAAATAGTAACAAGTTTGACTGGAGCACAAGGATGCTTTAAGAAACACGGTGCCTGGTAAAGTTTTAACTGTGGTGGTTGGGGATGTTATGAACTACAAGGGAATAAGGAGCAGTGATTGAAAAAAAGGCTTTTTCAATTAAATACTTCAAGAATGGAGGACAGAAGAGATTGAACTGCAAGTTAAACACCTGTAGGACCAAATCTACTTGGACTAAGAACTTTTTAAATTTAAAATATTCACTCACAACTACCAAAAACCCTAATGCCATAAATAACTTCTGAAGAACAAATACAACCAATAATCAGAGCACTCAACTAATTCTCAGTCTAGCAGCTGGCACATTTCCACACAAAGCCTTTCTGTGTGCTAATAGCAAACATCTAAAGCAGATCTACCAAGCATCAGGAGAGACATCTCTGGTCCAGTCAATTCTTTGGATTCAGGAAAATTACATGGATTCCAAGTTCAATCCTTGAGATTGCTCTGCATTCTCTGGTGTGCACATAGAAAAACACACAACTGGAACCTGACTTGATCTGCTTCCAGTGGATGGTTATTTAGCAAAATGGATGTGTTTTGTGGTGGTACAGAAATTATTCTTTTATTTTAGGTGAGCTGAAAAAACAGCATATCAAAACAAATAAAGCTACTTTCAACTTTCCAGTCTGCTTTCTTCTTAAAGTGAATTTTCAATTCCATTTCAAACTCCAGCTTCCAGTTCTTAAATACAAAGAGGCTTCATTTATATTGGAACTAGATGATCTTGAAGGTCCCTTCCAGCCCTAACCATTCTATGATTTATTTATTATGCAATTAACAATCATTTGGTCTTGTTTGTTTTGTAAGAAGACAGTAATAAGTTGCAACTCTATTCTCCCTGTGGCACACATCAGTACAAGAGAAATTATAAAAGTTACCTGCTGACAGGAGTAACGAGAGCAGAACCATCAGCACATTCAAGGACTGTTGACCACAACTTGTCATCGTTGGCTTTCATTGGTCCATTAGAGAATTACCTGTTGGACAAGACGCAACATCGTGATTAAGCATCTGTTTCATCTCCTCCCGTTGTTCAGATGTTCACTTCCCCACAAAACTTTGGTAAAATGAGATGGCTTCACACAGTAGGAAAAAAAAAATCATACTTTTTTCTGGACTTAGAAGTGAAATAAATTCTCCCTTTTCTATGATTAAAATTCCTTTCTCATTTCACCATGGATATATACAGATGTTTACATACTTTTCATTAATCCAGAGTAGAGATGAATCATATGAAGTCTCTACTGAATATTCATACGTCCCCTGTAATCTACATCCAGCAGAACTGTGCTTGTTTTGTTGTCACAAGAACAGGTTATTGTATTATACGTGTAAGGGCTAGAAAGGAATAAACAACAGAAAAATAAATTGGCTGCTTTAAAGTCAATCTGTTTTACCCCATTAGAGGGTGCAGTCGCTCAGAAAGTGGGTCAAGCAACTGAGATGGTTGGAAACACTTCAAAAAACGTCTTTTCATTAGAATCAGAGCCTTTCATGGGATTATTATTTGTTGCTTTCCTAGGACGGGGAGTGAGAAGTTCTGCGGTTGGGTTCGACTGGCAGCCCTCCTACAAAGGCTCTCCTTGGTGTTTCCCACACAGGGCGAGTCCAAACTCTCTTCACGTTGACTCAACAACAGCAGCTGCAGTAGAGACTGTCCCAGGTGCCACCACCGAGGTGAGCAGGAGTGGGTGGTACCCGGTCCTGCCATCACTGATAAACCCAGCTAATGCTGGGCCTTGGAGGTTTTCAGCATCCTGGGCTCACACTGACATCAGGGCACAACAAAGAGGCAATTTCTGCCTTTGTACACGAGCACTGGGAGCTTGGGCCACAGACAGGATGGCCCAGGGGGTGTTGCAGCAAGCTGGTGTGGTGAGTCCAACTCCTGAGCTGCTAAAACTGTTCGAAGGTGTTTACAGTGAAGCAGCTTGGGGAAAAAAGAAAGGGAAACGGCAATTTCTGTAAAAATTACTCTGCTCCCGACACCTCAAGAGACACATTTTGCCAAATGCTTATGAAATAAGTGCTGTGTCCTATAAATACTGCGTGGTTTACTAGTTGGTGTCTGCTACAACCTACTGAATCAAATTAAAATCCCCAAACAATTGCACCTGCACGTAACAAAAGGGGGAGGGGGTGAAAATTAACACACCATGAGTAACTGAATTCTGAGTAACAGACGTGGGCACTGGAGGGGAGACACAGTGCTACCTACAAAGTGTTGAGAGGCAAAAGATTTCTCACTAACACAAAATGCTGTGAGTGCTGCAAGCAGATTCACCAAGAACTACACCTCAGCACATGAAAAACAACAGGCCACGAACCTAAAAATCAGCGTAACTTTTAGAAGAAATCATGATAGTTTAGATTGTTTTCTGCAAGCATGATTAACACCCAAACTACTGTATTTGTAGCTTTAAAATAAGCCAGTTCCTCCAGAGGGAAACAATTTGAAACTGTAACATTGTAAAAAGAAAATAAAAGTGCAATAAACTAGGAATGCTAACCAAGAATATTTCTCATCAATACTGTTTGAAAAAGCTGCCTCCTTTTTTTTCAGAAGGAATATCACATTAATTAGAAAACTAAGCAGACTTAAATTTGGAATTGTATGAAAAAAAGAGAATAATGATTATGAGCCAGAGGTTGAGAATGGAGGAGTTTAATCACGAAAAACAACTACAAAGAACAAGTTATTGCCAATATTGACAGGAATAAAAGGAATATGATATTTTCCTGAGTAAACCAAAGCTGCAGGAATTCTGGTAGTGATTCATTACTGAGGGAAATATTGGGCTTCATAACAGTAATTAAAAAGAGATCAATAAGCACTCCCGTTGTGTATCTGGGACGACAAAGATGTTTGGTATAGCTGAAACTATTAAATATTTCCATATCAAGAATAATTCAGAATGACATTAATGAGTTGATACTAAGGTTTATAATTCGATATTGGCAATTCTATGTAATTTGTACCTAGTTATTTCAGCAGAGCTGGCTGGGGGACATATATTTCATTTTTTCAGTCTGCTGGAAAACAATGGCAACCTTCAGAGGACCTGAAGAAACTTAAGAACATTTTTAGAAGTAATTGAGATAATCCAGGCAATCACAACCTTGTGAGTGTGATGTTGATCTAGACAAAATTAATGGCATGGGTAATATACATTCCAATTAATAAATAATTAAGGATAGTAATATAATTAATGTGTGTCACTGTGGGCTCATGGCAAAGTTAATTTTATCTCTCTCAGTGTTGTTGACTAAAGTGGTTCAAAGATACTTATAATGTAGTAGATGCCTGGAAAATATCTCACTTTAGTAGCATGCAATTTGAGCAGGCAGTGAGAATGACGAAAAAAAGCTTCTTATCAGTTGTGGGAGAATAACTCAGTCTGGAAATCAGGTGCATGTCTTGGGAAGTGCAATCCTTTTAGTGACTGAGTACAGCCTCGCTGGTGATTTCTCAAACAGCACTGCTGGTACAGATCTAGAAGCTTTTCAGGGAGGGCAGATTTATTCAATCATATGCAACAGAATGGGCAACAATGAAACTGGCATTTTAATCCAAATCATGCAATGCTTGTATTTTATTGAGTGTCAGCTGGGAGGCTCAGAGTGGGGGACTAGAACAGCAAGAGCTGCACATCGAGAGCCAGCAGAGGGACAGAAGCTGTGTAAATGAATGCATACATACACCTAGGTATATATTTGTGGCAGTAGGGAAATGCTCCAATTTTATAACTTAATAAATTAATAAGCCATAATTTTATTGCTTCAGTGATCATTAAATAGAATAAGACCACTTTTTGGAGGTCAGAAATACAAATAACTGTTCACTCTTTGACTATTTTGAGTTTTTTACGTGCTGCTGTCTGGCTAAAGCAAAACTGTGTTTCATGCAGTACCATGATGACATCTCTGAGCTATTAGAGCCCAATCAGCCACTGGAAGAGATGTGCAGGACAACAGGTGATATGCTACAAGGAAGAGCCTAAATCATAAAAAGTATTTCCTGATGTACGGCCACAGAACAGAGAGGGCAGAAACATGGTAATTAGCAGTGATCTAGAAAAAAAAATTATTATTTATTATTATTATTAAAGACTGATGTGATCATCAGAGCATTACACCCACAGGACAGAGGAAAGGAAGATTTAGTTGTAGTTTCTTTTTTTGTTTTCTTGAATAAAATTTGAGGGCCTGGAGGTTGTGTGATTGGGTTTTCCTTCTAGTTCTGAAAACAGGCAATTAGAAGGGTGGTCTAATGCACCAAGTTTTCATTTTTAATGCACCATTCGAAGCTTATTTGTGGTCACTGTGGAGGTAAGGATGATGCCCATCCCTCACACCACCTCCTCCCTTCTGCTGGCAATCACAAGTGTCTCTGCAGCTACACCAGAAAGCAGACTAAAGAAATGGTTGAGGAATTGCATTTTTAGAGGCCTTTTTTCACTGTTTTTCTGCATCTTGTCCTTATTCCCCTCTCTCTTTATTTATTATTATTATTAATATTATTAAGCAAGCAGTTGCATGGCACTTAGGTGCAGGCTGGGGTTAAACCATGGCACGTGTCTAATCTGGAACAGAAGAAATGGTCCCCACTCGTGTTTTTTGCTGTCTTCTCACGAGTAAGGATTATTTTCAGAACATTGCTTTCCCTTGCAGCCATGCAGGATCCAAAGAGAGCAGCACTCAAAGGAAAGGTGCTGTAATGTTATGATCATGTTGACCATAGAACTGTATCAGCTCATTATGCCAGATTTTACTTTTCTGTGACATTTTAGCTCTCACTCTGTTCCTACCTACACTGCTTTGGTTATCCTCATAGTTTTATCTAGCTGTCTTTTCTTGAAGGGAATCAGTGAATCACTGCAAAGAGAAGCTGCCAAGAGAAACAAGCATTTCATGAGGGAAGATTCTGATGAAGGAATTATTTTCCCCTGACTTTAAAGGAAAAGAAAAGTTATGTTTAGAAGAGATGTCTGAAAAACAATGCACATTTTGCATTTTTTGGTTAGTAGGAAGAACAAAAGGAGCTAGCAGGAGAGTTTATTAAATACATCAGCACTGCCTCACAAGTTTTCTCTCTGCATAGAACAAGAGAAAATAGGGCAATTCAGGAGATCATTTAATTCCTTTTTCCTGTCATAGGATTAAGAACATCTCAACCATTCTTAGCAGAAGCCCACAGGATTCCCACCACCAGTGGTTTTCTAAACTTCTCAGGCACTTCCCTAGAGTGTTTCTCTACCCTAGAAAGGTTTCCCTATGTCCAACTTGGAGCTCCTTTGCTTTGCTTTAAGCTCTCTCTATCAGCAGAGGAGCTGGAGACTGATTTACCTACAGACACACTGGTTACAGCTCTTTGCATCAACCTTTTAATTAATACCTACAAGAAGTGCTATCACATCTTCACTCAGCCTTTTCTTAGGCCAACAGCTTACACTTGTTGCAATCTTTCCTTAAAAAATGTCCTTGTTACACATCCTATGCCCCCTCTTTTACCTGCCTCTGTCCTTTACAGCAAGGTTGTGCAAGTAACTTCAGTGTCATTTTGTTTTCAGTTGCTTGCATTTTCTTAGTGCCCTCAAAGTCCTAATAAACATCCCAACAGCTGCCAGTTCTTCCTAGGTAAATAAAAACACAGCATTACCAAAGTGCAGGGAGCCATGGAGCTTCTGCTAATTCTCAGTTACTCAAAAGACACTCAGGTAAATCCCTGTTAAACCAAGAGAGGCACATCTACACAAAACTACATGGGTGAAAGTGCATCAGGGTACATGACAGACAGTGCTGGTTCATTGTGGCAGCAGTAAGGGAATGAGGAACACGACCAGGGCATCACAGTGGTTGAGAAAGCTGCTTAAAATTAGATGGAAAAGAAGAGGCTGTGATCCAAACCTAACTCCTAGTCCAGCTCTGTTCACTTCTCACATTAAAGAGGGCTTAAAAATGCATCCAGTATGTGCTCATGAATGCCATGACAATGAAATTACAGGCTTATTACAAAGGAAGCAATATAACTGGCGTGAAAGAAAACCTGATTATTAAGAAAACATGTGGTTTCACACTGCAGCAACCTCAAGAAAATGTTTATGAAGAACAGATTCTAGTTTTCAATTGACAGTTGTCTTACTTGAAACGGCCTATGAAAAGGAGCTGCTGGTAGAAAACCTTCTGGATTACAATGCAGCATCAGCATGACTCAGTGCCTCTTCCCTAAAAACATCTCACTACACATAATCTGGAAGTTAGGCATGTGTGAGTCTCTACCCAGCTGCAGATAAAGCATTTGCAGTCATTTTAGTACTGCTAAAGGTGAGCAAATGCATATTACACTAGCTTGGCCATGAAATTCTTCCCCCTTATTTTATGAATGTTATAATTGAAAATATGAACTGCTTCGTTTTATTTCACCCCCCCCATGTTTATTATTTCCCACAGCTGTTCTCCAAACAGTTACGAAGAGACAACCTGCATGAATCCTGAAAAATAAAGCTCTTAAGTACAGCCTGAAGACCATCTTGAGAACTTCAAGCTGTTATTAACAGGATGGGGCCAAGAAACCTGTACATGCCTCAAGCGTCAGCTGTCAAAGCCACTCATTCATCTCCTTTTACCTCTCTTTTACCCTTTCCTCTTTTCACCAACACATTTACTCGGTCATTGGGAACTGTCCCACACCACACCCTGAGAGACACATCATAAACATCCAAGTTGGAAATGGGTTTTAGCAGTTCCCACCCTAAGCACAATGCACAGCAGAATCTGATACAGAAGTTAAAACGTTCCTTTATTACACGAGAATTAATTTTAGAGAGTCAGTGGTGCATTCAGACCTTATAATCACAAAATTTAACTGATGAGGAAGTTCCACAAGAGAGCATAAACTCTTTATTGACAGCCAAATTCCAACCTGTCTCCCTAGCACATCTAAAGGCATTAAAGATAATACCATAATGTAGCTGTAGTGCAAATAAGTGATTCATTACATATTTGCATTTGGTAGAATAAATGTTTGATTTCCTAGATTTATTGCTGATAAAGGTCCGACAATTTTAGACTGTTGTCTTTCCCACAACTGGCCCTCCACTTTATACCTGGACCTCATTTTGGGGAAAAATACCTGAATGACTTTGTGGAGACAGTCAGCTTTGTAGAAATAACAGCTGCAGTTGTGATGATTTACTGATACTGGTAACTAACTTCAGCTACAAGTTGGTGGCAACTTTCTCACTTGGCATGAAGCAAGATTCATTCTGCAGCCAGAGCTGCAACCTTCCCTAATGCTCTGAAACCACTCAGACTAAAATATTTGTATTTTCTCACTTGCATATACTTTATCAGCCTGAGCGTAGACAGCTGATAAAGGTTTGTTGTAGTCACCCAGAACCCTTATTTTTAGTGAAATAACTCAGTTCAGATGTACACCTGGATTACTGAGTCAGCTGAAGGGATTTTGTACAACCCAACATCTATCATCTGTGGGAGCTCACCCGAGTGCTTTGTTAATGAATTCATAGATCTGGCAGGGTGAGACTATCAAACTATGCACGGAACAAAGTAATCTGAGAAAATGGAATTCTCACTCTAAAATTATGAATGGTCTTGGTCTCCCATGAGGCAGGAATGATAAGGAAATATACACAGTTGCGTAATAATATTCTAAGAGAGCTTAAGAAAGGGATAGGATACATTTTTAAGTGATTACAAATCTCCACTGTTAATCAAGTTTCAGTTTTTAGAGAAACGCAAGGCTCTTCTCTAGGGAAGCTTCTGCTTGTGTTTTTTGAGTTACTTTCAGTATGGAATCAGAGCAAATGTGCTTTAATTTAAAATATTGCCAACTCTTAAATTAATAATACAATTTCTACTAGTTTATGTGAAACAGTTTGTCCAAGTAATTTGAAGGAAATTACTAAGAAATAAAATGAGTTTTGATGGTAACATTAAACTTTTTATAACAGCTAGGTTTTAAAAAACTCCCAAATCTAATCCCTCGTCTCTGCTTTACAGTATACCTCTAAAACTTGAGGATGTGTGTACCTGTAAAAAGGGCAGTAAACCTGGCTAGTGTATTTTTAATATCCATTTGAGAAAAAGGTAATATATCAGCAGTTTATCTAGGGAAAAATGTGAGCATGTTTTCGGTTTCTCCAATATGCTGTCAGCTGTATATTTACAGAAACCAAAACTACCTAGAGTCTCTCTGGGAACACTTTTTGACATGTTTTCCTTTCAAAATGGCCTCTTCTGAAAAATAAACCTTCCTGTGCAAAGTCTATGCCATCTAAATTTTATTTCATTCTCACATTTTTCAACATCAATTATCAACACCTGTATCTAATCAGATGGGTTTCTAACCTTCTGTCACTCTGGGTCTGTAGACACTTTCAAATGTTATTTTGTTCACAACTGAAAAAATATGAGGAGCAAGTTAACAAAAATTGAAGTCAACTCAGGAAAACATTAATCATGTCAAATACAAAGGAAATCAGAATTCTCATAAATACTTTTTTCCTCTTTCCATCCACTTTAGAAAGGATGTTTCCTTTTACAAATACAAATCATTATTCCATTACTTTACAATCTATTTAAACAGTTCAAAATGCCAAAAAAGTACTTCTTTTTTTCCCTTCATGAGGATCATTTACCCATGCCAACACAAAGTGTAGCTTATCTGACATAGGTGAGTCTGCACTACAGGTATTTTGGCAGCATTATTCCAGCTTTCCTAAGGATAACACCTCAATGTGCAAAAGGCAGGACTTCTTCATTTTTAAAACCTGAAACTAGTCCCTTAAGAGGAAAATAACTCGAATTCCTGCAAACGTTCTGGTCAAATCTTCCTTACCCTCACATTAAAGACAATGATGAAAAACAACCACTGGAGTAAACTGAGAAGTCACAGAATCAAGATGAAAGGGACCGACAAGAATCAGCAAGTCCAACTCCAAAAGAATTTGCCTCTCCCCTTAAAACATCTGCAAATGTTTCACATGCTGAAATGTTTCTCAGTAACATCACAAATGAAGGTTGTTCCTAAAGCAGACTCCAACAGGAAGAGGAGCTGTCGCTGCACCAGCTAAGGAAAAAGGAAACTGTGTGGGAGCCTTAACCAAGGAATGTTGGAAAGAAAAAATGCACAGTAAAAGGTGGGAGTAACTTCCTTTTCACCTGTTCTTTTGCCTCGTTCTGACTGAACACACCAGCCTCACACTGCAGGAGGAAATGCCATTTTTCACTGCTGCACACATAAATACATTAAAGCTGGTTTTAAGGGCAGTACATGGCTGTTCTACTGCAACTGTCCTAGCTCACAGCCATTCTAATTAAAACCCCTAAATTTTCAACCCCAAGAACACTGGCTTGTTAAAAAAAAATAATTTTGAAAGTAACAAGGCAGAGGAACCAAGGAAAATGCTAGTGAACCCTTTGTCCTCTCCTCTTAAGCCAAAATACCTGCAGGACAAAAGAAAGGACAATTTTTAGTAGTCAGAACAGCAGGTGTGGAGGTTGCCAAGCAGAAGGAGAAAAAGCGTGCAGAGCAACAGCAAAAGTGGCTTTCAACAATTTATCTTTTTATTCTTTTTTTGAGCGTGCAATTTCTGGGACTGAAAAACCAGGTAAAACAAAGCCGTGCTGCTGGTGGTGACATCACACGCCCCCAAACTTTGTTTCACACCCTTTGTTTTACAAGATGTAAAAACTGCTTCTTTCCCGCCTAGCTTGGGGTGCCTGCACGTTTTATGCTGTGCACAGAGGTGGGTGCCAGAGGAGCTGCATCCAAAGGCTTGCAGGAATTCCACAGAAATTCTGATCCTCAGCCTCCCGTGGATCGAGCATCAAACACCCCTCTCCTCACCGAGCCCCGGGGAGCTGGGCAAACAGAATGTACCAGAAGCATCAGCTGCAGATTGAAGCCACAGTTGTTTAATATTGATTTGTATGTGCTCAGTGGGTTTCTATCCCTCACACAGAGCATAATCCAGGGTCTTCCAGCTACTACAATCACCCAGCACAATCACATTTTGGCTCCAAACAGCCCCATCCCTAAAAGTGGCTTCCATCTGAAACACTTCCCTTTTATAGGTGTATAGCTACAGGAATACAGAGAGAACAATTTGCCAGAACTTTCTCTGAAAGTGAAAAGTGACATTGATTTCCCATTTTCCTTAGAGATCAATAATATTGAATACCACCAACAGAATCTCTCAAGTCCAAATATTTGGTAAGTAAGGAAGAAAGTCCAGCATTCATCACACATGTAACCCAGCAAAGCTACTTGCCAGCAAGCAATACTGCAGTCATGCAGTCTGTTCCTTCTCACAGATATTCTGGAGTCCAAACAAATGGAAAAAAAAAAAAAAAAGACAAGTGGAGGGGTGGCACTATTTCTAGTTCACAGAAAAGAAGCTGATGTTCAGAGCAGTTACAGTCATAAAGGAGGAATACAACAGAACTGAGGACTGTACATCAAGTTTCTAGACCTAATGCTTTAAACAGGAAACATTGATTTAAAATGAATGTGAAAAAATGACCATGTGAAAAATAGTAAGGGTGGGGAAAAAAAACCAACATTTCTTATGGGAACACAAACTCACTTCATGTTTAAAAGATTTTCATGAAGTTTATGTAAAGAAGAGAGCATGGCTTGGGAATTCTGCTGCACCCAATTTAGTAATGGCCAACTTTCAAGTCATTGTAAGGTGCAGTGATGGCTTCTGGACTAGTAAAGCTGAAAAGTGGCAGTCAGAGGTTGATTACAACTTTCTGATGGGAACCAGATAACCAGCCACTGCATCTTTGAGATGCACTTACAAAGTCTCTGACCTAAAGAACTGAAAATTTAATTATACCTCTGTATAATTAAATACACACCTCAGCTTAATGAGAGATTGTGGTGAAAGGATACGGGGATATCAACATCCCTTAAAAGCATCCTTGTAGAAAACAAGCTTAGATATCTTTGAAAGATCATACTTAATCTCCTCAGAGAGTGAGGAACAGCTCAAAATTAGGTAAAGAAGCAAAATAAGAATGTAGAGTTTTAAATCCTGAGAATTATTTTAAAAATTAGATGTTTTATTTCTGGAAATTTTGGCTGAACAACTGCATTTCCTCTCTGCAATAATACCATATCCCATGCATTACCTCATCAAAGTCGATATAAAAAAGCCCTTATTTATACAGGGAACAGTTTCTCACAGCCTCCTAATGACCCATTCTTTGGGGTGTTTTAGCAATATGGAATTAGTTACATTTGGTAAGCAGCAATTTTATTACCATATAATGCAGATGGTTTTAGCTATTTCCCTTAAATGGGAAACTGATCATAAAACATACTAAAAAAAAAAACAAAACACAAACCCAAAAAGCTGGAACTACAGCATCTAAAGCAGTGAGGGCACAATATGCTTGCAAATTTTATGAGCAGTGTTATTTTAATCCTGGTATCTCAAGGCATTTTCAAGGTCTGTTCCCAAAACATTATGTCTATTATAACAACACTTCTTTTAGCCTCTTGTCTAATAAAAATATAATCCTTTTGGCAGCTGCCACAGATGCTCATTCTGCAGTGATTTTCTTTTCACTATCCATAAGGCCTGTGATGCCCACTTTGTAATATACTAATCAGTATGGATGAAGTCACATAGCCCAGACAATCAATTTTGTGTCTTGGCACAGTAAACTACATCCAAAATATACTGAATTGTGAAATCCTTAGAATTTCAGTGTAATTGAACCGAATCTAATGGATACTGTGAAGAGCAGAGAGGCTTTTTATATTTAAAATTAACCCACCTCAGCTACAGGTTACAAACCAGAATTCCCCACACTAAGAGGCCTGATAGGAGAAAGAAGGATTGAAATCTGCCTTCCTTATTTTACCTGAAATGATAGCTCACAGAGACATCTCTAGACAACTCTGGGAGAAAGACAGCTATTATTTTAAGAGGCAAATGATAGAAATATCTCATTTCTATCTCATATAAATGATAGAAACTGAATGACAGTGTAATGGGAAACAGAGTTGTCCAAGTAAGGGAATGGTACCCAGATAACCTTATTCTATTCCTTCCCATCTTCTACTTCTTTCAGCTGCTTAAATCATTGTTTAGTCCCTCCAGCAAAAATGGTGCGAATAGAAATGATCAGATCTGAAAAACCCCTTCCCGTTCTTGAATTTTATTCTGAATAATTATTTTACTAAAAATCAAAGTCAGCAGTCCATTCCTCAGCTTCCTTGGGAATCAACTCTGTTCTACACTATTAAACATACTGCATTTCAGCAAAGCCTGTATGTCACTCTCTTCTCTCCTTGTTGTCCTATTTTTTTCTCTTCAAACAAATCCTTATTTTGGGTAACCCCTTATCTCTGAATCCTCATGTTTTAGTATCTGGGCTTCAACATCAGTTAAAAGGGCAGGCACAGACTGCAGCACGGTTTGGTGTAATTTCTGTGCTGTAATCACCATCTAGGATTACTGTCCTTTTCAGGAACCATAACAGTGGCAAAGGAGGCTTTCCCAAGGGCTCTCGAAGAGTCAGTGCAGCAGCTGTCGGAGCTATTGTAGATCTGAAACGTAACCTCAAGTCAAGCAAACTTTTGAATACATTGTCAATAAGTTCTACTTTAGGAACATAATCTGGACTTCTAGTTACAGCAAAATGTAGCAAATAAACACAGCTCTCCTAAGAAGGCTTAACCAATCCAAGGTCTTTTATGCAAAGGCAGAATTCATTTTTATTTAGCATCTTATCCATTCTGCACTAATACAATGCAGAAATTTGATTGTCCTGGCCACAATAGTGAAAGCTTAGGAAAAAACATTGTAAGCTTACCAATTAAAGGAAGTCATCTGCCCAAAAAATGGTTTACACAGCTTTCAAAGGCCAGAATAATACCTTATTCCACGTGCATGAGACTCAAAGCATTAGACTAATCACTGGAACTGAAACAGGGCTTTTTGGTTGGCAGAATTACTCCTTACAGCTGCTAGAACTTTAGTTTATCATCCTAGTTTTCTGCTGACTGGTAGCACCATCAGACAGCTGTACTCTAGTTCAGTAGGTTAGAAGATCATATCAGTCCAGTCTTCCTCCTGCAGAACTGACTTCTAGATATGTGGGCAGGAGGAAAAGTTTGTCTTAGAGATACATTTCTTCTATGTTCCTCTAATGAGGCTAAAAATGTTTTGAAGGAAAAAAAATTAATTCCTGAAAAATCTTTATGTAATTATCATAGCAATAAATTATTCCATTGTTTACATAAATGTCTGCTTTTCTACAGAGCTCTTATCGGCATGGATATCTTTTACTTCAATGAATTCTATTGATCAGCTGTAAATAAATAGTAAATGCTACTGGACCAGTTAACCATTCTTTTATTCTTGCCTTACAAAAGGGCTGATTTGCCCTTGCTGTATCACTACTTTTGCATCCCACTTTCCAACAAAGTTCCATTTCTCAGTATCCTCCTCTTTGGAACAAGTCTTGAATCACTTGTCCTGTGAGAAATATGGGAGAAACTCAAACGTCTTTGATTAGGAAGTTAGGCTTGGATCATAATCCTTATTTCAAAGAACCACGTAGAAAATGAAATATTGAAACACCAATTAATTTGAAGAAGGAAATATTTTACATTAGACTGATATTTGCACTTAGGTTAAAAATAGTGTTTTCTTTGAGAAGGTGCATCACACTAGGTCAGAAACCCTATCAACTAGAAACACCATCCTATGAGTAAGAAATTCAATTAAAAGGAGGCCTTGTTCTTAACCTGATATATTTCTAGCTAAGAAATCTTGCAGGATGTTTTTTGGTCATATCTTTTTTCTCCCCCTCAGCTGCTGTCTTTGCCTCAGTTGTGTACTGAAAATGCCAAACCAAAGGGCAAACCTGCAATTTCATCATTCTCGTAAGATCTAAGCATGGCAGCTTCTGAAGGCCATTTTGAACAATGAATTTCCAAAGCAAGTCATGCAATTAATCATCTTCCTTGTATTACAAAGTAATTAACAGTAATTGGGAAGGCCATTCTAAATTACAGAAATCTGTCTCAGTCTAAAAAGAAAACTCACCTTGAAGCACAGCACTGATTAAAAAGAATTAAAGGAAAATCACTCTTAGGGAAGCATTTCTCAGTTAATCAGGCCCTCGGCTTGAAATTGCAACATTGTGGGCACCAAATTCCACGTCACCCTTCCCAGCAAGGTTCACAGCCAGGCTTGGCATCTGCACTGTGCCTGCCTTTCAAACTCCAGCCTTCTCAAAAGGGGACTCTTCAAATGAAGATGACTGTAAAATATGCTCAGAGAGGAGAACAGGATTCACGTGAAGTCCTAACCTTCCTCAGGGAAGCCAAGAGGTGGCAACCAGAACTGAAACATCCCAGTGTGCTAAGAATCCCTTGCTGCATATGAAAGAGTGAGCCCGTTTGTTTCTCTAGCATGAAAATACCTGGGATCTTCAAACAGATGAAGCAAGCCACCAAGAAATCCAGAAGGCATTGTTCTTAAAGCAAGCAGAAAGGAAAACCGGCTAGGAACGAAGACAAATAAGACATTTAAAGGTAACTTGGTTGGTGCTGCTGGGCAGGGCTGGCCCAGCATCAGGGCTGTCCCTCCAACATTCCCCCAGCAGTGGGGTCCACCAGGGGACACAGCCAGGCCAGGGACCCAAACTGACCAAAGGGCTATTCCCGACCATGTGATGTTGACTCATACAAAACCCAAGAAAAGGAAGAGGAAGGGGGATCATTGATTATTTACCATGTGGGCCTTCCAAAACAACCACTTTGTGCTGGAGCTCTGCTTCCCTTGGATGTTGCTTGCTGATGGAAAGTATAGAATAAAATCTTTAAGCTTTTTCCTTTGCTTGTGCACATTCAGTCTTTACTTTTGCTTTAATAAACTGCTTTATCTCATCCTCCTTGTTTTCCAGCACATTTTCTCTACCCTGTCCAGCTGAGGAGCGATAGAGCAGCTTGGTGAGCATCCACCACACAGATGTTGGGTTTGCCTGGCAAAGTCCTGGTAATGGGGGGGCTACAGGGGTGGCTTCTGTGAGGAGCTCCCAGAAGCCTCCCCCATGTCCAGCAGAGCCGATGCCAGCTGGCACTTGACCTGCCACTGGTCAAGGCTGGGCTCAGCAGAGATGGTGGTGACACCTTGGGGATAATGGATTTAAGAACAAAACAGAAGTTCTTGCACAGCTGTAATTGAGTTCAGAGAAGAGTGGGGTGAGATGTGATGAACTGCCCTTAACCCCCATTCCCATCTCCTTGTGCTGCTGGGAGGGGAAGAGGGAGAGAATCGGGAAAAAAGTTAAGCCTGGGAAGAAGGGAGCTGTGGGGGGCAGGTGTTTTTAAGATTTGTTTTACTTCTCATTATCCTGTTCTTTGTTAATAAATTCAATCCATTTCCCCAAGTCGAGTCTGGTTTTCCCATGACAGTGATGGGGGAGGGATCTCCCCCTGCCCCCATCTGAACTCTAGAGCCTTTCATTATCTTTTCTCTCCTCTGTCCAGCTGAGAAAGGCAGTGATAGAGAAGCTTTGGCGGCTGCCTGGCATCCAGCCAGGTAAAACTGACCACACAACCCCACTCGACAGCAATACATTGACTTTTGAAGGTCTCTGACTGGCTGCTAAGTGCCTGAAATACAAAGAGATGCACTTAGGAAGAGACCTGTGGGGATATCAGCTCAATGAACTAGAAACGAGCAGTTTCAATTGGACCGTCTCAATTGCAACTGTGTAACGCAGTCAGTTCCGGAGAATGTCCGTGTGAAGGACAAACAGCGTCTGCAACTAAAACAATTAATTCAAAAATTGAGGGCAGTCGTATGGGTGTGACCACCCACAGACATCTTCCAACTTTCCGTGGGAAGAGAGTGATCAGCATGTTTTTGAAAGCAAATATTGCTATTAAAAAGGGATATCTCCCACAGAAGGAGAGGTTTTTGGAGCATATCAGTGCTTGAAAGTGGTGCCAGCTAACATGAGTAAAGTGTTTATTTTGTTGTTTGTCTTAGAGTTTGAAGGGAGCAAGAGCCAAGTGAGTTCAGCCTTCCTCCTAATAGGAGCACATCAGTGGCTCTCTGAGGCTGCTCACACGGAGCAAACACCAGAACCACCAGGAACTTTAGTGGAAACTTCCATTTTGGTCTCACAACCAGGTAAAAGCATCGAGATTATCCAGCTTTTCTCCAGCCAGGAAAGCAGCTGCATTGTGTTTCAATTCGCCTTTGTATCTGGAGCATGAAAAACATTCTGGAGAGGTTTGTTGTGCCCGAAGGAAAAGAAATAATCACGAGCATTAAGTATTTATATTGCACCATATATATATTAATGCCACCTACTTTTACCACTAAAAGCCAAACTAAGGCTTTTTTGTTTTTAATAAAGTTTGTTATTGAAAATAAAAACTCTTTGTATATTCTGTATAATTCATATTGTTCTATCCTGCAAACATATGGCTCAGATTGCTCATTCGTATGAAGATAAATATGTTTATTCTCCCACTGACTAAGTGCTATGAGAAACTTAATTCACTCAAAACTTACCCATAATATAACTCAAAAAAAGAGTATTTAAATCCTTCAGAGCCTTCTTACTGGGGAAAGGTAATTGATAATTAAAGAGAGCTGCTTTTCATCAGGAAAATCAGCAGCTTTACAACAAAAAATAACTACTGGTGCAAACATTAGCATTTTCTTCACTGTTACAAATATGATTCAGTTTGAACATGTGCATACAGGTAATTTCCATATATTTAAGCCCAGTCTGCAGACAGCACCCAACAGCCTGGAGTGGTACTTTATTATTCAGCTGTGCACTGGCTAAAAATTCTATCCAGTTGCTCAGCTCTTCACAAGCAACCAACAATCTGGGTCTAAAGCGTGCTAATCAGTGTAACAGAGTTATCTGATAACCACCACAGTGTGACATGCCACTGCAGGAACACCCTCCTCCCCTGCACAAGAACAGCTCTGGCACATGATTGCAATCCCTGAGCATCAATGCAATGCCCTCTGTTCTTTGCAGAGTAAGAGCCAGACCACCAAAACCACAAAGATCTTCCTTCTCTTAATGGACTTGGACCTCTTTGGTGTCTCACTCTTCTAAGATGAAGCTTTTTAAAGATAAAAATTACTCTGTCAATAATTACAAGCAGTATGACTTGTGCTCAAACACCACGAGTTTAACTTTTGGAGAACAAGTGATGTGAAAGCGATTCCCTTCGTTACTTGAAAGATTTCTGCTGTGTTTTCAGATAATGTATTTTCAGGCTTTCATCTTAAGCGACAAGAAATATTCTTGGATATTCTTTTTTCCTTGGAAGTGTTTCTGAAGGGTTTTAAACACTGACAGGTATATTCATAGTGCCTTAACAAAAAGACTCCCCATGTGTTGCGCAGCAGCTTGACTTCCACCCTTTGGATTTTACAAAGTTATCACATGACACATATATGACATCATATCATATGACATGTGATACATGACATCTTAGATATGACAATATGATTACAAAATCCTTAAGCTCCTTATCCTCATCTCCAAGGAACCCCCAAGAGACCAGGGCCTGGTCTGGAAGCCTCAAGGCTCTAGGAGAAGGGCAGTAGCTGGCAGCCTCTGTGGGGTCTGCTTGAGCTGATGGAAGGAGACACCCAAAGCCAGAACCCTTTGCTCCTCTGTCCAGCTGCCAATCCCACTTTTCCATTCTCACCTTCTCTACTACATGCCTACTCTGGGGCATATCCTATGTATGATGTCACATGTAATCTATGCATCACATAGATCATGTCCCTTTCAATCATTTTTGCACAAACAACTGAGGACAGTTAAAGCAGAAAAGTCTAAAGTGCCATTTCCATTTTAGTGCCAAGTACAGTGGAAGAAGAAACTTTCAGAGGCAAGTTTTCTTTAATTCAGTTAAACCTGGGAACGTTTCAAAATCTTTGGAATCAGTTTCTGTTCCCAGGTGTTGTTTCCATGGAGTATTCTGGCTTTGTCCAATACAGAATCCTTCTGGGTTGACCAAAAGGACTAACACAGTGATAACTGATTACAAAAATCATATATTATATAATGATCCATGGCAAATACAGTATGTGATACATATACAACATGTGATAAATATAAATCATTATTATGAATAGCACATCTATAATATATATGATATGATATATGGCTTATTTATATGAGAGAGATATATGAGATATCATATAACAGGACTTTTGGGGGGGAAGGGGGGAGGGAGAGATCCTTGTAAGAACATGTTCCACCAGACAAAGCTCACCTGTTTTCTGGATTTTTTGTGTATTTGAAGAAGGAACAGGTTTAGAAAAAAACAGATGAGTCACAACCGTGTGCAATCTTGAACAATCAGGAAAGCAATGATTTTCATTACCACAATGCCCACTTCATGTGCAGCGAAAACTTTAAATATCATATAAATTCTCCACTTAATAGCTGGATTTTCTGCAATCTTCCTGGATTAAGCTACATTGTCTCAAAATACTAATTGTGACAAATCTCATTTTCAAACCTACTACAATATGTTCCAAAATCTATTCCAAAAGCCCTTTGACTGCCTTTCAGTAAAAATCACCTATTAACTATGCTGAATCACACTGCTCTATATAAATGGAAGCAAGAATCTAATAAAAGATAAGATATTAATAAAAATGAGGAGTGGGAAGATGGATCAAAAACTGAGAAAGCCGCTTAGCAACGATAAGGGTGCAGGAATGAAAAGGATGCTCCACACAGGAAGCAAATTTATGCAAAACACAGGCTAGAGTACAACTGAACAAGTATCTGCCTTTGAGTAATAAAAGAGCATTTCTTTCACATGCTTAGGAAAATGTACTTAGTTAAAAAACATTAGCACTTACTACTGGTAACTGGACTACCAGGTACGGGGCAGGTATTTTTGTACACTGTCACGGTTAAAAAGATTTTTCTGTCCTAAATACACTTCAAAATTAAAACCAGTCATGCAGAATGAAAACTCGAAGCCTGTTCCAATTATTTGAAGAGTCAATGTAGCTAAGGAAGAACGTAAGTGAAAACAGAAGAAGGGTGGTATTTTTTATTTCCATAGTAATCATCATATAATACTTCATAATTGAGAAAAGTTTTAAGTCACTTTACAAATGACTTAGAAAGAATTCCTTGAGCACTTGGAACACTCAGTTTTGCTGCTCAGCATCCCAGATCTAAACAACCGATGTCTGTCTGCTGTGTTTTAGCCCACGTCTGTCCAATTGGTACCATGCAATGGGCACCTTTGTGTGATTTTCACTGACATATCTTCTCCTCCCACTCTCTCACCTCCATAGAATTCGAAGGTTAAACAACCATGACCAATCAACGGCAACAACAGATTTTAGGAAACTTAAAGAAAGAAAGTATTAATATATTTAATGGATTACTAGTTAAACAATGCTGCACACACCTGTGAAGGGCCTTATTTGATAATGTCAAATGAAATGTCAGCCTTGCTATTGTCCAGCAGTAGTGAATATACAAGGCTCGAGTTTTCTGGATACTAGAGCTCTGTTGTCCCATTCTCTTTCCTTGCCCAAGATCAACTTCATCAAAAGGATGGGCTGAGTATTTATCCAATAATTGACACTAATAAGAGAGGGATGGTGGGAACAAAACTTCTGGATAAGCTCCCATTACCTAAAGCAGGAGCTGCCTACTGGCCCATGATGATGGATTGATCACATGCGGTCACTCTTGTTTCCCATCTCTGGACACAGCCCTGTGAAGGGCCCAGCTCTGGGGGCAGACTGCTGCACCCTGTGCTTCATTTCCAAAATCAAGCGCAGAAGGGTATTCTAGGAAGAGAAACAAAGCTAACCAAACCACGCCAAAATTGCACCAGGACAAGGAATCTGCTGTCCACTCAACACCTCTTGTAGAAGAGGAGGTGAGCGAAGGATCCCCAAGCAGAATTCCCCTGGCAGATACTCAGACATTCCTGGGACACCTGTCACCTATCTTTAGAAACTTTCTGGAGCACACAGATCTGTATCTATGCTCAGTTTGGTGGAGAGGGGCTTTCCACGTACAAATCAATATGAACATCTCCACTTGGAAGACCAAGAAGGTGCTACTGACTGCACTGGGTGGAGAGAACTCCGTTGTGCAAGAAGACATCAAGTCCAAAGAGTCACGTCCTATCTACCAGCACAGGGCACCAGCTGAGGGCGAGACAACTTTAAGAAACCTTATTTCTGGCAGCAGTGGATTGTCTTTTAGCCAAATGTGACAGAGAGGGTTGGCCTTATCATTACAGATAAATAAGGAATACTGCACTGACAAGAGACCAGGGTAACACAGCAAGACCACTGGGAGATGCAGCCTTGAACTTTCTTGAGGAAATGAGGATGTGCCAAGTGAAGAAAATCCAACTATACACAGTGGACAGCAACCATGCAAAGAACCCAGACTGTTACCAGCAGAAGAAATCTGATGCTGTAAGTTGTCCGTGGACCTCTGCTGAACAGAGAGCTCAACAACTTCCTGCCACGTGAAGGACAGATGCAGGGACTACAAGAGGATTACATTCCTTAACAAGGGCACGTAAGAACCAGAGCTTGCATAACATCACTGAGAACCATGTCAGTAAGAGAACTAATTCAAAAGTGTTTTACTTCAGAGTTACGCACAAGGTTTTAGGAGAAGATAAGCAAGACCATCAGCCTGAAATTAAACAGGCTGCTTACTATGTTTGTATTTGGCATACCCAAGCCAGCATGGTTAGCCAAATCGTGACCTCCAAACTTAAAGAAAAAGCACTTCACAGAAAGAAGTTAAACTGAGGTTCAAGAGCACTTTGCTTTTGCCATGGCAGAATACAGAATAAGTAAATGATCTGAGAAAGGTGTAGCACGTAACGGAGGAGGAATTACCCATCACTGAGATTAACTAGTTGCTCACTAGCCAGGCCATTCCTGCATACATCAAATTGCTAACGCAGGGTCCAAGGACAATATTAAGGTGATAACAGAACAGATCTCAAAAATTCAAGCACTCAGCAGTCTGTGCCTTAAGACACAGACCAAAGTTCTTCTGTCATACAACTGTTGGAATAACCTGTACAAGCAGAGAGTGAATGCCCTTGCAGCAGAAAAGGAGGAAGAACTTAGATACTGGCTGAAATGAATCAATCAAGTGTGTAAAAAGAGAATGAGGGGTGGTAAAAACCTGGAGAGATAAATGACTCCAAGTATTCCCTGTATTTTAAGACAGCACAAGGTTATGTATAAAGCTGTTGGAAGCTCAGAATACCTTTATGGTACTTATTAAGGAAATGTATTCCATAGATTACTTTCCCAGCAAAGAAGGCAAATAAAGAAAAAGCATAGATAATTTGATGATATAAAAGGTTAATACTAGTAAAGCTTATGTCTTAACCTAAAAGAAATAACATGACTAAACATGAGTCTAAACAGCTCTAGAAAGAACTAGAATTCACTGAGTAAATCAAAGAATTAAGGTAAATTCCCCAAAAATAAAAACAACATTAATACCACATTTGCAAATGGAGGCACCTCAAATTGTTCTGGTGACCACAAAGATACTACAACAAAGGGTTATTGCAAAAATAACTCAATTCCCTTCAACAACTGATCTGAGTTGCTATTGTGTGTTGTTTATAATGTTCAGTGACTATTCTGTCTCCTCAAGATAAACTCACGTGAGGAGTACCCAGATAACAGTCCTCGTAAGTACTTTGGCTGAGCACACTCTGTGATGCCACAACAACCCAAACTCTTCTGCAACACCAGTTGAAGTGAAACTTGCTTTCCCAAAGAGGTGCTGATTACCCTTCCTCTAGCCAAGGAGGGAGGGAAAATCCCTCAGCATCTCGTGACTCACTGAAAACATTGCCAGTTTCCACATGGACAAAACTTAAGGTTTATAGAGGAAGGAAGATTCGACAACCTCAAAGGTTTTTATTGTTGTTGGGTGAGGAGACACATCGGAAGAATCCTTTATATGAGGAACCTGACTACTGCATCCCTGAGAACACAGTTTTAAAGCAGTCTGAATGAACCTTGGGAATTTGATCATGTTGAAGGTCCCTTCTCTCAGCACGAAGGAGCCCAATTCCTACTGCTGACCAAAACACTGCACAGGGAGCAAAAACCAAGAGCCATTTCTGTCACAGAAACTTGAAATCTGTGCAAGAAACACAGCACAAAACCAGAGTGGAAAAGAGCTTTAGTGCTGCCACCTGAGAAAAGCCAAACACGAGTGTCTCTGCTGTCAGTGGATCAAGTGCCGTGGTGTCACCCTGCCATCAAGATGCTGCTTCTAAGTTAATGGATTTCTGGTGAAGACCAACCTCTATCTCTTTTTTGTGATTCCAGGTCTCTTTTCCTGTCTTACTGCTGCCCTTGATGCTGAAAACTAGTAAGGTAGAGCTTCCACATTCCCAGTGTTACTACTCCTCTGTCAAGCTTTGCCCATTCAGTCCTTTAAAGACTCTGTGCCAGAAGGCAAAGAAATGCACAGGCTTAATGGAATTTCTTCACCAAGTTTATTTCAGAGAATTTAGGAGTTCCAATTCCTCAAAATTACGACAAGTCCCAAGGCACACTTTCCCTTGCACTGAGCTGACTCCCTCCTCAAAGCATCCACAGCTTGGAGAACACTTCTTTGCCTTCACCCAGCAATCATTCTATCAGGAATCCTCACTGAGGAACTGGGGGATAAAATGGTAAATGGAATTCATGCTGGTAAATGCAAAGTAATGCAGGGAGGAAATCCCTTTCCCTCAGCACTGGGCAGGCTGTTGTATCTTAGACAGATAGGAAAATTATAATGAAATTATGCACATCAGTTCTATGCAGATAGTGATTTAGTACTCAGTAGGAGATAGAATTTCAGAAGCTGATGAGGAAAAAGAAAAGGGGGGAAAAGAAAAGCTCATTATATCATGGTATGTTTTTTCTACATCTCTAGAGCTGGAAAGGGATCAGGAATGACAAGGATAGTAAGAGGTGTAAAATGTTTTCTCTATGCAAAGCATTTGAACAGACTAGGAAGATTCAGCTGGGAAGGAATTTGATAGAAGTCTACAAAAATTTACAAGCAGCATTGACAAACTGAATAGGCAGCAATCCTGCATCACTTCTCATAATACAAGAATTATCAGATAGCACTTTGAAAAACAACAAAAGGAGGTGGTTTTCCCACACAGCATGCAGTTAAACTGGATTTCTGTTTATGACAGAAGCTTACTTATCTTTCAAGAACAATTAGACAAATTCTATGGATAAAACCTCCCACCAGCAGCTATTAAACACAAAACTGGGACTCTGATGCCAGACAGAATGTACCTGTGAGGCAGCCAGCCAGAAGCTGAGAGGGTATATCTGGAGAAAAACAATTTCCCTATACTTAGATAAAAAAATACCTAGCCCAGCCAATATCAACAAGTGAGAAGGATGCTTAACCTGACCCAAACACCCACTCTTAAACCCTTCTCCTGTGTCACCTGACCAATCCAAGAGTCACACTGGTCATTAAATTGTTTCTAGGAGAGCAGTTATTCCCTTTTGCTGTCACAATGAAACAGGACTGAGATCTCACCTTTTTTTTTTTTTTTTGAGACTTTAATATTGTATAGATATTTATGCCTTTCTGCATCCTGCTGATCACTTGTATTTTGATGGCTTTACTTTCTGTTGTATTGTGCTTTATATGGTGTGAAAACAAAGAAGGGTTTGTGTTCTGGTGACCTTCAGCTTTGACCAAAAGCTGCCACAGCACACCATTTAAAAAGCCAGACCATGCAGAGGAATTTATCTTTTAAATTTTAAGTGGTATTTCATTACTTCTGTCTTAAAGCAATGTGTTCTTCAGACATTATTTCATCCTCCTTATGTGCCAGAACAGCTCCTAACTACTCATATCACTACATTTGCAGAGATCATTCGCTCTTGTGGCAGAACAAACTTCAGGTTTAGGTGCTGGTTTATGTATTTTAAGGCATTGGCCTTTCTGCTTAGTGCTTTTGGAAATTCTGGATCCCCTTCACAGGGGAAGGAAGGCCAGAGAAACTGCCATCCCAATTAATTTCCATTGCATCCATCATCACTTGGTACTTCAAAATTCAGGCTCTGAATCTTTGAATTCTTGCTATGAATACTTGCTGGGTCACTGTGTTTGTTTTTGGTAGATCATTACATTTGTTAGCAGTGGAACACACAGCTCACTTTACTGGGTCTGCTTTGCTACTCATAGCTAGACAAATTAATTTTGATTACAGCCTTCTCCCTGCTCCCCCAAATGAATAAAACCATCATGCTGATGGATTGCACTCAGCTCGGATACAAAAACAACATGCAAGATAATTCCACCTTACAACCCAAGAGGTATTTATCACAAAATACTTTTTACACCCACTGAAAGAGGATTAAAAAAATTGTGATTCTGTGATAAGCAGAGCCATTATGGGCTTAAGAACTGAAGACACCAAATTCCTTGAGGAGCATGTCTTAGCTTTGTTTTCAAGAAAAGGACATAGGTAATCTAGTTCCTTAAACAAAGCTATGGGGTTTTTTTAGTAATTTCCTAAACTCTTCAAACTCTAAGTCTCTGGCTGTTCAATCATGGAAAATGCTCTTGTGCAAGAAGACAGGACTTCTGAGGGCTTGCAATGATGATGGCTCTGGAAACAAGCTGATCGTATCATGTGCTCAGCATCTCAATTCACAGGAAAAAACATGTTCTTGTGGAGGGCCACTCTGTGCCAGACACAAATTCTCCATAAGGGCCATGCAACTGACAGGCATTTTTTGTTGGTTTGGCAGCTGAATTGGAAGAAAATTAGAAAAGAAATTAATGTTTAAATGGGCTAAATATTTGTTTGGTTTCGATGCTTGAAACTAAAACACCAGAACATTTACTTCATACCAGGCAGAAAGTAAAAGGAAAGGAAAAAGCAAAGGAAAGAGGAATTAGGCTCATGAAACAGGAAAATTATTTTCCAAGTTCTGATCAGTACTGCCTGGAACAAAACCAGTGCTACCAGCCCCAGCACCACTTCATATGGAAGACACAAAGAGGAAGAAGACCCCAGCAAATACTTTTGGGGTAGAAGCCTGGCTCATTTTGGAAGTTTGCTGGCAGCTCCTGGGCAGCCAGCCCATGCCAGCAGTAACCTGCAAAACACAGTCAATCCCAACCGTGGTAACTAAAGCAAATTACAGGATTCCCATTTGCCTGCCTAAGCCCACACGAAAAAGGACACAGGGCTGACAACACAGAACAGGGAAGGCAGAGCAAATTCAGAAACTAAGGAGAAATCTCAGCTTTGATCATCATGAGTGATCGCACTACAGTTTCACTTACATGATTTATTTTATACAGGGTTTTTAATTGCTTGTTGTAATATGCAGGAGGTAGCAAAAACAATGCTTGCTTTCTGAGCCTAATTATCAAAAAAGACAGAAACATAAACGCTGCTTAAGAAAAGCATTGACTTCCTTGAGAATATTGCTCCTCTTCTATCTTTCCTTGAAAAGCAACTGGCACCAAGAACTGTGACTGGGGCTTCCTGTGACACAGGCACAGTACAGGGTGCTTCTGGAAACCATGGTGGGAGCTCTGGCTTGAGGCTTTAAGGCTGGTCTATAATTATCATTGGTTTAAGACTATTGGATTACATTTCAGTGATCAAAAGAGAAAAATAATGCCTTAAACGTTTCAAACCGTGAAGCCTTGTGAACATGTTTATTCTGTATTTCATTTCCATCACTGCAGTAAGTTTGGAGCAATGTTACTCATGTTCAACAAAGTAATAAATTGTATTCTTAATAGCTCTCAGTCACTTGAACTCATGTTCATGCTACTGAAAACTGCCCACTGCAGTTCCAAACTCAGAAGGTTTAGGGAGAAGCTAGGTGGAGTTCGGAAATAGTAATAAAGGTTAAAAACGGAACCAAAATTTGCCATAAGCATTAACCTTCTTGCAGCTCTCATCACAGAGAGAGCAGACCAATAGAAAAGCACAAAATGAACACACGTAATGCAAATTAATTTTAAGGAGAGCTATGTGTGCGTGTAGATCCGTATTTATTTCTCTCATGTTCAATAGATTCTAGAAAAAAAAAAAAAAGCAGCAAACTTCAGACTCTGGCCTTAGGGCTTAAATGACTAATGATGGATAGAACTTTCCCTGCTATTAATGTGTTACTGTGAGAAAGGAGAGACTAACAAAGACTGAATTAATGGATTGCATGACGCAAAAGTGTGGGAATCTAATCACGGAAACATGGAATGGATGGGGCTGCCAGGGACCTCTGAGATCATCCAGCCCAAGCCCCCTGCTCAAGGGTCACCTGGAGCAAGTCCCCCAGGATTGCATCCAGGTGGGTTTTGAATCTCTCCAGAGAAGGAGACTGCACAGCATCTCTGGGAAGCCAGCTCCAGTGCTCTGTCACCCTCACACATCCATAAGCTCTTGAATTGTTCTTCACCCACTCCTTGGCAGAACTCAACACATTCCAGTTGCTCTCCCACATAAACAGCAGCTCCACCACCTTGCCTTGCTGCCCTGGCTTTCCTAGAAGGAGTGCAGCCATCCATGACTGTATTCCCACCGTGTCTCTGTGGCTGCAATGAGATCATGGCCCTGATGATAAAGAGCAGAAAGGCAAAAGTAGGACCATTGCTGCCAATTCCCTTCCTCATTAATTTCTCATTGTTGTATTTAGCTTACTGCCCAGGAGTGCATCCCGAGTCCTGCAGAGGGGACTCGGGAAGGGTTTTCTTTCACAATAGCAGCCCTCAGGCACACGGGGCTTGACCCTGCTCCCATTCGAATAAATAGGAATTTGTCCATGGACTTGCAAAAGTAGGATATCTGTCTTGAAAGCAGTTTTTTCATATTGAAGAAACGTTAGAGCCCTGTTCAGTAACTCTTCACTTGTGCCCTTCTACTCTGAAATAAAGGTGAATTGTTGCAAAACAAGCTTGTAATTTATCAATACAGTTCTATGTGCGAGGCTCCTAAAAAGCAATTATCACCAGCAATGTATGATGTCAGCTGGTCTCTTATATAAAATTTGTTTCTGAGGCAAACCCTCCAGAGTTTCAAGGGAGCTGCTTTTGACCGACCCTAGCTGGGAGATGAACAGAGAAAAGGAAGAAGGGAAATGGGAAGAAGAGTGACAGGGCCTGATCTTTGCAGCAGAGGTGAGCACAGCGATTTGTGCTCTTCCAGCAGCAGAACTTCCTGTCACAAACCACAGGGTAGGAGCAGAACAGCACCCAGGCCACAGGACCCTTTCCATTTGCCACCTGCCCTTAAGGGGCTGTGGGACAGGACGTGGCTCAGTGCCACTGCCCTGGCCAATGTCCCTGCACTAGAGCAGTCCCTCTGCCAGCCCCTTACACGACTTCCCACAGGAATTCACACACTTGCCCAAACAGGGATGAGAGGGGCTGCAGCACGAAGTAATAATTAACAAATCTCCAACTCGTGCGTATAGAATCTCCTCGCAGAGCTGGCTCCAGTGATTGTTCACTTTCTGGCCGGAGTCCAGGCTTCTAAATCCCTGCCAATAGTATATCTAAAAATGAATTTCCAGCAATACCTTAATCAACAAAATGTTGCCACATCACAACACTTTACAGCGGGATCACAATGAACTACTCTTAAAACTCCACACAATTAAAAAGGGTAAAGAGCATTATACTGAACTTGCCTCTTAAAAATGGTTTCAGTGCTGAGAACAGCCACTCACTGATTTCTGCCATGACTTTTGCACTCCAGCCCTGTCAGTGACACTGTCTGTCTCCCAAGAGGCCAGGTACTGAACCAGTACCTTTATTCAGGTCAGGGCTCCTTAACCACTAATCTGTAAGGGGAATTGAACTGACAATATGAATGTTAGAAGAATCAATTTCTTTTTCTCATTACAAAATAGAAATTAAACCTATCCTGTGAAGATGCTGTTCAGTTTCCATTAATTTCCATTCACACATGCTTGACATCTCCCTCCTTTGGGATAAAAAGCTCTTCAGGACTATGAAATTTTGGGCTACAGCTTTCAAGTAAATTGTTTAAGCAGTTCAAGGTCTGCATTTTGGGACATTTGTACCTGTAGAAACAGAAATGTTTTGTATCTTGAGGATAGGAAGCTTGGTGTATTACCTTGGCAGCTTTCTGTACAACAAATGCAATGGTTGTACTGAAAAAAACAAGACATGAACAAAGAACCCAAACTTAACTCTGGATTTTAATGCATATTGAACATTTATATTTGCCATTCAAGGTAAAGCATCTGAAGTGGATGTAATTTCCTTGGAAAAGTTTCTCTCTCTAGAATTTTGTCTATATTTTCAAATGTTAAAATGGTAATTACCTGAAAAGTGACAGAAGGGGAAAGCATGTAAGCTACATGCTTTACAAGACAAAGCTTTGTTTTATTTTAGTAAGTGTAATAATAATTGGGCAGTAAAATACTTACTTGAGTAAATAAAGAAGAATTTAAGAAATCTTGATGCTGTTAAGATACCAGAGGGAAAAAAAATGCATTTTCCCAAATGTTCACCACAAAAACAAACCAGTCTAAGATGGGAGACAACCAGAGAAAATGATGCTCTGACTACCACAAGCTGAAAATTGTGTGAAAAAGCAGCCCTGAGGCTCTCATGTATGGGAATGCAACACAAATGGCAAAAGCACTAATCTATATCTTCCCACCACTTCCTTGCACCCTGACAGCTCTATTTGGACAGAACAGCCTTTCTAGTGGCAAAATTAATGGAATACATGGATTTGGGAAAGGAAGGAATTGCAGGTGTCTATGAGTTACATTTTGGAAACCCTTGCCTCCAACAGGCTTTAGGTGATTCATTTTAACCCCTGTTAAAGAAAAAGCCTGTAACTGGAGAGGATTCACTGCTGTGAAAGAGCAGCACAGGAATGTCAGTAAAATGAGGGCTGGAATGTCTCCACCTCAAAAAAAATAACATCCAAAGAAAGAAAAAGAAAAAAAAGTTTTAGTTAGGAACCAGTCTGGCTAGAGTACAACAAGTCAGAGCAGCAGAATTGCATTCCAAAGTTTTCCTTGGTAACTTCCAAGAGTCTCACATCAGTGTGAGAGAGGGCATTTTGCTTCTTCAGGTAAATTGAAACCCCGCTGCCTTTTCTGCTTGACATAGCAAATCCTTTGTGCAACAGCTCCTACATCACACCTCACTGCTCCTCGAGCTCCACTCCTGATACGACCTGAGGGGCTCAAATGGCATCCATTAGAATAAATAAAGTTTTATCAGTAACATGTTGAAGCCTCAGTTGTTTCTCTGGGCAGAAGGAGAGCAGATAATCCTCCACAGCGCTGCCAGGAATGCCCTGATGAAAGGAATGAGGGACTTGTCTTTACAAACAAACTGTGGGTCTGCTGGTAGATAAAACTAGCACTGAGAGATAAAAGAAACAATGGGAAGGATTCCACTGATTGATGAATGGAATGAGAGAGATTTGTCTTTACAAACAAACTGTAGGTCTGCTGATAAATAAAATTGGATACTGAGAGATGAAAGAAACAATTGGAAGAACCATAAATTGCATAGGAATTAAAAAAAAAAGGGAGGGGGTATACATTAGAAGTGGGTCTGTATTAGGTGTTTTGGGAAGTCTGTACCTCTCAAGTACCTCAGCCAATGGGGAAAGAGAGAGGGAAACACGGCTGGGAAATTGGGTTAAAAAGGAGGCTGCGCCCTCCAAAAATTTGAGAGACCCTATGGGAAATGCCCCATGGCCTCTCCCTTTATTCGAATAAAGTAAGAGGACTCCTCTGGCTCCTTTTTGGACATAAACCCCTGGTGTTTGTGGATTAATTTTCCTGACACTGAGCTTTGCTGCTTGCAGTGCTTGGTCTGCAGACGAGTTACTGCCAAGAGCTCTGAAGCTTAGAACAATGCTTCATGTCCTGTGTTATGGGAGTCTGGTTCTTTATTAGGAAGTCTCTTTCTAGCTACTGAAGTATGTTTAGGAATACATCTTGTTCCTATGGAAATCAGGGAGAATTCTGCCCTTGCCTCCAAATAGAGCAGGAACAGACTCCCTGTCTGCAACATCAGACATCTTGGCATGAAGTGAGAAAATTGGGAGGGCCTGCAAAGCTTCACTGGTGTGGAAAGGTCAGCCTACAAATCAAGAGACTGCGGGAGAAGCGGGCAGGCTGCTGCACATGCGGAGGGGAGGCCTCTCCCTGCCTTATCCCCAGGGAACATCCCAAATCCGCTCCTTGGCTTCTTCCCCCTGCACAGCCAGGAGGAGCTGCCAGCCCATCCCGCAGCTGAAGGGGAAAGGCAGAGCAGCAGCAGCATCTCATGGCTGAGGTGCTGCTGAACCCCATCACTCTGAGCAAAACAGGTATGGGAGGAACTCGAATTTTGAAGCAATTTGAGCTGATGTCTCTATTTTACAATTAAAAACACACCCAGATCCAAAACTTCCAAAATGAATTGGGAGTTTGAGAATGTGAATTTGCATGTGTGTAATCAGGCATCTTAGAGATGGGGAGAGGCGTCCCCCCAGAGAGCATTTTTTAAAACACAGATTTCTTTGGGTTGTTTCAAACTTGGGCCTTAAAAGCCTGAGTAGTTTTGAAATTATTATACGTGGTTCATTAAAAATATGGCGAGTAAATGAAAGGTCAAGAAGGAGCTTTTCTACATCTTCACGTTTAAGAAGTTTCATTTTTAAAAAGAACAAAATGACAGAAACAGGAGAGTTTTACATTACCACTGGTACGTAAAAACATATTCTTTGTTTTATCTTCAGTTTGGCCATTAAATTCTGATGAAAAGCAGAAGTAAGTCTACCATATATGAGAGATCACTTTAAAGGTCAGTTTTTCATCTGCAAACCTTTCATACAAAACAATCTTGCCTCAGTCTAAAAGGCTGGTTTATCAGAAGTATTGATTATTAGGGTGACTTTGAAATGAAGACCAAACAAAAAACCCCATAGCTAAATCAAGTACATCACCATTTGAAGTACAAACACTTTATAGTAGTTTATGAAGAACATCATTGAGCTCCCAACTGGAATAACAGAAACATCTCATACCTTCCTAACACCATTACTCGCTCCTGTCAGATGAGGTTGTGTATTTTATAAGCTCAAAAAGTATACCTGGAAACTCACCTACCCAACCCTCTCCTAAAAACATAGAAAAAAAATCCCCAAAATGTTTCACTTTGGATATTTAGTGCTGGTCTCTGCCTTTCACGAGCCCTTTGCTGCCAATATGCCTATTTTAAATCCAAAATTCCCTTATTTTTCCATCCAGAAAACCAGTACATGCAACCTGACAGCAAACAGAAAGAGCAGTGATGAGCCATTCTTTGTTTTCAAGTCCTTGGAGTGCAGATCTGTGAACTTTTTCTCTGAAAGCTGTTTCCTCCAAATATGCTCAGCAAAATGAGTGTTAAGGAACTAGCACTGGAAGTAATTCCTCCACAACATCTTCACACTGATCTCCAACAATCTCACTGCCCCTCAGATCACTGGTGCATAGATGCACAGAGGACTGAGACAGGAAAAATGTTGGCTACCCTTTGTTATTGTGCTGCACGAACCTTTTGCTGCTTCCCCAGAGATCTCCCTGGGCACAATATATGCACACAGCAAGACTCTACGCTCCAAATAAGCAACACTGAATGATGATGATGAACAGGGGTAGGGAAAAGTTAAATCAGAGGGGTAAAGCAACTTGTCCAGCGTAGATCAGTTACAGAGAAAGGAGCTCAACCACCTCCTCTAAATACTGGTCCAGTATCTTATTCATCCCAGGTGTGGGACTTGCAGCACCAGAGAAACAAAGAATATTAAGTCTATTTCCACATGGCAGCAAAGTTTGAGCAATAGGCAGGTTGAGCAATTTGTAGTATCTTGAATTCGAGCACTGTTAGAAGCATTTTTGTTTACGAAAACCAGTGTACATTATATCCAAGTTACTGTGGTATAATGTTGAGTAAAACACAATGCAAACCAATATCACTATCCATACTTATAGACATAGCCTTCATGTCTATGTACTTTTTTCCCACTCCCTCAAACAAAACCCCTTTACCAGTGACAGGTTTATATACTCAGATGTCTTCTCACAACTTTAAGTGATTATTGTTCTGAAAATATCTACAAAAGTAATATGGCTTGTTACAAATTATCTTTCTTGCTGCCTGTTATCAGCCTTGAAAAACAAAACTTAGAATTCCTCCCCCCCCTCCCCCCCCCGCCATGGCAACTAGGGTCTGAAAAATGAACTGGCATATCTGTTGCTCTTACTACCACCAAGAATAAAACACTGAGCTTTACAGAGGATGTAAAGCACAGAGTAAAATCTGGATCACTTTCTTTCTACTTGTATTGACTGTGCAGCACTAAGCAGTAAAAATTTAATCATTCAGCAAGGATATTTAAGTCAATGACATCCAAAGGAGACAAGACGACAACTAAGATTTCTTTTCTTTCTTTCTATTCATGGGACTGTCATAAAGTTGCTTCACTGGTAACTAGTGGCTGGTGATGGTCCTCATCTCACAAGAATATTTTCAGACAGGTATCTCGCTACCGGGTTGCTAAAAAACAGAATACAAAAGTCAAGGTCACAGGCCTTAGGGGTATTTCAGTTAAAGCTTGAAGTGTGATTTGCCTACTCTAATGCATCTGGAATGAGGCATGTGTTTTAGCACTTTGCTGGACTGAGCTGAGGATAGACTCTTTCTCACAATATGAGAGAGACAGTTATTTTATAACAATTTATTCACTCCGAAGGAGTGTTTCAAGCAAGAAGAAAGAATGTATGCTTCATACAGAAGTTCCCCTACTATTATAACTTCCTACTCCTGTAATCTGAAACAGTCACAGCTGAACATCTCTCGGGCAGTATTTCAGAACTGAATATTTTAAAACATTCCTTACACACTCACAATGCTTCTCAACATAACACTATATATTAAACTGTCTCTTGCAAAACTGTGAACGTTTAGAGAAGAGTTTCAGATGTTTAACCTAACATATAATTGAGTGAGAAGTGTGTGTTTGCTCATTCTCTCTAAAAAAAAGCTTTTAAGCCCCTCTCAGGTTGCAATACTGAGGCAAGTGATCAAGACTGTCATTCAGTTTTACAGCATTTTCTTTCCTTACTCTTGCATCTTCTCACTGCATGTGTACTCTTTGTGGCAGTGGTTATTCCTACACATTTCAGAAAGCTAAAGACTCTCGTTTTTACCTGACTGTGATGAAGTTAGCCCAGGAAAGCAGTTAAAAACGGCATTAGAATCCCTGTTTTCAGCTGGATGGCAACAGTACATATCTTTTGAAGACCAGCAGGACTGTGTCATGTTGAATAAAGACTGAAGTTAAAAAGCGGGATTTTTACCTCTACCATTAGGGAAAAGGAATGTATAATACATGTTCACTCCTGTAACAGAAGACACTACACTCAAATACTCAGTTTTAAGAGTACTCCATCTTAGATAAAGTGTTTTGCTTGATTAGCTCAGAGCACAGGTGCAAGTGAGCGACATTTCCTTTTGTTGAGCAGAGTAGGGTAGGAAGGAGTTAAAGAGACCTGTCAAGGTCACACCACAGCACGGTGACAAAGTTACACAGGAAGTCACCACTGATGCCCAGCTCAGCCGTAGCAGAGACTTCAACACAATGCTCCTCGAAGGGTTCTGTGCTACCAAATGACACACAAGCAAAAAGACAAGTCACATCACAGTTTTTAGTACTAACACGTCTCAGGAGTACTTTGAACACGAGCCAAGTCAGACCACGTCTTAGTTTGAGCTCTATAGCTAAACCAGGTAATGCAGCAGAACAACTACTCAGAAACCTTGTATAACTCTCACACTCGCTTAATCACATCCACGTAGCGTTAATTAAGTCTGGGGAAATCGTTGCGCGTTGGAGGAAAAGCGGAACAGGGGCCACAGGATCACTCAGGGTTTATTTGCTTGTTTTTGTCCCCGGTGACAAAACACGATACTAGTACGAATATGAAAAGAGAGAAAATCGGGCACACGGATAACCCCGAAGGCTCCGAGGGGTCCCGTTGTCATGGAAACAAGTCGCCACTAATGAGCTTTCCACGGCATGAGTGATTAATAGCCGAGTCCTGTAAATAAATATTGATTCCAAACCCAAACAAGACACACAAGGACCCTGCCGCCAGCAGGGATCGGGGCGAGCAGCAGCGCAGCGCGCACACGCCGCGGCTCCCTGCGCACGAAGGGGACCGCACAAAGTTTGCCGAGCGCTGCTGCCACCGCGCTGCGCGGGGGAGCGACGGCGGCCACCGCGCAGCACAGCGCGGGCCGGGCCGGGCCGGGCCAGGCGCTCTGCCCCGCTCCAGGGGCCGGGCACGGCCACCGAGGGTCTCCGGCAGCGAACGGGGCAGCGCAGTCCGCGACCGACCCCCGCCCGGCCCGCACACCCGCACAGACACACCACCCCTCACCTTGCGCTAAGTCGCTGCCCGCGCACGGCCACTTTTCCCAACAGTTGCGCGGCGAAACCACGGAGGACAGCGCGGCTCCGGCGTGTGGGAGCGATGCCCAGGGCGGCGGAGGCACCTCCGACCTCGGGGAGCAGAGCACGGTGCTTCAGCCGGCGAGAGGGGGGAAAAGGCACCGATGCACAGGAGCTACTGCCACCTCCTTCCCCGGCTCCCCCATCCCCTCCTGTCTCCGCCCGCTTCTCCACCTTCTCTCTTCCTCCCCCCGCCCCCGCTCCAACCAGCTGCTCTCGCTCCACCTGGGCCGGCTCTCCAGGTGCCTCCNNNNGGCCTCCCTGCTCCCATACGCGTCCCCTACAGCAGCTGGAGCTCCGGGGCCGGTGCTCCGCCTCTCGCCGCGCTGCCTCCGCTGTCCCGCACGGAAACTTCCCCGGCCCCCGGCGCTCCTGTCCTGTGCGGAGCGGGCTGCTCGCCTCTGCCGGGGACATCGCTGCGCGGAGCCCTGTCCCGGCTCGGGGGCAGGCAGAGCCACCCGGAGGTGGCCACTCACCTCAGGAAAGCCCCGGCGGCGCCCTCCGGGGATGGGGGTGGACGCAGCGCTGGCGGCATCACCGATGGAGGTGAAACCTGGCGGGAGCGCGGGGCGCACCCCCTGCTCTCCCCTCTCCTGCTCCTCCTGCGGGGAGGGACGCGCCGCCCGGGCGCTGCCGGCACTGCCGGGCCGCCTCTGCGGTGGCCGCCGCCCGCCCCCTGAGCTGGGGGGAGGATGGATGAGGGAGGGGGCGCTGGCAGGGCGGGTGCGGCCGGAGCGGAGCCGTGCCGTGCCGTGCTGCTCTGCGGTGCGCAAGGATCGGCTTCCCCCGGGCAGGCTGGGCTCTGTCACCAGCGAGCGGGCGGCTGGGCCAGGAGGCGACAGTGCGGCGGCTTCCCCAGGGCTCCCAGCCAGGCGCTGGTCCCTGCCCGGCTACGACCCGAGCCCGCTCCCCTCTTCGTCTTCTTCTCCCTTCCCGCACGCCGCCCTCCCCTCCCGGTCGTTACGAGGGCACCGGGGATTAAGTGTACTTTCAATTTTAAGAGCATTAGATTAATAAACGGCGATTCGGTGATTTTAAATTACTCTGCGAGCATCCGGCAGCCTGTTAAGAAGCAATCCCCTCCAGGCACGGTTTAATCGGAGGGATCAGAGCGCGGGCGCCGCGTCCTCCGGTGCCTCCGGCGGGGCTTGCCCGGGGAGCCGCGGCTGAATGCCCGCCTGCTGTGGGTTCCTTAGGAACATCACTTACGGGAGAGCCCTGCCCGGCCCGGGAAGGCGGTGCGCGCACAGGTGCCGGCGGCAGGGACGGAGGGAGCGCCGGGAGAACCCCGGCCTGGGAGCAGCCCCAGAGTTTGAGTCCCGCGTCTCACTGGGCTGGGCAGGGGCTGGCCGTGCCGCTGGAGTTTGGCCGCTGGAGGAAGCGCACGTCTTTAGAGCAGCGGGAGCCTGGTTTCGGTACGGCGTGGCGCCAGCGGGCACACGGGCAGGCAGCGCGGTGCGAGCCCTCCCGGCGCTCGGTGCCATCCCCCAGCTCACCTGCGCACCCGGCGGCCCCTCGCTGCTGCCACAGCAGACCGGCGGCTCCAAGACAAAGACTAAAGCAACTCCGAGATGGGAAGAGGAGGGTGAACACTGATTTGAGGGCTCGGCCCTCAAAAAATGGCTAAAGCTTCCCCTTCTCCCCCTCCTTCCTTTTGCATCACACCTCCAGAGCCCAACAGGTGGCTGTGACCTCAGAGAAGTTCTAAGCTAATCTAAGTAATATCTATAAATGACCTCTCTCATGAATTCAGATTATAAGAAAAATGTTTTTCATTTACATTTTAATGCATAAATCATGCAAAGTAGGGAGCTCCAGACACTGTTGCAAGAGTGATGACTCATGCCCACCACATGTACATTATTTATTGTCTGAGGATGGGGCCGCGTTTAAATTAGGCTGCATGATAACCTAATCCGGATGTTCTGAACTGCTTCCCTATAATTATGTTCTGGAGAAAGTAAAGCGTCATTTCTGAACCCTAGTCTCTCTCCCTGACACATTTTAATTCATAGTCTTGTGTGGAACTACATGTTTTGAATTTTCGAGCAGGTGGAGTGCTCTTTCTGCTCAGGCGCTGCGCGTGGAAAGGAACCATCACAGATGTACTTCTCAGATCAGGCAGGAGTAGGAGAAAAGCCATGGTTGGCTTTCTTCACCTTAGCAGATAAAAACTGTGAGTTCAACAATTTCAAACAGAAATGAAGATGCCCTGTCAGCTTGTGCCAATTTCTTATACTGGGATGTCTCATTACATGGCTGTGTAAAACCAGGCTTCACCATCCCATTGGGACTAATTCTGTTCCAGACACCAAAAAAAACCTCCTTATGGCTAGGTGGGCTGTTGTTATTTTTTCATAAAATAATTACAGAGCAGAGAAATGGTGGACCACCAGTTCATCTGTTTGTTTCCTTCTTACAATCCTGTGCTATTGCTGATCCCTCCATTTTAGTAAACCTTGAGAGTACAAGGGCAATAAACTGTTCTGTTCCCTATTCTTAATTTGTTTTTTCTTTTTCTTTTAAGCAGATGGTATCAAGGAAGCTCTTCCCACACATACACAAAGATTCAAAGCCATTCCTGTGAGGAACTCAGGCTTCAGCTACTCCTTTTGTTCTGTGCTTCTCTTTCTGAGAGTGACACACTCTCATCCTTACCCCTTTCATTGTTGTGAGGGACCAAAGGAAAAGCGATGTCCAGAGTCTCCTCTAAGTATGACACAAACAATTCTGTGTTACTCATGCCTATTTAGGAGCAGACATTTTCCAGTGGATAAATGTGTGAGGGGAAGGACCAGGGTGGAGGGTGGTTATTCTTGTTCAATATTTTCAAGGAAAGAGACAAATGCTGGGTTTTTAGTGGTTTGAGCTTTCAATTGGCTTTTGGTCAGATCCCAAACCCACAGGGCTGAAATGGAGCAAACAGAAATAGGAAATGCAAATTAGGACAAGAAATTAAAATTAAATCCTGATCAATGAGTCTGTCATCCCATGCTAGTGCCAGATGCAGCAACCAAATGCTTGTGTCCCAACAGCCTCATCATCATCTGCTTGATGTTGTATGGCTCTTTTTGCAGTAAATATACAATAAAACCAATCTTATATTTTAGCGAGTTGGTAGACACTTTCTTTTTTAAAAAAATATCTACAAGTCTTCCCACTCTAGCTCTCCTGTCTCACAAAAATAATCTGTTTAAAATTATGACTTCTGTCACAGTGTAAACTTCAAGTACCCCTCTTGATGTGGAAGGTGACACCAAACAGAAGATGGGTGATTTAAATATCACTCCTGCCCAAACCAGGGCTGGAACTGGTGTTAGGATTCAATACCAGTGAGTGTGGCAGTGTTCCAAATCGAGCCTATACCGCTTCAAGGTTTTGAAGTTAAAGCTCTATACAAAAACACAAAAGATGGTTAGAATCCAAGCAGTGATCATTTGCTTAATGTGGTATAAAGAAACCTTGAATGGGAGTCTCATTTGGGCCTTGGGATGATACCACAGTAATGAATATAATAATGAAAAATATCATAAACCTGTTATTCAAATCTTTTTTTCTCCCTTCTGAAGTTGGAGAAAGGCACTATTTTAAAGTTCACAACATCTGAGTAGCTAATTTGCTATTTTAGCCCTTACAGGCCAGCTCTTCTGGCTCACATAAAATAACTTTGCTCCCAGGGAACGTCCCACTGACTGCAGCAAGGACAAGTTCACACCCTGGGCTTTACGGTACAGATTCTGTGCTGAAACAACTGTGTCAGGGACCAAATGCTGCAAATGATCTGCAGGCATGAGTTATACACAAAAATGAGCATTTGTCTAAGCCTTTGTGGGTCTAACCCCAAATTTCTCAAGTATTCGTCACTAAAGATGAAGATCCAAAAGCCAACAAGGCCATATTGTTCCATCCTGGGAATTCCACAGGCTTTCATCCTCTGTAGGACTGTTTAACACAAAGGTTTTCCTTGGCAACATCACGAAATCTTGATAATGCATTACGAGCACAGAAGTACAGCATGTCAGTATCAGATTCATTTTTGAAAAGGTTAATTAATCTTCTAGAGTTCTTAATAGTTTTCATTGGACTATTATGATGTGAAATGCACCGTTTCCACGCAGTATTTGGAAAATACTATGAGTAAGGCAGTGTTTCAAATATTGTTTCAGTCATCTTTCGTAACTCATCTTTAAAGATCACCCAGGGGGAACGTGCATGGGTTTTCTTTTGTGGGGGACTTGCATGCTGACAAGGTGCATTAGATCCTTCCAGATGAGAAGTGTTGGCATCTGGAGTGAATTAACAATCAAAGTGCTGACTGCAAACAGGGCAGTCCAAACTCAGGTGGTTTGGACATGGCCCTGGCTACCACATGGTCCTTGAAGATTGCCAAAGATGGTTTTTCCGAGCTAAATGTCGAAGAAATGACTCAGGGACAGGCCCCACTGTTGCTGTCCAGGCTGTATATGTGTATATAAAGGTATGTATGTTTCATTTTCAGGGAAAAATTTATATTAATTAAGTTCAAAAAGTGGATGAGAACCAAGAGCACTGGCATATACTTCTAGAAACATTCTTGAAGCTGTGAGTTTGAAAAGGACTACCTACAATATAAATACTTGGTTGTTGTTTCAATTAGCTGGCATTTCCAAAAAGAAAAAAAAAAGGAAATAACAGAGGCAAAACAATAGTTAATTATAACACTGCAAGGACATTTATCTGTGTGATTTATGCACACATATAGGCACATATACATAAATATACATGTTGATTTTCAGGCCCACATCCAGGGAAGTAGAGCGGGTCGCAACATCACACAGTGCAGATGCCACTCCACGCTAGCTGGTGGTAAGGGCTTGTACTGGTAGATCCACCTCAGAACACACACAAATGTGTGGGATTGGCATTAATCCTGTTGTCCCAGAGGGAAGGACATTCATTCCTCCTCCCACAGAGCAGCCTACCGTGAATTCAGAATGCTCTCTCCTCCACTTGATCCCTAAACAAGCCAGACTGCAGCGCCTCTCTCCCCCTCACATGCAGTCCAGGCAGCTGCTGCTCAAAAGGGCAAGAGGGGAAGGGAGCTATTTTTGTGTCAGCAAATCAAAAATATTGGTTGCTTCTATGTGTAGACAGTGGGTTGTGCTACAACAGCCGACATTTAAAACGCATTCACACTTGTCACAGAAATATTACACAGCCTGTGGATTGTCCCTCCCTAGCTCAGCAAGGCCATCCCTTTCCCCACTCTCCTTTAGGTGCTTTTTGCTCTTTCCCTTTGTCTGATTGCCAAGGAGGAAATGTGTGATTGCTCCCAGAAGGTTAACAGGCCTGTGCTGCTAGGCTGTGTTACCTGTGCTTGTAAAGCAGAGAGGGGAGAGCTGGGGTGGCCTTCCAGTGTGACATTAAAAGCAAAGGTGCCCTCACAGTTCTCTGTAAAAAGACAAACCACCCTTCTGAGTCACTCTGTGCACAGCAGAGGAGTTATCAGTTCCAAAAGAGTCAGAGTTGGATGGGACTGGATAACTTTGTGTTGCTGAAGAGAGGAGGGAGGAAGTGGAAAGAAAGAAAGAGGATTTGGCTCTACAAAATCCAAGTAGATCTTTGTGGCCACGGTGTCCAGCCAAAGCCTCCAGTTATGAAAGAAAGAGATGCAGCTCGATGCAGTGTTTGGACTTGGATGTGGAATCCTGAATAGGAGAAAAAAGTGGTGGAAGAACAATTGCAATGTAAGTAGATTTATGCAAACCAAATGGGAAGTGTGAAGAGAAAAGAGAGCAAATGCTGGGCAAGTTTTATATTCTCCACAATTTACGGTTTAAATTATTGTACAATACATATCAGCTAATAGTTTTCCCACAAGTTCAATTTTGTCACTGCTCACTTTCTGTCAGAGATTATTACACAGGGTTGGATTGTTGAACAGTGGCTACATTTCATTCCAAATATGGCTGCACTTCAGGGGAGGGATTGTTATTGCTGAATTGTCCCAATTTTTGAAGGAGTCTGAGATCCTTGACATGGAAAAAGCTATGCAGACGTGTGATGACTATATTTTACTGGGAGATATCAACCGAAGCAGGGAGGAGAGCCAGCAAGGTGGGTTTTCATGTACTCACAGCACAAGGTTCTTGGGAATCCTTGTTTTTATTCCTTCCTAGGTCTTTGATGAGTGGAACATGTTTTGGTTTAGCCATCCACAACATAAACATGAAAATATCTGGTCTCCCAGATGTGCTGCAGAGCGTATTGTTTGTCTGTGGTGACCTGGTTTTGGTTCCTAGTAGAGCCTTGTGTTAAGTTATCAGCCCCTTGTCTCCATCCTACCTGCTGTAATCCTTTTGAATTTCCTTGTATGGTCCTGTTTTAGAAGCCTCTAAGTTGTTCAGTACCTTATTGGTCTCCTGTATGTTCGCCCCTCCCCATACCTTTCCGATTGGTTTGTTCATATTATGCTTCAGACCCCGGCTACCCTGCCTATAAAGTCCCGTGCCTCCATTGTGTGAGGTCTTTTGGCCTCTGGAGTTCTTCCCCTGAATAAACCTATGAACCCCAAGCCGAGACCCCTCTCGCTTCTTTATCTCCTCGATGCCGTTCAGCTGTGAGCTGCCTCTGACTGCCTCTCCGGGGCAGTCAGGGAGCGTCCGGTGCCCGAAGTCAGAGCCTGCTAGCAAGGGGAGAGAAAAGAAACGACAACATTTGTCAAGTATTTTAAGGTTCTCCAAATGAGCAGGAATTTGTATTGTTGTGTTTTGCTTACTACAGACCAGCAGGAACTTTTCCACAGCCAACTCTGTCACCACCAGCTCACATTGGGGGGTTTTTGTAGGGTGGTACACGAGAGACACATGGGACTGACTCATGTTCATGTTTGTCAGCATAAATGACCTTTTCAGGACAGATTGGTTAGAAGTTTGCTGGGAATATAGGTTAGCTTTGGGTCTCACAGTCCTCTTGTATCTATAGGACTTTTAAGGATTTGGTCCAATGAGGGAGGGAAGGAAGGCTGCTTCTCAATGAGTCGGAAAAGGTTTTATTTTGATGGGCACACGAAATGAGATTTCCCTCTAATCCTCTGTGTAATTCGTTGGTGTAATCTCTTTGTAGGCACATCATATTAATCCTTGTTATTACAGAGAGGACCTCAAACGTGGTAACTTTCAAAACATGCCACTATATGGAAAAGGCCAAGATGTTGCATCTCCCTACTCTTTATACTATAATAAATATTTACGTTGTTTATGCCTTAGAAGTTCACTGGAAGTAGTCCTTGAAGTTAGTATGCACAGAAAAACAAGAAAAAAGGAATAAAATGAGAAAAAGTATTTGAACTGAGAAACATGCCATGTAACATTGAGCCCACGCCAGCAAAGGGATTTTTCTCCTGTGTGGGAATGAACTGCAATATCTGGGTGAAAGGGGTTTAATGTCAGTGGAACCCAGAAACTGAAGCATAGTTTGCAGAGTTGCTTATGATTTCCTTTATATTCAACTCCATGGGTTCTGTAAGTGCAGAACAGATACACAAGAGAAAATAATCTATAAAACCGTAATGTAAACAGGTTTCTCTTGCACAATATTCCATGGTCACAGGTTTTAGATTGCCATCCTTGGGCTAGGATTTGCGTACAGTAAATGCACCTTTATTTTTGGCAGGGCTTATAATCAAAATCCTGTCTGTATTAGTAAGTGATTACATCCAGAGCAGTATTCCATCCTCCTGCTTGGGATTTCTTCCTGATGGACTGGAAAAGGAAATTTTTAACTCCACTGTAAAATTCTTCTCCTGCCTGAAATGGAAACTGGGATGGCCACTACCCCATGATGGCATGTTCCTCCCTCACTGCGCTGCTGTATCCTCCCTTCTACACTTCTCTTGTGACAACCAGCCACAGAATCACATGTCAAGAGTCAGGACACCACACTGCACCGCTGAGCTCACCAAGGTCTGGGTATTTTCTAGAAAGTCTCATGAGCTCACACAGTGTTTTCATTTCTCTGCTATGCATTGTGTTTTTCTCTCTTCAGTGTTTTCTCCTTTGCAAACACGGACACACCAGCCACAGGCAGATTGGAGGACACATATTTACATGTCCTCCTAAACCATCTCTGTCCATACCCTTTAAGTTATTTAAGCATCAGAGTAGCACTGCTCCATATCCTTGAGGATCTGGGTCAGAGATGTATTAGAAAATGTTATCTTCACTTTGAAGTCCAACTTCAATACAAATCTGCTTGCTTCCTGCTGCTCCTTCTCCTCCTGCTTGTCTATACCAGAAACCTTTTTGTTAGTGAAAGAAACAGAAATAGGTTACTTGGTATCTCAGTCCCTTAACCACAAATTCTTGGGCCTTTATTCTGAGGAAAATAATATCTTTTTAAGGGTGGCACACCTGTGTTAAGACACCACAAATCACTGACAGAAAATGAAGGGATTGTAAGTGAGACTTCTAAAATGAAGGTTCTTTTCTGTTCAACACAAACCTAATAGGATGTTGTGGTTCTGCTGTCCCTTGCTAAAGGATGGTTGCAAACCTATGGTGTTCTGTGAGCCATGGCTGGTGAAATTCCTTTTCAGGACGAAATACATAAACAATATCACTGTCTGCAAGTAGTAGGCACCAGCCATTTGATGTCATAATATTAAGCTTGCATTTCCATAATCTTCATCAAAATAGAAGACTGTTCTCCATGCTGCTTCTTGGGGAAATTTTGATTTCTCTTGGATAGAGTATTTCCTTTTCCTTTTCAACAAATAACACACATGGAATAGTAAGTGATGAAACAGAAACCAGTGGTTCATGGAATCACAAAATCATTAAAGTTGAAAAAGACCTCAAAGATCATTGAGTCCACCTTTGAGCCATCACCACCTTGTGTCATGTGAAAAGGGGATATTTCCTTGACCCTTAGTGGTTAATTTGCCTGCCAGCACCCAGGAAAGCCAAGACCCTTTGTGCCTGACCAGTCTGTCCTGTCCCATTCTGGAGACCTTTTCCCTGAACAGTCCTGCTGGATCAGAGGGTGCTTGGACTGACTTATTCAGGGACACAGACCACCATCATCCCCCTCAGCAGGTGCTGTGGATGCAGTCTGTGGCTGTGGGAATCATCGTGGAATAGCTCGTGAGCATTCCAACTGCATTCCATCCAGGGAGCAGCAGCTGTATTTTACCCTATAATTTCTGTACTGTTACAGGCTGTGTGAGGATATCAGTAGAGCTTCTCAGTTTCCTCTGATTTTACCTCCCACCATCTTTTCGCACCTCATCAACCAGCCCAGAGCACTGAGTGCCATGTCCAGTCATTCCTTGAACACCTCCAGGGATGGGGACCCAAGCACCTCCCTGGGCAGCCCCTGCCAGCGCTTCACAACCTTTTCAGTGAAGAAATTCCTCCTGATGTCCAACCTGAACCTCCCCTGGCACAGCTTGAGGCCGTTTCCTCTTGTCCTGTCCTAGTTATAAGGATCTCAGGGCTCCTGTGTAATGTATGTGCATAGTTAGAGGGCTGGGAGTCTTTCATGCCAATCATGGTGACAGGGCCTGTGGTTGCCTCTCACCCAAATGCTTGGTGGCATTTACATGTCAGGGCTTCCAAATCCTGTTGCACAAACTCTCATGCTGAAGCCTTTTCAGGGCAGCCAGGGAGTGCCACCAGCATGACTGATCATGCCCACTGGAATTCTGGACATTCTCCTGGGACAAAAGCATTTGCAAAGAAAAGGAGGAAATAAAAAGAAGTCACAAATATTTTCAAAGCTATTTCTCAGTTTTGAAGGCAATGTTCAAGAATATCTCCTCTCCCCCTTTCCCACATGTCAGGGCCTTGTCCCAGCCTCCTGAGGATCAGAAATTAATGTGGGAGGAGTTGCAGAGAGTCCAGGTGGAACATAATATTAATATTATTATTGAATACTGCTACTACTACTACTACTAATAATAATTTTTATTAGCAGCATCATTATTATTATTTTTGTCTTTCTTTTACACAGTTCCAATAATTTTTCTGACTCCTCTATTTTTATAGTACTCCTGTATTTAAAAGGATATTGTTTAATCAGAAGCTGTCACTGCTTTCATTATAATAGCAATATTTGCTCTACAAAGTTATGTAAATAAGGCACACTCACATTCTAATCTCGTGTTTCCACATCTCATTTATTTGCAGTATTCTGAAGAATCTTGTAAGAGCTGTTTAAACTGTCTCTGGTCTCCTCTGCAGAAGGATCACATTTGGCTGGATTTCTCCCACAATTGAAGCCAGCCTGGCCACCTTCTCCTGGGGTCTTCACAGCCCGTTTAGAGATGGGAACTGTATCTACCTGCTCATTTTTGCTTCACAATGCTAGGTTAAAAAATATTCACACATAATTTGGTGCTTTTTCCTTCATGGACAAGACTTTCCCAAAGTTTGAATGGAGTGGGCAGAGCTGCTAACAGAAGTACAGGCTCACTTGGCAGTGCCTGCCGTGGTTGGAATCAGCCAGGGAAGGGCCTGAATTAGTTCAAGTGACAAACAAGAAGATAGGTTTTAATAGCAGATTCTAAGAAACCTTCACATGACCAGAAACCATATCCAACTGTTGCCACCTCTTAAGCACGTGCAGTCATGGCAAATCTTGCAGTCTTCACATAGAGAAAATTCCCACTAGAATTAACAGGAATTTGTGTGAACAAGGATTGAATAAGTGCAGACTCGCAGCGCAGCCCGACAAGCCTTTTCTCATGACAGCATCCAATTAAAATTAATGAAGTAACTTGTTCAAGGATCACCCAGGGAAATGATGGGAGAGGCAGGGGTAGAACACAGATTACATGAGTCACTGCCAAGTTCTTTGGTGTTAAAAAGTCAAAAATACTTAGAAGACAGAAATGCTGAAGAATAGTGAGAGATGAGAACCATTAGTTGAAGTAGCTCCCAGGCAATCTGTCTGGGGTGATCAATTTACATATTCATCGCTACCAGGATATAAACCCTGCAATATTTCTCACCTCTCTCACATCTAATTGGGTATTATGGTCAAAATGTGAGAGTATCTTATCTTTTGTAAAGGAAAATAATTATGTCTTAACATCCCAGGCAGACTTCATCTCTGTTTTCTTCAACTACCCAAATTTCAGCTGCCCCTTGACTTTTCAGAGCAGCCCAGACATTTCAAATGCAGCTGGCTGTGCCTGATTTTGCCCCTTACCCATCTCAAACCAGAAAATTATATTCTGTCTGTGACCACTCCTCCTCCTTTCTCTAGCTCACCCTCTTCACTGGAAGCAGCTGAAGGGAGCTGACATCCCTTTGCAGGCTGGCTGAGAAAGCAGCTGTTAAATCAATTTATCATCACCTGTGCTGTTAGATTGGCAGGAGGGGAACGGGAAGGCTGTAAGGATTTGGCCTGCTACTTATAAAATAAACAAGTTGGCTTGCTCGTGTTGCAAGTGCCACATGGGAGTCAGTAGAAACAGGAAGGGTTTCAGAAATCTAATTTGCTTTTCATTGTGTATGCTGTTTGATTACCTTGTACCGTTCTTTCTGTTTGCAATAAAAATAGTGACTTCCCAGTCATTTTCATTTTAGTTCTCTCTCTGGCACTCACACACCAATATAACATTTGAATTGCAAATACTGGAAGAATTTATTAAAGATAGTCACTTCCTCTGGATTTTATGTGTAAATGTGTCTATATCTTCCTAATGTTTTCAGTTGCTGTGAGGGCTTATTCTGTTTTTCAGGTGCCTTTTGACCAGCTCTGTGTCCATGAGGGAGGAAGAAAGGAGGAGCAGTACATTTAATGTACTTCCCTGGAAAACTGCTCAATCACAGTTTTTGAAAGAAACATCTGAATATTGTGCAAGAACTTCAGTGCTCAGAGAAAGTTCCCCTTGACTGGGCACTCAGAGCAACCTTGTCTGACACCCATGCAATTTAAATGATTAAATGAATTTGAGAGGAAGATCCTATAATGAAATTGCATCCTCTCCTATTTTTCCAGCTGCCTGCCCTTCTCCCAGCGTACCTGCCTCAAAATTGCCTGCTGTGGTCCATTACACTCCAAAAGGAACAAGAAAGAGTGTCTGAACGAAGATATAAACCGTGTCAACACAAGTCCACAAACACCATCCAGGTCCCTGAACCCGAGAATGCAATATCCTTTCTCCAGTATCCAGGTACTCATGAGAACAGTACAAGAGGAACATAAAAACCTCTCCCCAACATGCAGCGAACAAATTCACACAGGCCACTGATAAAGGTGAAAAATGGGTTAAGTCCCACATGGGAAAAACAGTTTTTTCAACCTTCTTCCAGGGAGAATGTGAAGCATTTTCCCTTTGGTGCAAGTACTGTTAACCTTTCCAGAAAGGGAACAAAGGCCCCACTGGGTTTTCAGTCCCTTGAGTTGAAGTTGCAGAAGCCTGGGTGGCTGTACAGGTGCTGAAGAAGGAAAAAGTCCCTTGCTGACATTGAAACCTCATGTTACAGAAATAAGACCTAGCAGTCTTAGCTTTCTGCCCAGCTTTATGACCAGCATTTCAAAACAACCTGATATCAACATAAATTACACTGGAATAATGTCCTTTAATAGCTTTCCATTTCTGTACTTTCCCTCTACTCCTTTGACAAACTAGGAGGTTCCAGCTACTTTTTTTCCTTAAGTTAGTTGATAGAATATTGGTGTTTTGTGCTTGATGAGCTGTAAACTTAAGATGGAAGGGGTCAGGAATCCAGGTTTTGCCTTAATATGTCTGGATCCGTGTGTCTGAGTGATATAACATGACCAGAGCTGCACATTAAAGTGAGCAGATTGTGCTGCTGTCATAAAGTTGATACATGCAGCACATGCCACATTGCCACTTACGATTGCCTCTGGCTGTATTTAGGGGATATGGCATGACAGTGCATGATTGATGAAGCCAAACCAAATTTTGAGTTCCTCAATTTCCTGACAAGTGGTATTTTAGCAGTAGGCTTCCCCCATTCTCCCACTCCCTTACTGAATTTGTAAACCAAAATCAATATTTTGATTTCGGACTAAATTACGGTGTTTTAATTTTGAGGTTTCTGTATTGAATTGAGTTGTTAGTAGGATTTCCTCTCTCTTTGTCTCCCCTAAATGATTTCCCTGTTTTCCCTTCATGATACATTCTCCTAATTACATTTTCGATAACACTAGAAAGAAGAAAGTTTCTATTCTTTATTACAGAATGTATTTTTAAGGTTCATTTTCTTTCCTTTTTATAGAAGATGCGCATACAAAGATGTTTCGGAGCAGCACCAATTGAAATACTATTTGAGTTTGGAAAGATCCAATTACTAATGTAGAAGCAGCAGGAAGACCTAGAGGCTATACAAAATCATTATTTTTTATAAGTCACACTCATAGTTCAGTGAGTCTGGTGTTTATCTCTAGGAGAGACTTATGTGCTTCATCTAGAGGCAAATCTCATTGCTGATCTCCTTCCTTTTGCTCTTGGCAGTGGCTTAAACTGGCATCACCATGAAAACTGAGATGAAAATTCAACAAAAAGCCGTGGCTAGTGCTGGACCTTTCATTCTCTGAAGAATGTCCATGCTGTTCATGCGAAATTCAAGTTTGTAGTTCACTTGGACTACCTATGGCAAAAAGCTGCTACCGTGCCCAATTCCTTCCTTCGCCAGAAAAAAATAGTTGCTTTGCCAAAATGTCAGCCTAGTACAGTCTGGGAGGAAAGTATTGGCAGGCAAACAGAAACCTCAGTGGCAGTCAGAGGAGAGGGAATGGGGAGATGTGGGATTTTTTGAGACCACAAGGTGGGCAGGCAGTATTTCAGATAACTTTCCATTTTCATTCTTCCCTGTTACACCACTCAGAGAGGAGAGGAAAGAAGGTAGGTTGGGTTTGGGACGCTTCAGTGTGAATGGAGAGACTTCCCTTCCTCTCACAGAGACAAAATAACCTCATTCCCTTTCATTTGTGTAAGATACAGGTGCATAGGTGCTCAGACTCTGTCAGCAACAGGATGGTTAATGCTGAGAGAGAATCTCTGGTGTCATTGTCACAGCACAGAGGGGACATTACCTTAAGGCATAGGGAATGAGGCCTGGGAAATAAGACACCAGAAAGGTGTCCTGGGAGGATCATCCCCTGGCCCTCCTCCCTTCTCCAGAACCTTTCTGCAATTTCTGCTGACCAGCATTCAGTCCTGTCTCCTGCCTGAGGATCAGCACGAGCCATTGAAATGTGCGGGGCTCTGTTTGGCAGTAGAAATGGTTCACTTTTGGCTAAATTGAGCCAAGTCTGCCAATTTTACCTCTGGGACCTGAAATGCCAGGCACTGTCAAACATAATTAATGACTCAGAAAGAGAAATACTAAACAAAATAGGAACGTGAAAATATCCTGTTATTACCAATTGTCTTTTATAAGGGACATGACACCATGATAAATGAAAATCCAGTTCATCTTTGATAGAAAGGAAAAATTGAAATCCTTCACTGAGTTATAAATGTAGACAGTACCACAGCTCCTTACACATCTTGAGACGTTCTGTTGTTTATCTGAGAAAATTGACTCTGTTCTTGACATTTGCTCTTATATTCATGGCACTAAAGCTCTGGAAATCTGGAGAGACAGTTTCTTAGTAGTTTGGCTTACAAAAAAATCCATGGACATCCAGCCAGCTGTACAGTCCAACCAACAAAAAATGACAAATTTACTGCTAATTGCCTGGTCTAAGCCAGATGAGCTGAATTTCTGCTACCTCACATTTTCACTGGGCTAAACTCAGTTTTTTGGTTTTTTTTTTAATTTTTTCACTAGCACAGGTTGTAAAAGGAATAATTTGGAATTATTGAATATTTCGCTGACCAGAACAGAAGTGCCATCTTTCATTCTTTAATCCCCCCCTTTAAAAAAAAAAAAATTTGGAAACTTCAGACTGATTTTGAAGGCAAAAGTTGAAAAATCTTTTTTGAATTCAGCATATTTATATTTATAACATAGTTTATATTTTTAAGCCATCAGCCAAATCAGTGAAGAATTGTGACTGTCCAACAAATGTGTTTTTGGTAAATAAGTAATCAGTAAAATTTATGAGTCTGATTCACTCCACTCTAGATACTGTTTGTCACAATTTTTCTAAGATCATTCTTTGTTTAGAAATATGGCTGACTTTCATCCGTTTGTAAAGCCCTGAGTGCACATCTAACCTTGAATTACATAAGCAATTGATGAATAGTCACTGATATTTCCATAATTGCTGCTACAGTACATCCCCACTGACACGAGGCTCCCACCGGATTAAATTTTGGGCAAATAAAGCTAATCTCCCTATCTGGAATCCATCATAATAGGAGTGCTTTAAAAAGATGAGAGTAAAACTAGAAAACACCAAACTCTGCTTTGTCTGCAGTTTAGTGCTGAAACAAAGGCAGAGGGAATGATTTTCTCAAGAAATCTGTAAAGATTTCTTTCTAGAGAAATCTGAACTGAACCAGCATCTCCCAAGGCTCTCTGTGGTGCCTTTCTAACAGGACAATCCTTCCTGGCAAGGACAGGCAAACCACACCTGTTATTCCATCTTTTCCCAGCTCCCAGTGAGGGGAAGCCGCTGAGCCAAGGATCACCTCTGCCCCCATGGGCACAGCGTTGATTTTGGAGGCTGCTGCTGGGCAGGGCAGGACAGCCCAAATAAAACAGCACTTCAAGAAAAGAGTTCATGATTCAGGCACTGCTGGTACCTCCCTGGAGTGCTTAAATTGCAGCTGAAATCAGGAGTGTATAGCAATGACACATCATTATTTTTATAAATAATGACAGGCTCAGAGGCATATGAGGATCTGAGTTATAATAATCTGATGAAAGGGTCTGTATTTATATTCTCATGAAAAAAAGAAATCTCTTTGGAAGGCATTTATCATAATAAGTTCTTATTTTCTTTTTTGTTGTTGTTGTTTTTCCTATTTGGAATGTTATGTTCTTTGGGAGATTTCAAGTATTGATTTACAATAAAATTCCCAATAAGAAACTCACAAAGGGAGAAAAAATTACTTTCAAAAAGAGAAATTACATGGAAATATGAGAGAAAGAAAATCTATTTTTCTCCTAGCTGGCATGCAAATAGAATGGATGTCATTGTTTTCAAGAATATTTATTTGATAAAAGTAATCCAGCTATTTATGAGAAAAGAAAAAATGACAGATCATGAGGAAAAAAGTAAGGGAAGGAGATTTAGCTAAACTCTTACCTTTCATTTTAATTAACAAGGAAATGATCTGGTGAAATAATGGTCTTCGGATTGTGAATCCAAGAACTGTGTCCCCCTTCCCCCCCAAAAATATCTGGAATTGTTACTGTCTGCACAGATTGTGTATAAATAAATTTTAACTACAACATGTTTCACTCTTTCTTAAGAAAGCTTTTACTCTCTATACTAATTTTACTCTCTATTTAAGGTCTTTGGTTGATGATAACGAGCTGAGCCATATCACATATAGAGTGACACAGAGAAAGTGTGTGAAAAGCTGTTTCAAGGAGGCAGATACTGCTCTTTTAGGCAGCATCTCACACCTTATGCAGCAACTTACTCATGCACCTCACTAACAAAACCAGACCTGCAGTACGAGACACATTTCAGTCACCAAGAGCCTTTTCCCGGGAAGAAGCAGGAGACTGGTCTGGTTAATTAATATTTGACACTACTGAGCAACTTTGCTTCTAGTTTTTTAAATGCTTTGTGGAAAGTTTCGTTCTCCTTGAGTATTACAACAGTAGTAGAACCTTAGGAAATGGTCAGGAAAACCCTTCCCTTCCCTTCCCTTCCNAGCAAGGACTGGTTTCTCTCCCATGGAATTTTTCACTGGGTGTTTGCAAGAGAGCACAAAGGTTTGTAAAGAAGAGAAGAAAGTTGGGTGAGAGAGACGAGCTTCAGAATGAGCAGGGTCTGAAAGAGTTTTCAACATCCTTCCAGCTTCTGGTAAAACCCCAGATTTTGGTCATCCTAAAACATAAACATGTGACCACCAGGATTTTTGGGAAGACCTGTGCTGGTTGGTGCTTTGGTTGTGACCATCTCAAGAGAAAGGGAAAATAACCTATGAATAAACAGGGATGAGCCTCAATGTGTAAATCTGAGGATGCTCAGACAGGAGTCTTCTCATCTGAGAAATGATGGTACTTGAACCTTCCAGACAAAGGAAGCATGAAAGCCTCACTGAGAAAAATCCCTTTTGGATAAACCCCCTCTGCAAACACGGTGTATGAATCATCCCTTCATCAAATGAAAACTGCACTGTAAAATCTTGAGAAACGACATTTAACTCTCACACTGTTTGTGTGGATACTGCCAAAACTGAAGACTTGAAACTGCTCTTGCTCATCTCATGGAATTCTTGAGGAGAAAACTAAAGTTCATAGCAATATTTTGTAGAGTTTTGCTGCCTGTGGTAGAACAATTTTGTAAGTTCTTGCATGCTCCCAGAAGGAAAGCTGAGGTAACCATAGTGGTACTCTGTATTACAAATAAGAATTGTTAAGTGCTCATTTTAAGAATCCCAGTCCATTAGATTTCTTACAGAAAACCTCATTTATGCATCTGCTTTTTAATTTTTTTTCCCTAGGAAAGTGCAAAATTAAGTCATCATGACAACATTTTATTGTGTGCAAAATGAGCTCGATTACTAAATCAGACAAGAATTCCAATGGAAACAGATATAACAATAGTTTGGCAAATAAAATCCTGATGGCTCCTTCTTCCTCTGCTTAGACAATGAAGAAAGATTAGCCACATGTTATGGCAGGTCCTGCATTGTTGGCTGTATAGTGCAAAACTGTGGATTTTAAGGGGAATTAAATATCTCCATTCTGCCTGTTAAACTTGTTCTGTTTTAACCCTGATAATGTTCTTTGTATATGAAAAGTACCTGGAAATGGAAGATCCCAAGCATCTCTCCTTTATTTTTATTTATCACAGGTTTCGATTTTATGCCCATGTCACAACAGCTACGCCATGGTTACCATGGATTAGAAACTGGAAAGACCTGATAACTTTCAGGACAAATGAGCACAATAAATCTCTAAAAGGGTATAAGGTACAAGGGCAGTAAATTCTGTTCCTTCCTAACTTGAGGCCCTGACAAGTTAGACACTTAGCTGATGTGCTTAAATTAGAAACAAGGTCATGGTAGGTTCCCCACATAGTTAATTCATGTTTCCTGAGGGAGGTGCAGCCCACCTAGGAAATGAATCACCCACTGGAGGTTCACTGACTGCAAAGGCACCCTCCAAGTGACCTCGATCCAGATATAGATTCTTCAGCCAGGTACTTGAAGTTAGTTTAAAGGAATCCAGGACTCTCTGGGTAGATAGATAAGTTTAGTTTAGAGAGGGGAAAAAAGGCAAGATGAAATGGGAAGTCATGCTGTGTTTAAAGAACCCAAGCACACTCGGTATTTGAAGTTTTGATAAGAAGAAAAACCAAACACCTCAAAGAAGAACTTCGGTCCCTCATTCTTTGTGTCCCATTTTGGCCTCTGACCTTCCATTCTAGAAAAGAACCCAAGCCAAAAATAACCCCACACCCTCCTGCTCTGGTTAGGATGGTTACTTGCTCAGGAATGTAAGACCACCTGTCCTGGGTCAGATCAAAGGTCTTCAACCACAGCCAGAATTACTTCCCTCTGGGGGAGCACAAGTTTGGAACTTTCTGTGATGTTCTTCCTATTTCTACCAGCCTGTGGCTCACAAACATCCTTTGTAGTTAACAGCTTCAACTGTATTTCTCTTACACTGACCTTCCAAATGCCCTCTTTAAACTCTGCCAGCTCTTGTCACCCACACTTTCCTGGGGCAAGGAACTGCATTGCTGAGCTGCACATTAGGCCTTGCCTTTGTTCCTTCTGATTTTGTGGTGTTTTCTGTGCCCACTCCTGCAATCAGCAGCAGGAAGCCTTGATGGCCCCTCCCTCCTTCGAAACCTCTGAAGGGCGCAGAGGTAACTTTTTGGAGCAAACTCCCGAGTGACTGAAAGGCTTTGGGAATGGTGCCACCTTTTTCTCTCTTTCCTGGCTCATGAGGACACAATTGCCTGGCTTGAAGAAGCTGCTAAAACAAAAAGGCTCATAAACACCAGTACTAGGGAAGGATGACATGGAAAGGAGAACACTGATGATGGATTAAGAGCAAGAACTTTGTAGGCAGCTGAAAATCTAACAAAGATTTCTTAAATACAACATACTGGAGAACTTCAACAGAGGTCATTCTGCAGCTGCCAGAGTTCCTGAGGGGGCAGAGAAAAGCAGCCTCTGAAATTATGCCTCTCCCCACTGCCTGAGGAAGTTTTACCCTGTTGGATAAAAATAGGAATATTTCGATGGGTTAATGTCTTCTAAACCAACACTGAATTCTAAACCTCCGGAACTGATTGGAACATTTTTCAAATTCCCCTTAAAAAAAAAAAAAGAGGATGCAGTTAGTCTGTGTTAAAAAAAGAAATTATGTTAGGGAACACAGTGTATTAAGACAATTATTTTTAAAAATTTAGGCACAAGACAAGTGAGAAGACAGCTCAGACTTTTCTAGGAGATATGCTAAGCAGGGAAGACTGTTTCTCAATGAACTTTTCAGCCCAGCTGCAATTCCAACTCTGTTACAAGGTGCATCCTTTGCACAAACCAGAAAAAAGCTTTAATATTTGTACTGGTTTGTTTGTTTGTTTCCCACCAAGCTCCTTTTAGTTGTTACAGTTGCCTGCTCTACTTGTATAGAAAAGCTTAACCAGTGGCCGTGACTACCACATCTAAAAACCTTCTCCTTTCCAAGCACATGCTTTATTATCTCCTGGAATAGGTATGGCAAGTTGGGGTGTGAAATGGCCCAGCAAGAGAGAAAAGGCGAATTCCACAGGGTTCTTGAGGGAGTGCAATCGCGGTGTGAAGGATGCATTTAAATCGCGTTATCGGTTTCAGGCTCCTCCAGCCGTAGCAGGGAGTCAATGACATGTGGGCCGGCACACCTAGCCGGGCAGATCAATAGAGATAATTTGTTTGCAGATAGTACACTGTTATCTCCACACTGAAGTGCAGCAAAGAGATGGTTTCCCTGCAGGAAAGCACTCACTTTTCTTTACGAAAGGAGTGCCTGCAGAAAACCCTGCCGTGCCACCCTGTCTGGTTTGTCAGAGTCCTCACGGGCTGGTGAATCCACGTTCGGGACTCAGCAAAGCAAACTGCTCTTGCAGAGCGATACCAGGTGATGCATGAATAACCTGAGAGATGCACTGATGGGGGGGCTGAAAGGAAATAAAGATTAAAAAGTTTGCTGAGCTGTAGGGTACTGTGATTTCTACCCATCTACAGCTTTTCTCTTTACTACCTTTAGCTTTCATTTTAGTCTCAGATGCCCCTGTTTTGCTCCTGCCCATCCCTTCTTTTTCACAAGCTCAGTCCCTTCCACTGTTTTCCCACCTCCTCTCACCTAGAATTTGAGATTCCCTGTCCCTGTTTTATAGTCAGAGCTCCTCAAAAACACTCAGACCTTGAGTATAACAACATGGCACATGACAGGAGTCTTAATAGGAAAGTTCACGATTCATGGTGATAGGCTTGTTTAAATTCAGTTATTTCTCTCTGCCTATCTGAAGGGAAAGGAAATCATCTCTGCGTGTAAGGTCTCTTGGTGAGGATACAGAGCTCCCACAGTGTCAAATGCCTCAGTTCAAGCCTAAGTCTCTGTTACAAGCACTTCTATGCTGCATTTGGCAAACTTATTAAGAGGAAGCAATAATTGACAGGAATAATTTGACATCAGCTAAAACCCACCAAACTTTCTAAGTTTCCACTTCCCAGGTCCCTCCTAAGTCCTTGCTCTCCTAGGAGAATCACCAAATGATCAGAGAAGGAACTGAGTGTTGGAAAAGCTCCTGACCAGGACATCATGTCTGCTCACCATATCCAAGCCCTGCCTCCATCTCAAATAATGAGGAAAAAAAAAAATATATATATATTCACACATTTATGATGTATAGGCCTTTCCAGCTTTTTCTTTTTTAATTGAATTTTTATATCTATACATTCAATCACGGACACGGCTGTTGTGATTGCTTTAGTGCTTTGATTCCCTTTCGGGGTACAGCTGACCCCAAACTCATAAACCAGCCAAAACTAAAACGGTGCTGGAATTACACTGAAAAATGTACAGGTAAGCATACCTGGAAGTTCATATATCCAGTCCTTGTAGATTATCTGTACTTTTGCCATTTTCTGGGTTCTGTACTAGTGCAGATTTCTTTCTGCTTTGCAATGCCTCGTTAATTTTCTCTGTCTCTGGTGTTGCCACGACTGTTTCCTGTGATTGAGCATCTGGAACCCTCTTAATGGAAACATGCACAGGGAACAGACACCAGGGGTTTTACATTTCTGCTGGAGACATACTTCAAAAATTTTACAGAGGAAAAAGAACTTGCTAGTGAAAACTAAACAAGCATCCTCCCCTTCAACCTATAACCCAGAAACTACCAAATATATCCTAGCAGAAAGTTAAATTAGCACAGAGAAATTTTAGGAGACCTTCAGAAATAAAAGCAAATTACTCTGTTCCATCTGGCATTGCAGGCTCTATTTAAAGATATGTAGCAAACTCTGGCTAATAGCAATATGATTTCAAAAAGTACGTTCATGTCAGGCTCAATTCCTCCTTTATGGACAGGCATTATTTCTGGGAATTAGCTGGAAAAGCAGGCATTTCTCATCTGATTATGGTTGAAAGGCCTGATTAAACAGCCCTTTTGGGTAGAACAGTAGCCCTCTATAATAAGACATGGTAAATTATTAACATCATCCAAAGATTTCTGAGGAAATGAAAGAATTTTTTTCAATTCTCAGAATGCAAGGGCCTGCTGGGTAGGAGCACACTGCCATGGGAGGGTTACTTACTCAGAAATTGCCAGGAGCTGTGGTAGCAGAGCACAGGCACTTTCATCATCAGGTGAGAAGGCAGTCAAGGATTTGAAAGTAGGGGAAGCCTGGAGGACTTTTCTAGTCACAGGAATCTGCATAGCATTCCTTAAACTTCCTTCTTTAAGAGGTGCTTGGAATTATTTTTGAAGAATGAGGCTGAGGAAAGCCCTGGGTGGAGCAGGGATGCCGTGCTGTGGCTTCAGACTGGGATCCCTTCTCAGCAGTGCTGGCAGACAGCTGGTTAGAAACTGATACGGACACCGAGTCTGAAAATGCCTTTGAGCTTCATTTTGCATCCAAATCCAATTGGATTTTTTAAAAGCTTCCACAGCCATTGAAAATTATTTGTACCACTGCATGCAACCCAGTGATCTCAGGCTCACATGGAGAAAAGGGGGTTTACCTTCTGCCATCTACAAACTTTCATGTTTCAGCCTGTGCTTAATTCCAGCATTCAGGTCTTGTACTCTCTCACCAGCTTCTCACATCATGAGCTAAAGACTCTCTGACACTTCCATTACCTTCAGAGGCATTAAGCCATCATCACATTATTCCTTTTGATTTGCTGCTGAAGCACAAACTTTGAGAGTTCCTCTAGACAGCAGACATTTCAGTCATGCAATGGGGCATGAATTAATAGCATACACTATACCCCAGGACACACACATCCAGCTCTACAAATCAGAAATTCAGTCTTATTGTCGCTTCATTCCCAAAACGAGTCAATATTTGAGTCTGAAATTAATAGGGAAAAATGTGAATTGTTGGAAATCTTCCCGCAGTCATGTGATGGAGAATCTCTCTCAAAGGAATCTCCACAGGGAAATGAATGTAATTAAGGACCAAGGTAATAAACTGCCAAGAAATTTTAACTAGTTAGAGAAGCCTTATTTAAACCCTGAGTTCTCCCAGTGAGGTGAACAGGGAGTGTCATCTGCCTCTGAGCTGCTGCAGAAAGAATTTTAAGTTCAAAAATTAATATTCTGCATAAATACCTCTGTATTTTCTGTTGCCTCCCTGCATATACTCTCCCACCATATTAAAAATAAATTAATAACATTTGTAGAGGTCTCCTGTGCAGTTCTGGTTAGCACCCTGTCTATTGTTCAAAGAAATACAAATTATTACAGGTGAAGGGGAATGTGTTCTCGTTTTCCCAGTGCTAAACACTGCTCTGAATTGATGCTTTTACTCCTGTGGCAATAATTAAAATTAAGAAATTAGATCAGATACCCTTGGACAGTCCCAGAAGACCCTACAACACTTTGCTAATGAAGAAGTGCATCAGCCTGAGGCTCTTTATGGAAGGAGGTCACCCCATGAAAGGGTCCTGGTGGCAGAGCATGCTGTAATAAGAGATGTTTTTGTGGCTCCCTGATGGCTTTGCACAAAAATATAAATATCAATTTTATCAGACACACTACAGAGTTTGAGCTGGCAGAGTCCTTTTTGTCCAGTGCCTGAGAGTGCCATAATAAAGAAAATAGGGCAGTGGTTAAGTGTTGCCTGGGACTGTCCAGCAGTCGGGCAGCTGAAGGAGCAGAGAGAGGCCCAAGAATTAAAATGGTCTTCAGGAGAAAAATGTCTGTGAAGAAATCCTGTTTGCTTTGTTTATTTGCTGAACTGCATTACATCAGGTCACCGTGACTCTGGCTTTTAAGAGCTGCGGGGATCGTGCCTGCATGAAGAGTATGATTTTACAGGAAACAGAGAAACAAGCTTGAGCCCAGAGTAGAAAAAAGGGTGTTTGTCTGGGGAAGGAACAGAACAGAAGGAGCAGCTTCCCACCCTAGAGAGTAATGAGACAAATTCAAACCCACTTGGAGCGTGCAGCTCCATACAATTGTTTAAGAACCACTGAGGCTGAGGAAGGAATTTGAGCCCTTCACTTCCCCCTCTGCCCTCGTTCACTCCATTCCCTGTTATGCACATCTCTTCTTATTTTATAACTGGAACACTCACTCTAATGTGTTATGTCTAAGCTGCATTGTCGGGCCTTGTATTGTCTGCAGCTTTGACAAGCTTTAAAATTGCCTAATTGCAAAGTTCTAGCTGAGATCCTGGGAATCAGGCAGCACTTGGGAACGTGGCAGGGAAAAAGAAAGGTACTATCTGTTTGTCTTTCTGAAACAATTTAAAAGACTTCCCCACATAAGCTAGAAGTTCTTCAAAGAGAATGGGATAAACCTTATTTATCAGCAAAAAAACCCGGTGTATGCTTTAACGCGGCCATCACAGAGGAATCCTTTTCTTCTGCTGAAAGTGATGGGGAACAGCAGAGTAAAAAAGCAGCGTGGTGAGGGCTGGGGCTGGAGCAGAGAGGGGAGCTCAGCTGGGATTCAGCAGCAGAACCTGCACCAGGAGGGAGCTGGGTTTGGCAGTAAGAGGAGGAATACTCTGAAAAGCAAAAGGAAAAGACAAGGAGAAGATGTCTGTGCCTGGAAGCAGCGGGATAAGTGCCAGGTGGAGACTAAAGACAATAGTAGGAACTGAGAAGCTGCTAGCTTGGAAACAGGGTCACGGGAGACAGGAGTTTTTGGGAAGACAATGCCCTGGAAAATGTGGGACTGAATGAGGGCTGGGAGTGCGGCGGCCAGGACCACGCGGAGAGTAACACACAAAGCCCCCGTGTAAAAATAGATGGGTTTGGGGAACAGAAATAGAATTGATGCTTTGGATGAAAGATGAAGTCGGGCCAAAGTGCACAGTTAAGGAATTAATAAAAGATTTTGCCAACCCAAAGGGTTATAAATCTGAGGCTGAAAAAAGTCTTTCTACATATTCAAAAGTCACATATGTGGCAAGAAAAAGTTTATTGTCAAATTAACCATGGAAACAGTTTCTGGAGCAGGAGTTTCTAAGTCTGCTGCTCAGTAAAGCCTCTCAACCATCTGAATTCCTTGTGGGTCACCATCTGAATTAAAGACATATTTTATCTGAAAATTAAATTACTTCCTAGACTATTTACCATTGCCTCATGGACCAGTAGCTTGAGAATCAAACTGTTTTTGGAGACATTTTTAGAGGGCACAAGACTGAAGGAAAAGGTTGCAGCAGGAGCTGGGAAGGAACTTCCTTATCTTGGGAGTTCTGCCAGATGTCCCTGTGGTCCGTAAATTCTGTCTTCTTTGTGTCCATTATCACTGGACATCATTCTTCCCAAGTTTGGTCAGCCTCCCCCTGGGCTGAGATCAGCCCTAAACCTTAACAATGCAGTTCTACCCACAAGTAATTTGATTTTTTTAACACCTGGGCATCACTTACAGCTTGTTGGCTGCTCTCTGTTACACCAATTAAATCTCTTTTCTTGTTGATTAGGCTTGAAAGTATCAAATGACAAAGAACATCCTTTCTTAAGAAAATTGTACATGTTCAGCACTGTCAGAGGAAAGGTAAGATCTGGGACTAGAAACATGGAGAAGGGAAGATGAAAAGAGGACAATATTTTGATTTGAGAGACTGAGCTGATAGGACAAAAATGTGTACAAAACACAAGGAATAAGGGATGGGGAAAGCTGAGTCTAGGTGAGAAAGAGACAGAAAAACATCAAAACAAGGGAGGGCTGTCTCCAGAGGTTGTAGTGGTCTGAATTTCCATGGTGATGCCAACAAACAAGACATTGTGAACTTCCACGTGTGGTAATGAAACGTGTCAAGTCTGATTATTTATTCTCCTGGTTGCATTCCTTCAGTACATGGATATTTTACTGGAGATAACTGTGCCAATACAGGTTTTAAGTACTCGCAGAAAATCCAAGATGGTTTTCTGGATGTTCCCCCTTAAAAATCTTCAAGCATTTGGATGTTTGGAGTAGTGTTATGCTGAGAAGAGTGTGCTCACACTGTGCTGGGAATAACAGCCCTGAGAGGGCTCTGCCTGGCAGGGAGATTTGGCCTTGGTACATCTTCAGTGTGAGTGGAGGCACTGGCATCTGTTTTCTTTCCATATCTGTGTTTTTATTGAAGTTCCCTTCAGAGTGCCTACAGAAAACTACAACTCAAAACAACAAAGAGGAGACCACTGCAGGCAAATAATTCCTTCTGTATCACAGAAAATATTCATTAGGCTCTGGCACTGGGAAGTCTGGTATTGCCCTGCAGTGCAGGTATGAAATAATGAGCATGTGCAATATTAAGGGCTGTTAGATGTGTACATTATCCCAGGTCAAATGGGTGTAAAGGCCACACCACTACTAATTTTTCATGCTCCTACTGAATTTCTGAGTGCTGTGCAGGACACGTGATGGGGATGAGCACAACACCAACAGAAGTGTGACTGTAGCTGGAATTGTCTTTGCCTATCAGCCAGGGAAAGTCTGCAGGGAGCAGCAATAGCTCTTATCAGAATAACAGCCATATTGTGGGGGAAAAAAAAAGTCTGGACAGAGCCATAGACACCCATTCAGCTTTTTATGTATATGTCTCTCACAGCAGTAGATTTGTGGTTTTCGGATAAGACATTAGGAACCGGGGTTGTGCAAATCTAAACTATTTATTTCTTTCTGCCTTTTGAAGGTATTCACCAAAATGAGTCATTTATTGAAGAAATACCATGAATTCTGGATAGGAAAAGAAATATCAGCTCACTAAGGGATAGATACATGTACAAGGATGAATATTCTTTACACAGTTTCCAGAAGTACAAAAAGTGGGAGCTTTAATTAGAACTAGTTATTTAATGGGGAACAAACTGAAGTTTGCTGTCACCAGAAGCCATAAATTCATGGCAGCATCAATTTCCTGGATACAAAGGAAACCCTAGCAGAATATCCTGGCTAGACAATCCATGGACACTTTTTCTGACTGAATTTAGAATTTTCCCTGCTTGTATTCATAATTCAAACTGAAAGGCCAGGCTATTTCATTGAGAACGTAACTGCTGATGTGAGGAGCCCATGCAACTACTGGCAGCACAAAAACATAGGGTAAAATCCTGTTTGGATTAAGTTAATCAGCTTACTCTACAACAAAAAAAAAAATCCCAACCCATTTGGGAAGACAAATGCATGGGTTAAATCTCACTGAGGGAGAAACATGGCCTCATGCAGAAGAATTTATTCATCAAATCCATAACATGACCAAGAATTCAGGCTGGCATTCAGCTGCAGAGCTCTGCTGGCTGTTCAATACATTTGCCAGAGGAGTTCTAGCTCCAAATAAATTAACATAGTATAGGTTTTGCCTGCAAGGGAAAGTGGCAGTGGTTTCAGTAGGATCTTTTCTTTAAACTGATTTCATTAAACATCAAGCAAATCCACGTGTGGACGCAGTTAAATTGATTTACAACTATTTTGTTGATCTAGCGTAATTCAAAGGTTTGAGTTTTACATGGCATCTGTACATTGATTTAAGTGCATCTACACAAGACTGCAGTCGTTGATTTAAACAGACTGAAAATAAGACTACAGTTAAGCCACTTTTGCAACACTTTAAATAGCAGGGTAGGTTTTACTAAGTAAATACTCGCTGAGGAAATTGACAGCCACTTTTTGAAAAGCAGGAGTTCCAAATCAATCCGAGTTCAGTTTTAAGGAACAGACATGAGACTTTCTATTTGTACAAAACCACCAAGGATCGACTCAGGTGCTGACGTGAAAATTTTCTTTTTCGACTTATGATCATTGTGTTATAAAACTGACCCTACTTTTAAAGGGGTTTGATCAATTTAATCTTCCACTAATCCTCTTTTTTTTTGTCTTTATTGACTTAATTTTTACATGTACTTTTGACATTCTCCCATTGCCACAACGATTGTTTGTTCATACTTGTGGAAAAGATATATTGAGTATCCCAGCAGCAGTGATCGTCTAAGCCTGTGAAGGACACTTAAAAACCAGAAGTTTTGATCATCAGGATGCTTTCCTACGGTGCACAGAAGAAAAAAAAAAAGAGATTTTGCTAAGATACTGAATAACTTTCCTTATAGGGATATTCAAGTCACGCTCCAAGGTCCAGTGGTTCCAGAGGGACCAGGATTTCACCCTGTACCTTCTCTTTGCTTAGTTTAATGTTCAGTGTGTCATCAGTGGTTAACCAGGACAAATTTGATTTGTTTGGTGAAAGCAGAACCATGGTGACAACGATTTCTCTGTTTATTAGCTTTAATAATAGAAAGTTGTTGTCACCTCCCTGTCACAAACAGTGAGGAAAAGGCCACCAATCTGATGTCATTTTATGGGTGAAAATGGTCTTCATTTTGATGGTGTTCTTCACAATTCCATTTGGGGCTTTAGACATGAGGGGTAGGGAGCTTTATCTGGGAATCCAGAATGTTAATCTTCTTAGGTAATATTGGATTCCTTTTGCTGGAAATTTTAAGGTCATATCATTTTTCTTGTTTTTTAAAAAAAAAACCCAAAACATTATAATGTAATGTATGTCAGGAGGCAAAATATTTTTCTAGCCTCAGAGATAAGTCATCCTTCATAGTCATGATTAAATGATATGTGAAAAGGAGCTGACCTTTGAGGCAAAGCAATTTCCACTTATAAAACGGAAATTTTAACAAGATGCTCTTGTGAGGCCCCTTCCAGCACGTTTCTGGAGAAGGCTCCTTATGTCATTACCAGTCCCCCAAGGTAAACCACTTGTGCACTAAAGAGGCTGATGCAGAACAGTTTTTAGCTGCCAGCCGTGGCACAGTGCTATTGCTGCCCCTTCACAGATCTTGGATGATCTCAGGGCTGCTCCAGACTCCACATCCAAACAGGAAAAGAACAACATATTTGCTGTCTGCTCAAGAGAAAAAAGTCTGTGAACAGTAAAGTGGTGCATGGAGTCTGGCTAATACAGATAAGAAACTAAAGGCTGGCTGAGAAGGTTACAGTGAATTTAAAAAAAAACACTGAGAAGAAAGAGAAGGAAAGCAAAACTAACAGGAGCAGAGTATGTTGGATTTCTGTCAATCTTCTGTGGGGTATAGTGATGTAAGTATATTAAACCCCAAAATAATACAATGTAAATCCTGATTCCACTGAAGTCAATGATAAAACTCCCACTAACCTAAACAAAACTAGAATTACTCTCACAGTGTACTTGTCACTGGGCAATGTGCTAGTCACTGTTATACTCTACTGTAATCATCAAATAAAAGAGATTTACCCTGGGCTTATTTCTCTGTTACCCTTCTTACTTTCACTGGCTTCCAGAGATGTGGTTCCACTTCCCAGAGCAGCACACACACTTAATCTCTTTCAGACTAAGGCTGTACAGATATGCTTGAAAATCAAAAGACACAAAAAATTCTGGCTTAACACTATAGAGTGTTGTTCAGACTTTAGCTGAGAATAGTTTCAGGATGTGGCTGAATATAAACACAATAAAACCAAATGAAATAAAAGGGGATTTTAGAGTAGCCATTTCTATCTGCAGCTTACAAATTGCTATAGCACTATAAACTCCTCCTAAAAACCTAGAAAAGGCAATGAAATAAAACATTTATATTGCCAGTCAACGTAAGTTCACTCTGCTGATGCCTGCACTGGCCATGTGAATTTGTGAGGACCCAAAAATTCAAAGAAGTTGAAAAATCAAGTATGTTAAAACAATGATATTACTAAACTTGATAACAAGGTGTCATAAGTGAGCGTAGAAAATGAGAATGATCAATATTTATGCAAAAAACTACTTATAACACACAGAAAAAAAAAAGAGTAGCAAACCATTTTAACAAGGGACTAGGATTTGGATGCAAACCTATTCATTCAAGGTACCTTCCTCAGGCTGAAATCCATGTCCTTTTGATAGACTGGAAACATGTACAAGGATGGATTCTTTGGGGTTACTAAGACTGGCTACTAAGGCTGGTTGCCTAAGGAAAAGAAGCTTCTTTAATCTTAGCTTTTGAGTGCTTGTTTATCTTATCTTTCCACCAGTAACTTCTGAGGGGTCTAAGTTCATCCAAACTTGACCAATAATTAAGTTCCTACAAGTTTTTAAGCACAGTCAGGCAAAAAGAACAAGAGAGTACGAGCCCCTTGATGAGGGAGAGAAGCTCCAGTGTGACTTTTGCTTTGCTTGATGACAGAGCATTCACACAGAAAGCAGACCCACTAAGTGCCATTGTCTTCAGTCAGACCTCAAAATCACTGCAGAACACTAACCCATAAAAATGTCATTTTTATTACCTCTGGCAGCCCTAGAATTATTTTTTCTGAGAATGGATACAACAATGGATTGTATTACTGATTAGCAGTTTTGCTGCTGTCTCAAGGGTATTCAGGACTTGAACCTTCCACACAGAGAGCAAAATCCGCAGGGCACACGCTCCATTAAGAGCAGATGATGTGGCCCAGAATTCTTGATCTGTAATCAGGCTGGGCTGACAATAGTGCACAGCCCTGTGTTTTTAATGATTGCAAGACTTGCTGATTTACCCAAAGGTTGCAAGTTCCCCAATAGCCTTGGCTTGGATTAGGGTGCCAGGCTGAAAAAATCTCTGATAATTTATTGGAAAATCTCAGGCTCAGTTCTGGAAAGCATAACACTAACTGCAGTGGCTGAATAGGTGTTCGCCTTGTCTCAGCCTCATGGGATGTCAAGACATAAGTTCACTTACCACAATAATGCTTTAAAATCAAAACGGCCATCAGCTCATCTCGGGTAGTAGTGATCGGTTTTGGCATCTGAAATGATTGGCTGTTAACTGAATAAACTGGGTTTTACTACACAAATTTTATGCTGGGAATAATTTTTCAGCAGCTGGAGCTAAATTACAAAACTGTTACTTTCGTTAGGTGAGCTCGACTGGACTATGGGATCTGAGGAAGCGAGCTAAGTTTTCTGAGCATTTCCCTGCTGGACTGCAGAATCATCTGCTGCACCAGAGGCGTCCTGTGGCAGCAGGAGTGCCTGGTGGCAGAGCTGATGCCGGGGCCCAGTGATGTTGCTTAGCAACTTCCCAGGGATGGCTCTGACAATTAACTCTCTTGTGTGTCGGGTGCGTGCTGGGAACAGGGAAAAGCAGAGCAAACAGCCCTCCAGAAGAGACCCCAGGAAAGCTGCGTGTGCCCATCTGCAGCAGGACTCCAGCCAAGGAAGCCCTTGTGCTGTAGCTCTTTCTTAAGCAGTTTTTTTGGATGCCCTCATTCTTTCCATGCAAAATATAGCATAATTTCTAGAAGGATTAATCAATACCAAGCTGTGCACACCTGTTACAAAACATCTGCATGGGCATCGCTTCAAAAAACGACCTTTTCCATTTGCGTTCACACTTGAATCTGAAATTACTTTCAAGTGTGAAAAGCCCTCGTTTAACCTGAGCCATTGGCCCAACCACAAAACCATTTTGTTTTGCCCACCACATATTATTTTTGCTCTTCATCTGAAACCACACTAAGCTGTGCCTAAGTCTGAGTCGAGGTGTCCCAAGATACTGAGAATGAATGAAGAAAATGATGAGTTCTCATCTCCAAGATGGTACTGGGTTGCTCCAGAGCTGGGCCACAGCCATAGTCCTCTCCCTGGCTTCTCCCTCTCACTTTTCAGGGAAAACCACCTGTGTCCCAGCCTGTTAAAAAGGATTCTGAAACAGTCACAAATCTCTTCTAAGGAAGAAAACCAGCATTTCCTGTGTGCTTTGCAATATGGTTTCTTAAAAATGCTGAAAGCCAACATTTTGCAGGAAATTGCAGTGAAGGGAAACTTGGAAGTAAATTTACATTTTTGTAGTTTTAGAAAAAAAATCTCTGAAGGACAGCCTTTCTTCCTGCAATAATTAAAAGAAGCTACAGTTCCCTTTCAGTCAGGATGCAACTGTTTTAATACACTTTACACATGAACTGTGGAAAGAATTCGATAATACACCTGAAAAAAACCAACCAGCTTGTTTTGTAGCGGTCAAAAATAGCTACAGTCTCTTCTGCAATTCAGAATTCAATCATTTAAAACATTACAGAGCTCTTGTCTTCCGACTTTCCAATCAGCTCTTGCACAGGAATGACACCTTATTATTGCAACTGCTTCTTTTGTCTGTTGAGTCATGTCATTAAAAGAATGATTTCTTGGTGGGAAAACTGCCCTAATGACAATGAATACAATTTTAGAAATTGTTTCACTGCATGAAGGATTTGACATCATTTGTACACTGACTGATTTTTAACATGGCAGTGATTTATGATCTCCCAAAGAAAACACCCAGCAAATGAAAGTGCTCTGCGAAGACGGTGCATTTACATAATGAGTTTACATTTAATCAGGAGCTGAATATGCATAAGCACAGCCTGTTTCACAGGCTGAGCTCTGCCCATGTATGTCAGCTGCCATGGCACTCCAGACACGCCATTTCCATGCCATCTATCCAGGGGTTCCATGGCTCCCAGGACACGGACACTGCTGGAAAACACCACAAAGCAGCACTGCCCAGATCCCCAGGAACACACCAGGGGACCAGAAGTCCTTTTACTTTGGGGTTTGGCAAGTACAGCAGCACCACTGCTCTCTTTATCATCATATGTAGGCAAAGAGAGAGAGGGAGAGAGGAGGAAATATGCAGCCCTAAACTACAGTTGATCTGATTATTAATATCAGGAAAGAGCAATCTGACAGAGCAGCTATGAGAGGTGAGGTGTAAGCTGGAAACACCCTGCCTGTCTGGAGCTTTCCATTACCAGCACCAGGCTGAGAGAATTCCCATAGCCTTCATTTCCTTACTTCTGTAGGGGTTATTTTCTTAGCAAACATAATTGGAGTTTTTTCCATCATCTTTGACAGTGAGATTTTATCCTCTATCAGAAATAAGTTGGCCAAAAATGTGCAATCTCTCTTGTGGAATTTTCAGCTATTGAGGAAGAGTTGAGTGCCAAGAAGCAAATCCCTCAGTGGATGCACTTGGAATATTCACTTTCAGTTTCCAGGCTGTGGCATCAAAGACACAAACTCCCACCAGCTTTGGGCTGCAAATATTAGACCCAAGCTATGTTGAACAAAATTGATTCTGAAGTTAGTTTTTCAGCTGTTATTAATGTTCTTGTTTTCTAAAATATTACTTCAAACAGATATGAAAACCTATGTCATTGCCACATATCCATCCTCCCACTCCCACACTGTCTATCGAGGTATGTTATCTGGCTGAAAATTGAGTTAATTCCCAGGCTGAATGAAGTTCATAAAACCTTCAGCAAAACTGGGCTGGATTTTATGAGCATGAAGCCACGTTACAGCTTGGGAACGAGATCAGGGCAAGCTCAGTTTCACTGGAAATGTTGTACATTCTTCTCTGTCTCACCTTGAATTTATGAATTTCCTCAACTTCTACATTAAATATAAGGTGAGAACTTGCTTGAATTCAGTAGGAGAGCAACACACCCGTGAGATACTCCCCAGTCCCTCGTAGCCCAATGGACACTTGAGATCCAATGGAGATTTTATCTCAGGCTGTTGATTTCAATAAAAATACTCCAGATATCTTAAAGAGTTCTCTTCACCTCTGCTGGTCAGAGTAGGAGGCGTGTGATTAAGTTTGAGTTCTTACTGAAATGGAAGATTGAAGGCCTCTTCTCAAGCATTGATGGAATGGAGCTGAAAAACTGTTTTCTTTAAATGTATTTGGTGGAAGGGAGAAAAGGGATGTTTTTCAGGGACTATACAATGCCACATGGAATTACAGGAAAGAAACCCAGGCACATGCCATTTAAAATCTGTTGTGAAAGAGTGTTTTAATCACACTGAGATCATAGTGCAGACCAAGGAGGAGGGGGATGCACCACCACGAAACCAAAACAAGGATCACGCTAAGGGAAAGAGCAACTCTTTTTCTAGGCTTCTCAAACAGTAAAAATACTCAGGACTGCATTTAGGGTACGTGCAAAATATTTACTCTCCCAGCAAATGATGCCCTTTGGGTGTGAAATGCAGTGTATTGGCAGGAGAAGGAAGAGCTCCTGATGTCTCTGCTTGTGCATAATGTTACTCCTCCATGAAAGAGAGAGTTTGGTTTGCACAGCTATCAATTTGGCAGACTCCTCACACAGAAAACCCTGCTGTACTGCCTGCAGAAGAGAATCTTTTCTATTGCTTTCAATAGCTACCAGGCCCAATTCCTGCAAAACAAACCCAGGAATCAATAGAGTCTCTGAAGTAGCTTTCACCTCTTGACTGCATCTTGCTCTCCAACTGTGGTATACAAACCATTTCCAAGTGCTGTGCCTGCGTGGTGCTGCAGCTGTGGTGGCTGGAATTGAATCCCAATTCATTCAACAGCACAAAGTGAAAAGCATGAAGAGCTCAGGCAGCTCAGTGAGGCTTCACATCCCTGCAAGAGGTGTCCCAGAAAGAGCAAGATGTGCCGTGAATCTGGGCTGGGGTAGGTCTCAGCTCCACGTTATGCCCGAACACAGACTTCAGGATGGAAAGATTTCCTCTGCTCATCTTGTACAGCTGCTGCCACTGCTGACAGTGGTACCTGTCACTGCCAGGGATGACAAAATCCAGTAAAAGAAAATTTGGTCAGTATTAATTCTGACCACAGATACAAAATGGAGGCAGCAGGGAAGAGTGGAAAATTAATGGCGAGTCTTAATGAATTTCCACTAAGTGCCTTTCATCTCATACATCACACATTAATGCAGTGTTTAAAATTTTATTTCTTTAAGTCAGTAATAGAAAAATTAAATTATGCATGATTAATAAAGTAGCTCGCAGAGGGGCTTCCAAAAAGGTGAACAGAGTTTCCTGAGGAGACATGCAGAAGTTGAGATGGCAATGCTAAACAAGGAGGAAAGTGTTTGGGACCCTTTCAAAAGTGTTTCTGGACATTCTCAGGACTTACTTCTTGGATGGCAACAGTCAAAGCTGGTGAGAGAATAAAACTGGGGGTAAAGTTGGCTTTGCTGTTCAGAACTGGTCAATGATAACCCCCAGTCACAGCGTGTGTTAGACAGAAACGTGGCTTATCTGGTAACTTTTAGGTGAAAGAGAGTTCTGTGTGATTCATCAGTGTAAGGACAATTAGACCTCATAAAAACCACACAAAGCACATGTTGCTATTACAGCCAAGGGGACCTGTGATTGTTTCACCAGCACAAAACTGCTAAAACAGCTCTAAGCCTGTGGGCATATAATCCAAAGCAAATCCAGCACTGAAATGTATGTTATTGAACATCAGCTGGGCACCTGGATAATTCATAGTCCTTTTTTACCTATGCTAACTGAGAGCTTCATTTCTTTAAGCTGAATTTCCTTCTTGGGTGGATTAAAAAGTTCATCAACACAGATGCAAATAGAAGCCTGCAAAGCTGTGGGTGCTGTGTGTGGACAATTGCAAGTCAAAAAGCAATACCCCACTTTTCTTATCCTGCCAGGGCTGGGGTGAGGTGCCATTGGTGCCAAAGAAAGAAAATTGTTTTTGCAGGCTTGCTGGGGTGGGGACAGGGCCGTGCAGTGAGGCGCGCACCAAGTCAAACAAAGTCAAGCCTCCTGCTTTACTGCAGTAATAAATAATCACTGAATTAAAACAGAGAAGGGCAATTACCCAGGATCTTGAGAAAGATTATTTTAATATGGAACAGAGCACTGCTAAAGCAATTAAATAGCTTGTAAAAGACCCCACAACTCAGCAGGATTTCAGCATCTGCAGGTAGGCAAATCTATCAACGCCACTTTTTCTGCCATGCTTAGGTACTCCTTCCCCCCACAGAACTGTGTGCCCTGCCTACCACAGGGAAAGTTTATTCAGCCCTTTGGGTTGTTGCTGCCCAAGTCCCTTCACACCCTGCCACACGCACACACTGAACTCTGCCTCCAGCTCAGAGATGGTTCTTCTCGAGCAGGAATGGAGGAGGAGGATGGAAGTGTGTGGCAGAGGTTCGGGAGAGAAGGAAGTTTCTCTGTAATTCATGATATGGGAAGTATAAAAATTGTTTTGAAGTGGCAAACCAGGAATCCAACTCACCCAGTGTCAAAATCCTGAGGAAAAGGCATTATAGATCCTGAATGCAACAAAGCAGCAAAAATACACCTTGATTTTGTGCTAACAAGGTCTTAACTTGCTTATTAAGGATAGAAGCTTCTGATATTGAACTGAATTTCCTTTACTGTATGGGATACATGTCCTCTCTCTCATATGAGATACTTCATGGAAAAATTTTTCAGTATATATTGTGTGAAACTTCAATTATTTTTTTTTTCCAAAATGTTGCGTATTTGAGTGGGATAACAAGAGATAACATCCAGACCTGCATATAGAACATTCATTCCAGTTGAGTCTTTACAGCTTCCCAAATATAGGAGCCAGAGAGGATGCCCTATTCCTTTTTTTTTGCTTTTTTTTTTTCTTTTTATTTTTTTTGTTTGGTTTCTTTTTTTTTTTTGCACCTATTTGTAGAAGAGGCATCTTGCTGAGGGTTAATTAATAATCCAACCTGGGTAAATCAGATATTTCCAAAGAGGTGACAAGAGAGGTGTTTCCGCTCAGGTGGATTTGCTACCCATGTTCAATTCATACAGAGAGACACAAGTTCTACAGGTGATTGGAGATTATCAGCATCCTTCTAATTAAATTTCAAAAGCTTTGAAAGGCTACTGCTGCTTACAAGATTCACTTCCAAACCCTGGACGTTTGCTCCAGTTAACTGTCTTCTCCCTCACACATTTTTAGCGAATTACACTACTAATGATGGGATTAATATTAAGCCATTTCACTATAAATGGGTTGGATGTACTGCTACTATTTTGAATTAATCTGCATTTGGCAAGCACATCTCTGCCCTTGTCCTTCTTTTCAAAAGAAATTTAGAATGGCAGAAATAAAATGTCTTCAGGGTAAAGCTGTGCAATAGGACTGGATGCCTTTTATAAGAAGGGAAGATAAGCAGACTTCCCAGGAAACACAGGAACTGGACAAAGCTGCAGCGGTTTCTGTTTGCTGGTTTTCCCCCCACTTTCTAGTAACTGCAGCAGTTGCTTTAATTCTGAGAGCTCAGCTCAGTAAAAAGGCAAAGTTTCACATATTTGCCTTTGGGCTTATCAAATCTAGCGAGTTTGGTTTGTGAAGGTCTTGGCTCTTGGCCACTGCTCCAGCTCAGACCCCAGTGACCTGGTGACACTGCCGGGAGTGTTCCCAGCCTGCCACCTCAGTCTCCCCAGAGCCAGCCACCTCTCAGCCTGCCACTGCACATGCAGCAGGGCTCAGTCCGAACCAAATCACTCCAAACCAAATTCGTGTTTTCTTTCTGTAAAGTGGTTAGAGAATTGGGCAGCACTAAANCTTTGCCACAGAACCAGTGAAAGGCAGTCTCCAGCATTCTGCTTGGCCTGGAGGCATCTGGAGTTGGATCCTGCATTACATGAGAGAGCAGATGGAGATGCTGAAGGGATAAAACCTGCTTCTCCCAAGGAAGAAACTCACCCTCTGAGGGGAGGTGGGGGACAGGATGATTCCCATGACTCACCTTTTGGTAATGGTTCAAAAGCAGTGTTTGGGGGGTTGTTATGGACTGTGTTATTGGCCACATAAATCAACAAGGGTTCCTAGAAGAGCTGAGGGCCTGACCTATTGCAGCAGGCATTACGCTGCCTGAACAGGGGCACAGGAATTAAGGGACACTACTTGGAGCTTCTGCTTAGCTTTGAAGTGAATTATTGCAGAAAAGGGGGGAGAAAAAAGCGAGGGAGGGAAAAAAGATTGATTTTACTTTTGGCAAATATTTGGCCACCAGGATCTACTCACCTGTCATTTGTCTTGCCTTGAGAATTGGCCTTTGCAGAGTGAAACAAACAAGCACCGCTATACTGTGTGGCATTTTGCAGTGACACATAAGCCTCGCTGAGGATAACAGACATTTATAGAGCAATTCATATGACTTTAAAATTATCCACCTTTGCTTTATCACTGTTTAATCTACTAGTTTGCATTTGTTATTTGAAATGTAGACAGAGAGGTTGTGCTGCTGATAGCTACGTGAAAAGCCTGCTGTGTTTCAAGACTTATTATTTGTGTGCATTCTAAGATCCTCTCAGAGGACAGGTTTTCACATGGACAATTAAAAGCAGGCTGTCTTCCCTATTCCTTAGAAAGTGCAGAGAATGGCTGCGCCCACACAGATTCCCCAAAAGATGCAAATAATTCCCCAGAAGAACCATATACATGACAGTACAGTCTTCCACTGCACGGGGTAAGCTGGAAATAGAAAATATAAACTGCTTTGATTATACCCACCTTGTTCATGCTGCCTTGATGGGTCACTGCCAGCTGCCAGAGGTTGGCATAATGCTGCAGCTTCAAACAAAGCTGCTGTGTGGACAGACAAAATTCAGGGACATGAAGGCAGCCTACTCACACCGAACTCCTTGACAGCTCATCCTTCACATTTCCTGCCACCCACTCACACACAACACTCCCTGCCTTGCCAGCACAAACACGGTGAGACAGGGAATTGGGCTTTAATTGCCAGAAGTCTTATCCTCTGGTACTTTCTGGGAGATGACAACTTCACAGCCAACACCTGTGAAGCACAGCGAGGACTTGGTCACCACAAAGAGACAGAAAATTTCCTGTGTTCTGTTGGAATAATTCAACTCTTGGTGAGTTTTCACCTAAAGTCCATTATCCTTCAGGAAGAGTGAATTTGGAAAATTAATGTCTGTATTCTCATCTTCACCATCCCATGTCTTTCCTTGCTTCAGTATCACAAAACAAATAAATGGATAATTTGATTTCCTAGCTGACAACACGCAGAAGAAAACTCCAGGAATAGAGAGTTATTTATGCCTGAATGTAGGGCTCGCAGTCATATTTATGTAGTTGGATGAGCATTCTGACTATCAGGGTTATTATCACATCAAGATTTTTAAAGGCAGCTGATCCAAGTAGCTTCTACAGAGATGCTACTCAATCCCAGATCTCTTCCCTTCTTCTGGGGTCCAGGAAGCCTTCAGCAAGAAGATGATGTACACCTTTGTGTGAGCTAAATCTTGAGAAATTTAGTTTGACACCGAAGCAACATGTTTCACTGACAACCACAGATTCACAAAGAAAAATTACTATTTTCACACGAGTTCTAGGCTTATCTCCAGCTTCTGAAGTGCATTAAAACTCTGTGCAAATCTGGGAATACGCTGACAATCACAGCCTCATGAACATGCCCAATAAGTCTATTGTTACATCGCTCACACTTGCTCTTCAAGGTTCCAAAGAGAAGAGCTTGAGTCCTGGAGTGAGAACGAGCTCAGGTTTACAGTCAGGAGTTTGTGAAAGCTGCGCATGTCCCTGCTGCCAGGTAGGTTTCCTGGGAGAGTCTATGGTGACCTCCACCCTCCCTGGGGAGGCGAAAACACGACCCAGCAATGCCCCACTGAAAATGGAAACAGGGCTCTTTGGATTCCAATAGCCCTTTCCAGGAAAGACAGAACAGTTGTTTTAGTTAAATGATGACAGATATTTTTTTTTTATATTTTTGGTATATTCTTGTATTTTTTATGTAATTTTGGTAAATATATAAATAGCTCTATCACTACTTTAAGAGCAATTTAAGTTTTTTCCTTAGGCTCTGAGGGCCTTTTATCTCAGGGCACAGACATGATTGCTGCAGGGTTACAGGGAGGAAGGGAATGTCTTGGTGTTCCTTGGAAGCATCAGACAGCAGCAGTGCCAGAGAAGAGATCCCTGACTAAGTGGGCTGGGGGCTTGATGGGAAGCAGCAAAGCTCATGGTCCTGCTGAGATCAGGAATTGTACCTGAGGATTTGTCCCAGGCAATCAGTGACAGGATGAGAGGAGAGGGCCTCAAGCTGTTCTGGGGAGGTTCAGGTTGGACATCAGGAAGAATTTCTTCATGGAAAGAGTGCCCAGGCATTGGAAGGGGCTGCCCAGGGAGGTGGTGGAGTCCCCATCCCTGCAGGTGTCCAAGGAATGACTGGGTACGGCACTCAGTGTTCTGGGCTGGGTGACAAGGTGGGGATTGGTCACAGGTTGGACTTGAAGACCTGGGAGGTCTTTTCCAACCTCAGTGATTCTGTGGTTCTGTGAGAATTTTGTTTTGGGGCAATTTTAAATGGATTCCACCCTATGGAAATGGCAGTGCCAACAAGGGGTACAAAAACTAGACAAGCTTTTGGGTGCAAAATTCAGAGATGGAAGGCACAGGCTTTAAAGCTGGACACACCCGAGTACAAATGTGAGTGAGCAGACTTCTGTGTGCTGGACTGGATGTGTTAATTGTTTAGACAATGAAATAAAAGGTAGTTGGCACCTGAGCAGTGACATTAAGGAGGGACATGTTGAGCTGGGTAAGGCAGCCCAGGGAGGGACAGGGGGGCAGTGAGACCACCTGTGGCAACTCGTGGCCCTGCCGTGCCAGGCTTCAAGGAGCTGTGCTTCCTTTCCTGTGCTGTGGCGCTGCGGATGCCGGAGACTGAAGGATTAAGACGTGTGACATTTTCACAGCGTGAGCTTCAAGCCAGCAGGCTCTGAAACCACCAAGCGTCCAAACAGTTTTCATTGTGCTCTCATCCATTCCCCGCTGAGCAAGAGCGGCGGGGGGAGGGAGCTGCCTCTGTGTGTGAAACGAGAATAGCAGAGCACCTGCTGGGGCAGGAACTGCATTCATGAGGCACATAAACAAGGTGACAACAGGAGCACCTTGCAGCTGGTCCTGCAGCACAGACTCTGCTAACACAGCTAACGGAGCTCTCCCAAGATCGATGAAGTTCATGAACCGAAACGCGGCTGTTACAGAAGGAGGCAATGTGTGTTGCTCACAAGGTGTACAAAATGCAGGGAAATTGGCCCTTACCACGAGGAAAACCAACAAAAAAGATGAAAGCAACAATTTCAGAGTATCCAGAAGGCCCAGGACACTTGCAGATGTCCATCCATAGGAGCTATAAGAAGTGTCCAAACCTGTGAAGACCAGCCCGTCCCAGCTTTTCCCAGCCAAGCTCCAGTAATGCATTTCACCCAGATGTGTGGGGTTAGTCACCGGGAGGAGACATTGCAGGGTCAGGTGTGCCGAGCAGTGTCTCCACCAGCACCTCTCTGGAGTTCCTCTTCCCAGCTGCTGGAATCAGAAAATGAGGAAGAGAGAGGCTGAGATGCCTAACCCAGCTCTGGAGCAGCAGAGCCACACTAAAAAAATACTCCTTCTCAGGGCTAATGAACCTAGGCAGGGCACCACATTAACTCAGCCCCCACCCCACAGGTTAGATTGATCTTGCCCTGATCCTTTATGCTGTCAAAATATGGCCTGAGATCTCAGAGCTGACCCTGAGCAGGAGGCTGGCCACAGACCTCCTGAATTTCTCCATGATGCTGTCAAACAACCCATTTCTTAATCTGGTAATGACATTGCAAAGTTTCTTCCTACCAGTAAAAATCGTGTGCCTGATTTCTGCTGTATTTTTTCCTCTCACAGGTTCACGGCAATGTAAAGCATTTTTATCTAGAAGTCAGACTTTTTAATATACTGCAAACACATTGCCTCCACAGGGAATTAATGTCATTTTGGTGGGATTACTGAAGGAAATAATACTTATCCAGTGGAAGTGAGCATGGTTTTGACCATTAGTTTCAAAATGACTAAATGAAAAAGATCAAGTGATGGATCATATCAGCAAGTAGAGTAGATACAAGATACAGATCAACAAAATGCTACAGGATTTTAATTGCCAGAAGTAATTTTTGGTTCCAGCCAACTTTCTTCCTGTCTTCTTTCTTTGTAAATTTTTTCCTGAGTGTGAACTGGTATATTTATAATGAAAAGTATCATTAGTCCTTTTCTAGGACATTCTTCAATTAAACTAAATATAGCCATAAAGTCCTCTCTGTTAGATAAGATAATAGAGCACTGCAGCAACTTTTAACGAGATCTGTTAACTCCTTGAGGGCATCAGAGGGGCTCAAACATTTAAACCCTTCAAGGACAGTAACATATATGTGGTCCCAATTAAAAGTGGGGCAAGAGTGATATAAAAGTATAGGGTGCAACACCTGCACAAGCATCTAAAGGTCAATATAGCTCAGGCGGGGCTTTTGAAAACATAAAATGCTGATGAACAAATTTGTTTCGTTACTGTTTGAATGGTGCTGAAATTATTTTTGTTTATGTTGGTAGATTCCTGAGTTGAGTTAAATGTCTGATATGGATCACAGGAGATGCTGATTGTTTGCTTTAGGGAAAGGGTGAACATGATATTTTATCTCTTGGGAACAGACCCAGATATGGTGGTGGAGCAGAGGGAGTGGGTAAACTCACAGCTTTCAGGCTGTTATTACAGCCTTGTCTGCTCAGCCAATGTTTTCTGGTGAACATTATAATTACACTGCTGCTATTGTACGGAATGATGCAGTGTGTACACAAAATAGCCTGCACACAGCCTATTCACACAGTCACAAGCACAGTGTGAAGATGACAAAAGGAAAGAAAAAGAAAAAAGAGGAAGAGAAAGAATAAAAAGGAAAAAACAGAAAGGAAAGAGAAAGGAGAGAGGAATATTCCAGCACAACGAGGATTACAGAGGTATGTGACTACTGTCTGTGTGTTTCTGAACAAGCAAGAGTGAAGGCAGCTGTGGCTCAGGAGGGGCACGGATCAGTTCTGTCACTCAGCTGTACAGGGAAACATATTCCCTCCCTGGTAGCACAGCCTGTTCCTGTTGCACTAAGCCACTGCAATTCCAGCAGTATTTTAAGTCCCCAGCCTAATTTGTCACAGGGTGGCTTCATCCAGACCAGTCCTGAACTGACAAATTTGGTCACTGGGATGAATTTGGGTACGAATCATCTAACCAACGAAGCAGAGTAGGCAAAAAGATTCACCACTGAGAACATGAAATTCTCCTAGGTCCTTCTTTTGAAAAGACGACAGCTGTCTATGCTGCATTTTTTCCTCCAACACTGAAGAATTTGACTTGGTGGCTACCACTGCCATACATGGATGAACTTTTGAGTCAGAATGGTCAGAATCTGACACTCTGAATACATGGGATCACAGGAGAAGCTGGGAATGCTGCAGAGACGAGCAGAGTGGAGAAGCTTACACAACCTGAGTGCTCAGGACATCTGCCAGCAGATATAATGGATCTGTGTGGATGGGTGTAAGGACAGAGAACGGATTGTGTGGTGCTTAGCTTGAAAAAGACTCAATAAACCCATGAGTACACCAGCTTTTCTTTTTGCATTCTGTTTCACTTATCTGGGCTACCAAACAGTTAAATCTACGTATTAACAGGAAGAGCAGTGGTAAGCATTGTCTACAGGAGAAACAAGGAGAAGTACCTGGATATAAATGGGATAAGCCAGTACAGCAGTTCATGTAGCTCTGCTTGGCTATGCTGACAGATAAATGGGAGGCTTCAGCCTACTCACAGTTAATCCTGTTATAGAAGATGCCACCTGCAAGGTGGCCTTCCACTTGGAAATTCATCTATGATCCCTCCCTTTATGTGGAAAGTGGGAAGAAGCAAAGTGGTAGAGTTGGGTGTGCAACAAGTGATTTATTTGGTAGCACTTCACTGTTGGCTGGCATAAATTTATTCTGAGATGGGACTGCAAGCTGAAGAAGCTGCAATACCTCTCTGAAGTGCATGGATCAAGGTATCACCCTTGATTTATAGTCCACAGGGCCAGCACTCGCATTGCCCCTGTATCCCAGTATGGCTGTGGCCCACAGTGTAGGCACAGAGCACCCCAGTCCCACAGATGTGTCCGGACAGGAGGTAAGAGAGCTCTCAAAAAATCACAGTTCTAAACTGTTTCAAGCAATGAAGCAACTTTTTTTTGTTCTAAAAAGGCTAATGTGTAAGGATGAAATATGGGCATGCCAGAGAGGTGTAAGGAAGATGTGAGGAAGATGTGAGGAAGAGGAGATAGAACAAAACGAGGATGAGGGAAGCAGGAATAGGATGGCAGTGGACTGCTGTGGCTGGCCAGATCAAAACTGGAAAGCATGAAGTACTCTGGCAATTCTCTTGGGTAACCTTCCCTTCCCTCGGTCTGCATGGTCAGGGAAACCTCCCCACGTTGTCCCCTCAAAGGAACCTTCATAGGGGGCCTGTAATGGCACCCAAGGACACCTGTGCCACCACCACTGTGGCTGGAGAAGGGGACTCCGCAGGCCTCAGAGGGAGCATCACCTCTGTTTGGTTTGGAAGTGCTGCGCCTCAGGGCTGTGGCTCCAGGAACAGCAGCCCAAAGGCCCTGTGGGATGAGTCAAACCCTCTAGGTGATAATTGTCTAATGCTAATTGTTCTTCCCAGACTTTGGACACAACGTGAGTCCTGCAGATATCTGACTGGAGAACGTGTCACACCATACATATGACAGATTTAGATTGCCTTCTCATAAAAATAAAACAATTTATGTACAGTAGGGTTCAATTATCTTGGCTGAATGTCTCTTCATTTATTTGGATTTTGAGAAATCACGCTTAGACACATTCCATTCCCAGCTTTAAGCAGCCTTTGCAAAATTGCAATTGAATAATCCTCAGTTGTTATGTCATTGTCCTTAAAAATAACAATGCCAACTTACAAATGCACTAAATGGCTAAAATGGGAGATGTGTAGTATTTACAAAGCACTTCTGTAGCTGTCTGATAGTTCAAGACACTAAAACACTCGAGAATCTCTGGGAAGTAAAATTTAATTCAGTTTCTTGGTGTGTGCAATTAGTTGGTTGCCTTAGCTACTCCTCAGATGAATCTGTTATATCCAAATTAATTTTAAGCCAACACATCTGTGCTGGGTTGTTGGTTGAAAAGGAGATGGAGAGGCCTGCACATGTATGGTTTAAGCAAGACAAAAAAATTCCAATTAATGTGCTTACTTTTTGTTAGTGAGAGCTTTATAATTGTGTTTAATCCATTCAGCAGTATGAAGAGTTTACTCTTGAGTTTTATTTGCATTCAGGGGTATCAGCTTTTTTTTTTTTTTTTTAATGATCTATTACAAATGGATTTTTAAATTCGGGATGTATTGAACGCATCTGCTTGGACAGGTTCAGGGATGCCAATTGAACCAATCCAAAGCAGTTTGAAGCTTAGCACGGAGAGCCTGTTTCAAAGATGATGCTAAAAGAATGGGAGATTGGGCTTTTTAAATTCAATCTAATATTGAAATTATCCAGATACAGAAAGTTCAACGCAAAGAAGTTTTTGGAATGCCCTCAGACCACCTGCCTGGGCACCAGCTGCCACCCCAGGAGAGGTCCTGCCATTATGATATCCCGGCCAGCCTAGGGCATCACAAAAGCACCAGGGGATTGGGATGACACATGCCTCAAGATTTTTTTCTGTTTTTACATGTATCTGTAGCTTTACAGATTTTAATATATAGCTGTACAGCTTCTGACTCTTTGTCACTTTAGCACAGCAGTTGCACTTTCTCACATATTTTGCTACCTTCTTGGAATTCTGTTTCGTTTTGCTTTTTAGCCTGGCAAGGGCACTTTGCTCTTCACCACACATCACACACAATCAAATGTAGGGCTAAAAGATTCGGGGGGGTGGGCTCCAATGGGGCAGAAATTACCTAACCAACTACTCTTCTATTTGGACAATATTTCTCAGATGTTAATTAATTAAATTGATTAATTAAACTTATAAAATGGTACGAATCTGAGACTGTCCCCAGAAGTGTGGGTGGCCCTCCCCAGTTTAATGCAGGTCCCATGTTCTCAGTTTTAACACGTGCATGGCTTGGCTCTACTGCTGGAGGATGAGTGTGAGCTGGGTTTCTCTCCTGGCTCACGCTCCCTGAAATCTGCAGGTCCTTGCCCACACTGCTGGCAGTGACTGTGCTCTCAGCTGGCTTCAGTCCTGCAGAAAGACTTGTCTGTATCTAAGAGTGAGGCTCAGATTTCTGCTGACAATATGATAAAAGCTATAAATTTCTCTCATGGATGCACAGTTTATATGTGGGCCTTTGTACCATTTCAGTTATCACAATTTATAAACTATCTATAATATATATATTTATAAATACTTGTGTATGCAAGGGTAGATAAAACAGCAGGAAAATATCAGGGTTTCAACTGACACTACTTATTTAGGTACACTCGTCAATTTTTATCAATATAAATGCATTCATTTTAAAACACTAAGTTTCTTGAAGTACATGGTAAGAAGAGACAGATATTTAAAGTGACTCAAAAATTACACATAACTTTGGTCTAAAACAGGACAGGACTCAAATGAATCTGAATAGCAGAATTCTTCAGTCAGACCACGACTTTTCCTAAAGTCACCCCTCAGAATATAATTGTACTTTAAGTACTATTCAACCCACTTATGTTTCACAGCTGTAAATAGTCTCTTGTTTTTTGGGGGTTTTTTTAATTTGTTTTTTTTAATTGCATAACATTTTGTTGCTTACAGCTTACATTTCTCCTTGACAGACTGAACTTAAATCAGAAAAACCCAGATGCTTTTTTTTTTTTTTTGTCTATGGGAATCTTAGCAGTAACCTGTGCTTGCTTCTTAAGCTCTGTCACTGATAATTACTGGCAAACAAAACCAGTAAAATGTTGACTAGACCAAAGTTCCTTCTCAAAACTACTGTCTGCAGTCAAGAGGTAATTAACTCCCTCTATGGATTCAGAGCTCCTGGGTAGAGGGTGGGAAATTAAGTTATTAGCAAGGCTGTTAATGCAAATTTCTAATTTACCAACACTGCTTGCTAAGAAGGACTGCATACTATTGGGGATCTGAAAAATATTTTGCCTATAAATTTGAAATATTTTCATTTAGCTTTGGCTTTAATGGCTCCTTACTTCTCAAGCTTGTTATGAATATGCAAATAGGAAAGCAAGCTTATATAAGCAGTGACCATGATTTATACCACCAGGGACATTTTCCAGTAGAAACAATGGAATTTGTTGGAATTAAAAAAAGTAAGGTAAGTGGAGATAAGGAAAAGAAGGCAGCAGAAAGAGGATATATTGTGCTTTGAATACGTAGGGTTGGATACTCTGTAGTGACGATGGACAGCATAGAAGCTTTTTAAGAATCCACCCTGGAAGTTTCCCTGCCAGCTTAGGATTCTGCAGATGAATCTCTTTGCTCTCCGGTGGATGGAGGCCTGTTCAGAAACAAAAGTTCAAATCTACATGTTCCTACTCGTTGTGTGGTCCAGGACCTCTTTACTGACCACGAGTTTCTAGAACACCGTTTTGGTGAATGCCTGAATTCTTAGGAAAGGCAAGGTCCTGCAGAAACATACAGGGCATATTTAAATTCAGCCACTGAAATTAGTGACACTCTTTGTGGTGAGACTATTTGCTTTCCTATTAGACTTGATGACTTTACACAGCAAAGGTAAATTGGTATAACACATATCAGATAACAGAGACTGAAAGAAGCATTTCTTCCCCTTCTCTAAACCCTTTTTAATATAAAAACGAATGCTGGATACAAACAAGAAACCTCAAGAATTACACAGGTGTAGCATGTCTGAAACAACATTTAGCACTTTGAGGAAAAAAATACTTCCCAGATTTGGGATAACTCTAAAAGAGCTCATTGGAGAAAGCTGGAGCTGAAATCAATGCTCCTTTTTGGTACCAAGACCCTCATTGCTGCCCTGGGATTTTGTGGGTGGCTCACTGCACATTTGAGTGTCTCCATTTAATTAAGCACTGCACGATGTTGGTACAACTGAGATGTAATCTCAGGCCCAAGGCCCTGACTCAGAGCACATGAATGTCAGTGCAAAGGCTCCCATCAGCTCTGATGGGCTTAGGCTGGGCCATTTATGAGCTGAAAATCTTGAAAAAACCTTCCTAAACTTGTCACAGAATTTCCAAGTCATGAGACAGATTTTTGCTCTTTAAAATACAGAAATGGCTTTTCATTGAAAAGAAATCCTTCATTCTGCTTAAAATATGTCTCAACACTACCCAGTTTCCTTCATCCTCAATAACTACTGATATAAGTGAAATATGGAGGAGCAGTATATCTACAAGGAATAGAAAGCAGTTATAAATTGTCATGTGTCAAAACAGAATGCAAGACATCTGCACTACTTTGAAAAGCTTTTTCACTGAAGTACCACGTAAAAATAAAGTGGCAAAGGAAATAACCCAAGTAAAATGATGAACTGAGCCTCTCACATGCACATTTCTGCTCACTCCTATCACGTTCTTTTGTCCCTTTCCCTTATCTGACACATCCCAGACTTTATCTTCTGTTCTGCCTTCCCAAAGCATCATTTTTCCTTGCCATAATATTTGAGAAACAGCTTGATCCACGTGGTCTGAGTCTCAAGAGGGAAGGGAGATCCCCTGGATCTCAGACAAGCCCTTGGGAAGAGGAGCCACCAGGAGAGGGGCAGGTCACAGTGGGTTACCTTGGAGGGGAGATGTTTCCCCAGGGATCCATGGAGGTGGCAATGTGGAATTTGGTATGGTCTAAGGAGCCACAGAAAGCTGGGGGACAAAGAGCAGGGCTGGAGGAAAGCACCTGGCCTGCAGAACCCAGGGGGAGGGTGCTTGGTCACAGCATGGGGTTTGTTTCATCTACTACAGTTTGACTTTTCTCCCTTTTTTAAGTTCTTTTGTTAATGGTCTCAGAGCTTTAGCTGGTTTGAGTTCTCATCATTTCTTCTAACAATTTTTTTTTAAAACCATATACAACAAATGAGTAATTTATTACATACATTTGCCAAGAATGACCAACCAAAGATTTTACACTTGTACATTACTTCCTCCTTTCCCTTAACCTTCTCCCTTTTTTATGTGTAGAAAATAGAGATGAGGAAGGAAGAAAATTTAAAAAGCTAAGGGCTGAAAGCCAGACAAAATAATTTTTGTCACTAGTGTAGGAAAATGAAAAATGGTTACAAGGTTCCATTGAATGACACTGAATCCTTCAGTGAAAATGCAGTTACCATTTGCCAAAAGCTCCGGCTTAGGAGGGTTTTTTTATGTACGAACTGCAAAGATATTCATTTAAACAATATGCAAATTTCTAAGCAACGACAACAGAAAAGTGAGTAAAAATTTAAAATTTAAAATCCGTCATTTTGCTGAGTGTCATTTACTCAGGTGGTAGCTCACTTTTGATTGCGGCCAGTGACCATTAGTGCCTCGCTTTTACAGATTCCCTGACGATAAGAGACTTGAGCTGCTGACCCAGAAGAAGCAAAAGTGACCCCCAGGGTGTGGTGACACTACAGTTATTGCTTCCAGTTATCACCACACTGGACTTACCTGAAACAGGGTGTGGAAAATTGCTCGCTCTGCTGAGCTGGCCAGAGAGGGAACGAGTACAAAGCACTGCTTCCCTGTAAAGAAAACAGTGATTTATTTGGTGAAGTGTTGGCTTATTCTGCTGACACCAACCACCTCAGGGACTGCAGGCAGTGAGAGAAAGCATTAATCATCAGGACAACGAGGTGCAGGCGTTTGCAGCTCTTGTGTACACAAAGGCAGAGGTCTTTGGCCAGGGACTGATCGGAGAAAACACTCAGTCGAAGTCCTTGGCTTCTTGTCTTTTGCTTTAACTGAGGTTCGTGACAAGATAAAAAAGAAAGAGTCAGGTTTGGCCACTGTTTCAGGAAGTTCTGTACCATGAAGTCGTTTCAGCTCACTGATGTAGTTAATATAAATGAGATACTGAGATACAAATCTGTCAGGAAAAAGCCCCTAAGTGGTACTGATGCCTTGGGTTTTTAGGTGGCCACTTCAGGCATCAGATCTGCCTTGCTAATGGCCATTTCACATTTTTCGATCTCTCCAGCTCGGTTCAGCTCCTCAGAGCATAAGCAGAAGGTTTGTCTGCCTTTCCTCCGGGGCTCCTTAACTACCTAAGGGGGATCAACAGCACCAAATGTGATCATGGAATCTTTAAGGCAGGAAAAGACCTCCCAAGACATCAAGCCCAGCCTTTGAACAAACAGAACCATGCCCACTATGTTATATAGAGAGAAGAGGCTTTCTGAAGGGTGCCACTCACAGATAATGCAAAGGTTTAAACATAAACATGAACCATTGCCATTGGGGAATCAGTCCCCAGCCCCTTAACGAAATCACTGTGAAGTACTGATCAAGAAGTGACAAAAAGGTGAGAAGCTTTGGGAGTAAAGTTTATGGTTAGTGTAAACATGCTTGTTATTTAACCCTGCCCACGATAAACAGCGATAACAGGCTCTGCTGCGTGTAAGCAAAGCCTACAGTTCCTAGAGTGTTATCTCTGAACGCTCTGCAGAGGGGGGAACACATAAATGTTTCCATTTTACAGACAGGGGAATGGGCACCTGGTGAGATGTAGTTTTGTATCAAGCTGCTCAGCAGACAACCTCAGCGCAAGGAATTAGAGTTCATGCTTCTTAAGGCAAATTTGGCTTTCTATCCACAAGTTATTTTATTCTCCATTAAGGTACATTTCTCTGTAAACACACCCATTATACAGAAAAATCTCTATTAGGTCAGAATACTGAACTAAGGGAAAACACTGTTGGGGCGATATTGCTTCTTCTGTCACTTGGTGTGCTGGAACTGCAATAAGCTTGCGAGCCACTTCTTGGTACATATAAGAGCTAATGGCATTCATTAAACACAGGCTCTGAGAGGCAGAGCTGCAGCCCAATGAAATTCGTAGAAAAGGAAACCCTTGATTTTCACAAGCTTCTGAGAGGGACTGGTCAGGCACCATCTCCTTTCTTCTCTGGCTGATGCACAGGGAGAGCTTAGCTGAGGGGAACCACTGACATCATAAAGTCATATCAGGCAAAGCATCCTCAGGAATCAGGCAGAGCAGCAATGCCTAAAAGATTTCTTTTACAACTATGAACCTTGTTCCACTTGTGGAACTCAGTATTTGCCTGTAAACAAACATTATTCCAAAGGAAAGAAATAGCAAGGAGCAGGTATGGCTTATGAGAAACCAGCACCGAAGCTCATGTGTCTGATCTGATGAACTTTGCTTTGGGGGTTTGAAAATGCCCAGCTGCCACTGCTGTTTTGGTTAAGCTGTGTAACCTGTGTCCTGCTCTGTCAGGTTATTTTGCTGCAAGGCAGATGATTCAACACGAGGGCATCCTGCAAAAGGCTCCTTACCTCAGCACGGAGCAAAACTCTGTCCTCAGCAGTTCGCTATTCATAGCTCCTGCCCTCCTCTGGAAGAGTCAAGGGCAGAGGAAAAGCAGCTGCTGGATCAGGTTACCCTGGCACAGTCCATCAGGGGCAGAGAGGCAGAGCAACACTCATCACTCAGGTTTGACAGACCGGTTGCTGTTTCATAGGAAAAAGGAATTTTTGCCCTCCCTTTTGAAGGTTAACAGGTGGTTCTGCATCAAAAGTACCTTAAGTCTGGTTAGTGCTGAATATCTTCAAAACAAGTCAAGCAGCCATCCTGGCTGTAGCAATGTGGTGACACTGTAAAAGGCTGTGGGTATTTATGAACAAAAGAAAAAAGGGAGGCGGTTGCTGCACGGCAGACAGGTGACAATTAAATCATTTTAAATACGAGCTTGATGTGCTAGGGGAAGGCTAGAAGGCATTTACCATGCTATTCCCACCATGCTAAATACTAATTAAAGACTTGTATCTCATACGGTTCTCTCATCCTGCAGCACTTTGGTGTTTTCAGTTTTTCAGTAACAATTTAACACCTCATGCCAAGCTGTGGAAAATTATCTTGCATTGCAGCATCTGCTCCCAAGCTCGCTCTGTGTTTGTGGAATTAAAGCCGTGCCTTTGTACTCTGCTTTGTTAGGCAGCTAAAGGAGTATGGGGTCTATCCTTTCCTCGCCAGTTTTCAAATGAGAGGTGTTTGGTTGACGTAAATGTGTGTTTGCATTGTTTTAATGAAAACCCCCAGGGTGACAGTCCTCACTTTGGCCTCTTACAGGGAACACCATCCTTCGCTGCGTGGAGAACAATGAAAGCATGTGCTCCTTCTGAGAGGGAGAAACTCTAGGAAAAGAAGAGCAGTGCTGTCTTTTTGCTTGTGGTTCCTATTTATTGTGTGTGATATTCTGCTCTTCAATTGCACTGATGTGTGAACATTTTGCTGAGGGTACTTTTCAATTAGGAAGAGCTCTAAAAACAGGGCTGTATGCTCCTCCTTATATGGTTTTTAAGCCTGGAAAATCATTTTCCCAAAGTAACTAATAGTGTTTGGTGTCCATCTGTTAGTGCCTTGAAAGAACATATTTTTCCAAGACTAGAAAGTCAGACTACATGAGGTTGGCAGAGCTCCTAAACAGCTGTTTTTTCTCAGAGCAAGCAAACAAAGCAGAGGAGGCTGCAGATGTGGCTCCCAACAAGCCAAACACACACGTGTGCTGTCAGAACATCTATTTATCCTCGGATGAGAAGTCTCACACTGACAAAATGCTGAGCTGTGGCTTTCAGGTGAGATTAAAGGCCTTTGTGTCCCCAGTGTGCACTCCAGGCCACTTTCACTTTCAGAGAGTCTCTTTAATAATTCATTATTTCTTCTAATCATAGAGATCTTCTAATCAGAAAGACCTCTTTCTGAAAGAAAGACTACCTTGATCTATTTTGCTGGTAATTTCTTTAAATCTTACTATTTGTGACCTCCTAAAAGAAAACTGTTATGTGTTAGGGAGATGTTTAGTTGGGAATGAATTAACTACTCTTATGCTAACCAAGAAGTGTCCTAGCCAAGAGCAATGGCAATAGTCAAAACTTTTATGTCAGATTGCATCTGGATTTTGTGAGTAAGAGGTGGGATGGCCTTTACAACAACTGCAGCGTTATGGTCAACATTCCACAGATTTTATTTTTTTAGCCTTTCTTAAACAAGGATGGCAAAAAAAAAAAAATATTAAGAACTCATCTTCACAGTTTGCTTTCTATTAAATCTCTATAAAATAGCTCACAGAGACCCTGTTCCTTCAGGAGAATTTCACGTGTAGATGATCTTGTAATAAATTATGTCCCATTAAGAAGTTATTTTCTGTATCTCTAGTCATTAGTAAAACACAGCTATAAACAGGTGTAACAAATTAGAGCTGTTCGTGCAAGCTTGAGTACTTCAATGAGAGAATTTTAATTTTGCAAAAGAGAAATAAAATTCCTTAAACATTTAAAAACAAATACCTTGGTGAATAGTGAGCAGCTGGTGAACTGAAAACAAAACTTCTGGGAACTCTGTCACTTAAAAAAAATTATCTATTTTTGGCCTTTCTTTCATCAGTCTAGGAAGCAGATCATCTGTGTGTCTCTCAAAGGCTTGCATTTTGGGTCAAGATGTAATTCCAGAATCTTTTGTCACCTTTAGTTTCAGAAGACCTCTAATGATTGGCTGGTTTTCTTTACTCAGGATTTTATATAGTACTATCCATGTTGTTAAAAAAAAATACTGAAAGCTGCTCCCAAAAAATCATTCCACCCAAGACGTAGAGATGTTTAAAATATTCTCTACTTTCAAGTTCGCTTTCAAGTTCATATAACTGTCGAATTATACTAATTTCATTTACATTATAGCATTGTTCCTATGTTATGAAAACCTATTATTATATTTCATGATCTCATTTTAAGACTATCACATTTGTCTGTGCACTTCTGTGTTACTACCATGAATACGCTGCACCTAGAGCTTGTGATTAGCTCTTTTATATTCCTCATCATATTAAGAAGGTAATATAGAAATTTGTATCACAAGAAACCTGCTGCCTCTAACATACATACGTTTTTATTCTTATGTTTATACGTGTTTTTTATTTAATGCATTTATACGCTTTGTGGTGACAAAATTCCCTTGTTTTTGGGAATCCCACTAAGCTGTACATCAGTCTTTTGAGTCTGCTTTCAAAGTCCACGTTGGCACTAATGTTTCATAAAGCATCCAGAGCACACAGGGTGGGTGAGGACCTTGATGATCAGAAAACACGGCACCTGTGGGAGAGCTGCAGTTCTCCCTGTGGTCTACTCAGGTGGTTTTTCCAACAGGACTTTTGGGAATACTGGGGGCACCCATGGGTAGCACAGGCCATGCAGGTGCAGTTTGTGTTCACCTGGTCATGGAGAGTGGTGGAGTTCTGGACATCCCAGGCACATAATGCCACAGCAAAGAGAGGCTGCAGTCAAAGGACCTCAAGTGAAATATATTCCTTATCTTCTTTTATTTTGCTACTAGCTACACATTTTCCTTGGCAAGGGCCTGTCTCATTGCTTATTAAACAGCTTGTGTTCCCTTCTTTTTATTGAATTCTTCCTCCCCTCTCAATTGCCCTAAGCACTAAGTTTTTAAAGGACTCAGCCTGGCATCAGCATGATATTATTTTTAAACTGTTTCTTCCGTGTGGCTTAGGATTTTGCAAGACAATGTGCTTGAAGGAGGTCATCGAAGCTGGACACTTCCATTTTTCTCTCATGCAATAACACCTTAGGAATGGTTTTGCTTCATCTGATCTGGCTTCTCAAATTCATGATTTTTAAGACAGCCACTCAGCTGATATGGGTTGGAACCACATTACTGGTGGCCAGCTCAGCTTGTGCCTGGGGAAAAGGCTCCCCTTGATTCACAGATCGGCAAACTCTCCAGATGGCCTGCAGGGGAACTTTTCCTCCTGTCAAGCAGCATCGCTTTGTCTCATCTGGCACAACAGGTGTGTGTTGGTGACAGCAGTTACTAAAAAGTGTGAAAATCTAAAAAAAAAATTTGTTTACTTGATACTGAAGCATAAAGATAACAAGACATGTTCTATTTATCAACCCAGCCATGTAGCAAATGCAATGAAGGAATTTGTAGCATGTCAGAGCATTTAACTATTGAAATGCCACCAGGAGTTTTTCCTTGGAATTGAAATTGTTACAGACACCTGAAATGTGAAAGGTGCCAATAGCAATGAAATTTTAACAGGACTTGTATCTGAATTTCCTTTTATCAGTAAGTCAAATGGTCATTTGCTTAGTGAGGCAAGTCTGATGAGGGCGGCAAGTAGAAAACTAATTAGGGCACTAATTAGGAAGAGGGTTGAGAATGTCCTTAGTATTGGATATTATTGCATGTTAACATGACCACAGCATCATGACACAACTTTTTAAATTCCTTAAACAGTGGTAGGAGGCCCTGACTGGCAGTGGAGTCCCCTGAGCTCAGTCCTGCCTGGAAAGGGCCTCACGGAAGAGCTCGCACCCAAGGGTTTAGAAGTCAGCAGCTGGAGGGACTGTCCTGGTATCATCCTCAGTTTCCTGGGAAGTGAGGCACACAGGAAGGAGGTGCCAAATTTCTGTTCATCTGTCTGGGAGTTGATTCCAGGGCAGTCGAATGCCAAAGTGGGTGTTGTTCTAAGGCTGGGACCAAAGTGGGTGACTGCAGATCTCCGCAGCAGAGGCCAGGACTGAGTGGCACCTGCTGGGTCCCAATCTGGTGCACTAATGTGGCAATCATTTAGCCATTATTGTATGTTTGCTGCCAAGAGTGAAGTTATTTTCCCCCTGTATTTTTCCCCTCTCAGATGTTTGTGTCACATTATATTCCCTTCACATTGTTTTCCCATCTACAGTAAACAAATGTAAATCCGACAGATTCATCTCATAAATCTGAGTTGGACATTTCCAGCGTCAAGCATTAATGTAAGTTCCCTTTCAGACACAATTCTCCAGGCTATAAGCAGAAAGAGAGATGGTGGATGTTTCTCCTTTTAGTACGCTATCATTATTCTGACAGCTTAATTTAGTCTCTTATCATTTGTCTCTCTCTGCAGTGCCAGCTCCTACATGCACAATTCATTTTTCTCCGGTAGACACCACTGTGGGGATCATCACTTCCTTTATCCTGCACCCAAGGGCACTTTTGTCACCCTGCTGTTGTCAGCCCTAGGCTCTGTTCCCACAATCTATCCAGCAGCCCCAGGTGGGAAGAGCACAGCACTTGGCTCTAGCACTCGAAACCTTTTTGATTGTGTCCCTCAACTGCCCTGCTCACGATGAGTGGATAAATAGACAGGCAGCCAGGCATATTTGTTTTACATCCTTAAATTCCTGCAGACAGGATTCTGGGCTCAGAGAGGCTCCCGGGCACAGGGAGGTCCTGCACAGAGGCCCAGTGGCTGCCAGTGACCCCGCCACCCATCCCATCCTGCTAGAAGATGCTGCCCATCCTCCAGCTGAGTTAACTTGGGCTGCTCGTCAGCCAGCACCTGAGCTGAGGCTGGTCTCAGCTTCTGTTACAATAAAGCAAAATGAAAATACATTTGGAAGTTGGTGGTTCTTGCCCCCGCAGCTCTGTCAAAGCTTCTCTCACATGAAACCAGTGTGCAATAACCACAGGGAACCTAACTGCATTTATTTATATTTATTTATGGTTAACATGAAGCACAGTCTTACAATCATCACTGCTTAACCAACCACATAGATCTGGATTTTGTCAGATTAAAAGTACGGAGATCTGTAAACAAGTGATCCACTGGTACTCTTCACTTGCTACAAATCAAACCTTTAAACACCAAGGTGGTAGGGGGGGAAGGCATTGCCAAATGTAATTTCTAACAAGACAGGCCGTGTTTGTTTCACACATCCTCTGTTTCCTTGCTGTTTGGGGCCACCAGAAGGGTTATCCCAGAACTACTTAGCAAACAGGAAATTCAGACACTCTTTGCTGTGCCCCTCTGAAACAGAACTTCCCAACCCAGCAGCACTCAGCTCCCTATCCTCCTCCTACCTCCATTATCAGTTTCTCCTCATTTATAGGTGCTCTCAGCAACTCCTTTATAAATTTGCTAGATTATTTAACTGGTTTTTATATGTCGTCATGGAATTCTTCCACTTTGTGATATAGGCCCAAAAGGCACATTCCCAGGGGAGAGTTGTTAGTGCCAGGCACCCCTCGCTATTGGGGTCAAAGCTGCTCAGCCCTTATAATTCTGGTTCTACGAAGTACAACGTTCCCAGCTCACAAATGAGCATTCCCTCTCTGTGGCTGTGGTCTTTGATTCCTTCTCTCCATGCACAGCAGCTTTAGGGACACGCAGTAAATGAGAAGATGCAGATACAACATATCAAAGTCTGAGTTCTTTTAAAAATAAATAGCTGCATCAAAAGGGTCAAGGTGGTAAATTCAATATATACACTGCAGTATTACCTTCCTGCTCAAAGATCCTGCCAGTCATTTTTACAGGTGTTTGGGACAGGATGTTTTGCAGCTGTTTAAAAACATGCCAGATACATGTTCAGCTCTTCTTTTAGGGCAGAAAAAGGGAAACTCCTGGCACATCCTGCACACATTTCATAGCACTTGCAGCTGCTGCACAGCAGAGGGAAGGTGGGTACAGAGAGATGAGCCATAATTACATCCTACACTGCTGAACAGCAGCAGCACTAAGCAACCTACCGGAGGTATTTCAGTCTCAAAAGGCTCTTAGACTGAAACTATTACCTCTACTAGGATGAGTAGTCTGAGAAATAACACCCTGAAGGAGTGTGTAGAGATGATACTGCACAAGAGGTTGTAAAAGGTTGCCTTCGACACCGAGACTAAACTTGCATAAAAAGGATGGCTTCTGGAAAGGCCTTAAAAGCGGCTTAATAGTAACTCTTGCTTCTGCCACACGTCCATTTACAAGGCTTTTAAAGAAAGCTTGTATTTTATCACTCCCAGGCATGCTATTTATGTCAGCAGTGGGCAGATACAGCCAGTCCTCTATGCAGCTTGTTAAAAGCTTTTAAAAATACATGAAGAGCCAGGCGGAATAAAGGTCAAGTAAATAACAGGAGTGCATAAAATACGTTGCGTTAAACATTTAAACTAGCGGTTTTCCTAATTTCTTTATTTGATGCTGTTCTTTCATAATACTTTAGAAACAAATTTTGCCTGGTGCTCTTCTAGGCACCACATGGCAGATGAGCCAAGAGTGCCTAAGCAGAATAGGCAGAGTGGAAACCTTGGTGAACTGTCATCTCACGTTGCTCTCTTACCCAGTGTTCCTCATCTCCTGGTAACACAGAGCTGCATCCCAGCAGTGCCACACAGAAAGGCTGACACTTTACCTATTTAAGGGACACAAAAAAAAAAACCCCAAAAAACGGAAAACAAGTGCATTGCAACCAGACAGGGAATTTCCAGAGGCCAAGGGTAAAAGACAGTTTAATTTCTCTTCATTCCTGGCTTTATTTTATTGTTTATGCTTTACAATTCCCATTAAAACATTGAATGGCAAATAAGGAAATCTTGAGCAAATAGGCCTTTGAATTCAGTTACTGGGGTTTATTTTTGTTTTCTCTTGTCACTATGTAACATCACCAAGTCATGGTGACCATCTTGCCAGTTATTCCACAAAAATCCTAATATTTTCAAGGTAACAAATATTTCCCCCCTATTCAAATTCCATGGGGAAAAAAGTCAACTGTAATATGAAATTTTTGACTGTCTTAATATCACCTCATGATACGGATATCACAAATTCTGGTTATTTCTTGTGTGTACCAAATTTGGGCTCATGGTACCCAGCATGGACAGAAATCTAACACTGTACCGGGAAAACAGGTTTGAAACAGGAAGAAGTTATCAACTTGGGGCTCCATGGTTTAACCTTATTCATGGCAGTGTGCATTTGAGGCATTACATTTAAATGGATGGTTCAACACATGGGTTGGAAAAGAAGGAAAATTGCATAAAAATTACATAACCAAATTTCTGAAAAGCCTGTCATAAAATATACCTTCTCTTCAGCCTGTCATCGTCATTTTCTGGTAGGTTATTTTGCTTTTACAGATGTCTATTTCCATATAGGAACTCTGACATCTAATTTTAATTACCTCAAACAAAGGCCTATGTCACTAATCAGGTACAGCTTGTTGGGTTTTGAAGTTACAAATATTATTGTTATGAAAAGGGAAAATGGCCAAAATCTACCATACAGGCATCAAATGTTCAGTATCCATGAGTTTCCCAAAATTATCTTTCTTGCAAGTAGCAAAACCAGAAAATATCATTTAAATGAGTCCTGACTGGGCCCTCTCAAAACCACTAAAATTACCCAGTTTTGGGCTAAGCTCTTGAAATTTAGTCAGCTATGCTTTAAAAATGTATTTGAATAATGTTATATATATTTATACCAGGATTACAGGACTTCAGCAGATAATAATTACAGTACTGAAGAACGAAGTGGTCAGGTTAAACCCTTCCATAAGTGGATATGGAAGCAGGGCCCCAAATCCTATTTCATGATTTGTTTGGACATTCAAGTGACTGAATCTCACTGAAAATCAGGTGGGACCCAGATTCCTTACAGAGCGTCCAAATATGCAGCAGTTGCTTCTGGGAAGAGTTAAGGAGAAAAATCGTTGTTAATATTTTTGAAGAAGTTAGAAAGCAAAAAAAAAAAAAAAAATTACTCCAAGCTCTCTTCACCAGAGGAACTACAGTAAAACTAACAAAAGGAAATTACTTGAAATTGTTATGGGTTGTATGTCCTGATTCTGTCATGGATACCATGCTACGTTCATCCTCACTGTGTGTGATGGCTGCTTCCAGCTGTGCTGATGTAAGTTGCTCGCTGCAACAGAATTTCATAAAGGGACCAAATTTTTCCTCTTTGCAAAGACAAACTGCCTTTAATTTTGTTTTCCCAATTTGAAAGGTCACAGGGATCACAATTAGGGATACATTAACTTTCTTAGCTCAAGCAAGTCTCCCTGAGTTTCTGTCAAGACAGTAATTAGAACGGAAACTTTTGCGAGATGTTTAAGCTTGGTTTTTCTTTTCTACCCCTTTTTTCTGTTCTGTTTCTTCATGGTGGCAAAGCCTGTGGGTGTGCAAGAGAAAAGCAAGGTGCAGCCTCATGACACACACAGAGCTTGGACAGGGACTTGTTCAGGGTACCACTAACTCATCCCAGCTTCCTGCCCAGCCCTCTTGGTGGAAGTTGCTTGAAGATAAAGTCAGCAGAAAGGAACCAGTTGCTTCTCTAAAGAGCTTGGTATGCTCATACCTGGCACTGGCTTCCAATAAAATATTGAAATCTGCCCAGAAACTGCCTTGCTGAAGGTGCAGGTTCCTTTACTAGAAGGCTGGTAACCTCTGGCAGTGAGACTGGAGATAAAGCAGGATTACCTCTTAAACCTCAACACTAAGATTTGCCAGGGCTCATCAGTCATTTTCCTTTCTTTTCCTCTTTTTTTTCTGCACTGAATTGGAGGTTGGAAAAAAAGGGGATTGCTAGTTTTATGCCAATAAATCCCATTCTTGTCTAACACAGCTGGATTAAACCCTCTTTGAGCTTTATGATCCGGAATTACTGTCTCCTAGCTATAGAATATATGTCTTGATAATTATTCCACAAATTTTATAAGCCTCCATCTAGCTGGGCCTCCAACCAGAGTGGGAATTATAACCTCATCTGAAAAAAGGGATTATGACTACATCTTCCCCTGCCATCACAGAGAAGTTGCTCCCTGAGGACTCACAAGACAGGGCTCACAGATGCTTAATTTCATGAAAGCACTAAGTCACAGTGACACAAGTGCCAAAAGGAAGAATTACACCCGGTTTTTTAGCTGCCTGCACAACATACTTGAAAACGGTTCCCTCCCAATTACCAAAAAGGGATCCACAGAACAATGTCAGCTTGCGAAGTCTTCCTGCACTGTCACAGGGCTCTCATTGCCCTACCTACCCCTGCAGACAGTGACCAGCTCATGGACCAGCTCGTGGAGGCTCATTAACTTGTTCCGAAGTGAGGTACGCCTGAATTATTTTTCGAAATGTAGAAATAAAGCCCTTTCTGTGACTGTGTTCCTCTAAGACAGTTACCCATAAATTTCTGGAGAGCCATGAAAACACTCAGCAGGGACAAAATAATTGCTGATGATTCAGTCAGAAAAGCGACAGTAAAGGTTAATTTCCTAGAAAAGAATATTTCTCTAATAGAGATGCAGTATGAGGAAACTAAGGTCAGAATTCTACAGTTTCAGAATTGAATCAGACAACTTTCTAAAAAGGCCAATATAAACCAAAACCCATGTATTAAAAATGTTGGCAATAAAAGAATCCAAAGACAAGCATCCCTTTTCTATAGCAGGTAAAACAAAAGACACTGGTGTATGGGGGTGGAAAAGGACTTCTTTAGTAAGAACCTTGGGACTGCCATGAATAAACATAAAGCCTTTTAAAAGGAGCTCTGTGCAAAATCCACCCAAAGGTTAAGACCCTTTTAACAATTATGTAGCAAGGAAAAAGAAATCCAATTCTTCTTTTGATCTGAACAGACTGTCGCATTTAGCAGCAAGCAATAATTTGGCCTGCAGCCTGCTTCCCTTTTTCTCTCTTTTTTCTCTTTCTCTTCCTCTCTTCTTCTCTTTTCCTTTAATTCATTTCTGCCGTTTTTCTTTAACGCCTCTAATTTCTCTATTCCCTTCACCCTGCCCCTTCATCCAAAGCCCACTGCCTGTACAGTAGGTCAGGAACTAACACGCCAAGTGAGTAATTTACCAATAAAACCCTCTGACAGTTTGCAGACCTTTGTCCTTCCTTTCTACCAGTGAGCATTTTCAAATCTTAAGTGCTCAACCTTAAAGCAATACCTGTGACAAGGCCAGAGTGACCTGTAAAAATCTACGTACAGCTCTCACATTTCTGAGAAACCATTAAAAAACAGCCAAGAGCTGACAAGCTTCTGAAATTCCCCAAATGAAACAATTGATCAAGGAAAGACTGGAAAGAAAGGCCTGACAGCCAAAGGATGCATTGGAAATGCTGGAGAGAGAAGATGAACAGGACTGTTCCAGAGCTGAGAGGAGAACCAAGAGCTTTGCAGCGAGGTGGCCCAACAAGGCCCTCTGGGCTGTGAGGGTCTGAGCACTTTGGAAGCCATTCTGGCTCTGCAGAAAGCCTGGGCATTGCTCTTGGCTCCTTGAACCCATCCCAGAGAAAGTTTCAGAAGACAGAGGAGATGAAATGAGCGATATGCAAGGAACACTGCCCAGCTTTTGTATTTTGTGCACCTCAGAGAAAGCAGCAGTAGCAGTGCAGGAGAAATGCCTGCACGTCCCAGGTCATCTACTTCTCTTCACTTTGTGATTGTCTCTGAGCTGTCATGCTCCAAGGGTTGTGTAACATCTCTGTGATCTCTTTCCTCCATGGAAATATTTAATTTAGAGCCCACTGTCCATGGAACATTAGGATTGCAGCCAAAACAGATCTTATGGGATTAGAGCCTCTTCAAAGAGAACTGATAATTCTCCAAGGAGAGGCACTGACCAGAACTGTAACTATGTGCATCTCCTACTCAGATTAAACCATAATTGCTAAAAGTACAAGAAACACCACACTGATACTGACACCTTTAACCTACTCATGACTCAAAATCAACAATCTGCTGGCCAGGCTGAATTCCAAATACAAATGGCACTGGAGGCAGACACTGACTCTCTTCCCTGTCCTTCCCTACACATATATTTGAATTTTGAATACTACTTGTTCCTGCCCAGCAAGCAAAATGCTGCAGAGTAATGGATAAATGCTGAAGAATGGTTAGACAGAGCTCGAAGGCAGCAGACAAAGCAATGGTGAAGTGTGGTGACTGGGAGAGTAAAAAAATATTAGAATAATGTGTAATGTCCAGTAATATGGAAAAAGTGAGAGATTTAGGTTAATTAAGGCCTAATAAACCCCAGCACTGATAGTCACTATTAGATTTCCAAAACTTTGATCATGATCAAATATCTGGAACCAAAGACATGGGCTTCTTATGTGAATCCTAGCAAAAAAAAGAAAAATCTTTTTTTGATGTCATCCCTTATATGTACATGTTTGAACACTGCTACTTATTATTGCCATTCAAAATATTTATTACAGTTATTGACTTTACATGCTTATATACACTCCCAGCTTTGTTGAATAAAATGAAATATTCCATCTATGTCTTTAGTTGCTAGGCATAACCTCCATTAAATATAGTGAAGACTTTCAATATGAAATAATCTTTGCTGCTTAATAAAAGTGAAGTTGGCCACAGATAATTTATGTTCTTTGTAATCAAGGAATGCCATAGAAGGATATGCTTTGATGTGGCTCAAATGAGAAAAAAGGGACAGACTTCAAGTCAATTATATCAGCAGCTTCATTAAGGCACTCAAAAAACTGTGGACATCGTTAATTAAGTTTATTTATATTTCCTTCCCTCCCTCTCTTCTTCCCCCTCCTGCCACCTTCGTCCCCAAAGCACTCCTACATCATGCCAACATCCTGTGTAGATTTAAAAAATAATTCTTCACCTCTGGCCAAACAGGAAATGTAATTTTCCTGCTCATCTTCGCTATCACAGCTCTGCTGTTATCACTTTGCAGTAAGGTGCTGGGGTTCCATCAGCTGAGCCAGCAGAGATTTCCAGTCTTCCCAGTAAAAAGCGAAAAATGGGAGCAGCAAGCAGAGGCAAGTCCAATTTGTGCAAAAGATTGGCAACCTACTCTTTTTTTTGGTCTTCCCATGTTCAGTTCCAAGGTTTTAATTTGATCCTGTCTCTGTTTCTAGGATTCAAGGGGTTTTCCATCCATGTGCTGCCTCTACCCTTGTGTCTTCCCTGAGGGACAGCTGGTGTGGGACAGGATGCAACAACTCTCCAGATGTTCACTGGGCTGGAGCTCCTCACCACCCTCTTTTGGGTCAAGTTCTGACACTACCTGAAGGGCTGCACACAGAGGGGACCCAGAAGGTGAATCTCTGGTTGTAAAGATGGGACCTGCATTCAGGAGCACCCTCCCCCCAGATAAGATTTCTGGAAAAAGCTTGGGGATCCCACATCTTGTAATAATGCTGAAATACCAACATAATTTTCCAAGGCTGAGGGAATCTTCTCTCTGTGCTGGCCAGAAGTGATGCTAAGCTCAGGGAGATGCCTTACTTCAGATCTGTTTTCAGTGTTTGCGAGCCCACATCGTTCACCAGTCTACCACAAATGCTGTCCTTCAGTGACAGCACCACCCTGTGCTTTGTCTAGTCAGTACCTTCTGTTTCATTGGAATGACCAAATGGCTCAAAATCACAATTCTAATTTTAAAAAGTGTGGTTGCTGAATGGGTCTTCTTCTTTTGGAGCATGCACCCAGGGTGCTGGAGCCACCTGTGCCATTTGCATTTTCCCTCACAGCTGACCCACTTGAGCTAAGCAGCACCACATTAAACCTTGAACCCCAGCACAGGCAAAAGCGAGCACCTAATCCTCAAGAAAAGTAAGTTTGCTTTTGTTCAGAAACGATTCCCAAGGAAGGGCCCGGTGTTAAGTGTCCAGTGCTGCCTGAAGGCCGGTTTCCAAAGAAACAAGGAAGTTTTCACAGTGGCCCTTGCATTGCTCGGGCATCTCACACATCACAGGATCCTCAACACACTGAACTCTGACTGCCTGCACTTAACAGCAACCAAAGTCCCCAGGTCACGCCAATCCACACTCCAGGACTGAAATATGGAGGTTAAAAGATGATCCTGCTGTTGCCTGCCATTGAAGTGCCTGTGTTTTCATTTCACCACTATTTGGCAGTACAGGAAGCTCGTGCAAATACAGCATCGTTCACTTCCTTTGTGCCAGAGGGATTATGTCATTTGTGGAGGTTGTGGCTGCACTGTTTGGGTATTAAGTTGATATTTTGAAGAGTTTCAAAAATTAGCCCTGCCTGGTCAGTGCTGGCATGGGAGTCACCAACTTCAGTAAGAGCAAAGGTACAGTACATTTAAACAAAACTCTCAATACTTATATTTCAAATTATTTCTGACAACTTCTCTCTGCAATCAGAGTATTTTAAGGTTGATGCAGCACATGTGTTTTATTTTAGGGGCTTTTTTCACACAGCCTACTAAAATGGGAGACTGAGAAAGCTCCACCTGAGTCTTTGTTAATCCATGGAAGACAAACTCTGTACAAGACTTCACATTAAATATTAAAATATTGAGACACATGCTAGCATGACAGAATAGAAAAATATTCATGCTTTTTTTCTTAAAGCAATATTTATACCAAGTAAATCACTGATCAAAAGCCTACATACTACTTCTGTAAAAAAAGTGTTGCATATATTAGGACATACTGTTTATTTAGGCTAGATAGACTTGGAGATTATTTAGGCTCTAGTCTTTGATAATATCTCACTACAGATTTTATGTCTTTATCTTATATAGAAACCTCAGATTGATCAAGTAGAAAAAGCCATAAAAATTCTTTACAGGACTTGAATTGTTTCTAGTGTTTTCTATCCACAGAAATTGAGGAAGCTGTTTTGTTTGTCCAGAAAAGGATCAAAATTTCATTGCAATTTCACCTGCTTGGTAAGGTTGGGGTGAAGCTGGACACAGCTGTTTCACTATATTTTTGGGTCAGTTCATGTGGTTATTTCAGTCCTCAGAACAGGAGAGAATCTCATAGATAAACTAGAATCAGACAGTGCAATATGCTTTCATGGATTTTTTTCAGTCAGTTAAATTGATTTGTTTTTTATTCCATGTAGAATGAGTGGGTATGTTAAAAAAACCTGCCATATTTTCCAGAGCAAATTGCTATCTCAGGCTAATACCAGACATTTCTATTATTTGAATGAAATGTTCAATATTGATGGTAGGTGATTGTTTGTCTTTGCACAGTGTCCTTAACACAAACAAATCTGCTAAGAAATCTTCTAAGAAATGTTTTTCAGCCGAAAGTGTCCAATCAGCAAAGCCAAGGCCTTTTAGAAAGGAGCAGACAAGAACAAAAACATCTGGAAAATACATCGTTATACCAAAATTTTTACAATACCTTGTTTTAACATTTTTTCTAATTAATCTTTTTGATTTTGCTTCAAAATTTCAGCGTCTCTGGCCTGTATATGGATTAAAAGTATGCAAAAGGTGTGAATGGCTGTTAATTAACTTAGATTTGAAAATAAACCTTCAGATACCAGTAACGAAATCAGAGCATAAGCAGACAATTTTTGGGATTGGCGAGAAACAAGGATTAGAGATGGGAACCAGGCAGAAATCTGTCCTCATGTCACCTGTGCTCAAGCAGCCATTGTGACTGCAGAATCCCAACAGGGGAGGCTGATCATTTTTACACATTAAACACAGGGCTTTTTGTGAAAATATGCTACCTGATACAAAGGATATCAACTTTTTGCTCATAAGACTGAAGCAAAAAAACCCCCCTTTCCAATGGGCCTAATTAAATGTTATTTTAGAGCATTTTTTACAGTTTTTTATCAATTTAAGGAATGTCTTTTTTTCTTTTAGGTCTTCCTGTGTGTTCAGTTGTCATTGTTTGCCTGTGAAACACCTCATGAAATCCATTTTTTGAGTAAAGGCTGTGTACTCTTTTCATTTCTGCTAGCTTAAGAAAGAAAAAAGGCAGGAAGAAAGAAAGGGGAATAAAGGCAGCACCTTCCTACATATTCCACCAGCAATCTCATCTGGAAACTCCCAGGAGATCCGAGCTTGGCCCCACCAGGAGCAGGATGGAAATAGCAATAACGGTGTCTTTGAGCGCTGGAACTTTTGTGCCACCAACATAAAAGCTCCGTAGTGCAATTTCCTATTTTTGCATTGTATTTTCATCCCAAAGAATTCCGTGCCTTTGGAATCTGGGTTGGAGGGCGGCACCCTCCGAGTGCAGAACATGCTGAATAATAATAAGAGGAGGAGGTGCCTCCAACCCTTCCTCTCCTGTCCTGACGCAGAGCACGAGGGAACCCAGCTCTGAATGCTGAATGACTCCACGGTGTAATTAGGGCTTCGGGTTTTAATTCCAGCTTGCACAATTAACTCCTTAGCAGCCTCAGGGGATGAGTGAGGTGCAAAACAGAGATGATCTGTGCCATTTTAGGGTGCCCCAGAATTCTGCAAAAGGCTGCCAGGCCACGGGAAGGAGCTGCAGAAGACACAAGTATTTCTGGAGCTGCAGCAGGAGGCCAGTCCCGGTGCACCAAAATTAGAAATATAAACATATGGCGGGGCACCAAAATCCCTCTTCTCTACTTAAAAAGGCAGACTAATGAATCCATTGAAACAAATTAACTTTCCTGGGTAGTCAGGCTGTTTTCTGCTACCTGTCGCTGGCCACGCATTGGTAACTAAATTTTCATCCAGACTTCCCAGAGCATTTTGGGAATTACTGCACACATGGGGTAAGGGGGACAAAGGATGAAGCTGCAGCTTTTTGGATGTCACGCAATGGTGATGATGATAATATAATAACACAGATATTAATTGTAGCATCATTTTTATACAGTAGCTAATACCACACTACAAGTAAATGAAATGTCATTATTTTCCATAAGCATCACATAATGCCTCCCAAAATCAAAAATACACATCTGCCCCTCCAGCTTTGTGGAGAGATGTGCCAGCACTGGCTCAGCACAAATCCCGGTGTCCTCATCCCTGCCATACCTACCATTCCTTACTCCACACATTCCCTAGAATAATGAGGCCCATCATCTTTTGATGAGACTGTAGGAGTTGATATTCCCAAAATACAACATTACACTATCACATAATCACTACTACTTAATACTGCTCTGGGAAGGCTATTTCTGTGAAAGCTACTGGGAATACAATAGCAACATGGGGAAGTCAACACAAGGCAGCATCACTGCATTTCTGCAGGAGATAAAAAGACAGGTAGAAACATTAAATAATTATAAACCTGCTTTTATGAGACTTTATAAAGTTACAGAGCTCTGTAAAGCTACAGGACTAGGAACAGGAGGCAAGACAAAAAATTTCTTATCTCACCACATGTGCCACAAAACCACCTGTTGGCAAAGGGACTCCTTTTGGGCAAGGATTGGCATCTGTGGACAAATTAGGCATTCCAGCAGTATTAGAAAACATACCTGAGTATCTTCTAGCAGCACAGAAACGAGAGCAACACGGTTTCTGGCTGGGAAAAGTGGTGGCTAGCAACAGACATGGAGAAAATGCCAAGAATCAAAAAGTACTCCTCCTTTCTTGAATTATCGTAGTTATTTTTCCAGCACCAGGAAAACATAATCAATAAGCAGCTTTAGAGATCACTGGAAGAGGTAAAAATGTGGTTCAAGTTGTCCTGGCAAGATTTTATTCAGCTTGTCACATAGCATAACTGACCTAGGCTGATCTGCAGACAGAGACAGAAAATGATGCAAACATAGAAACCTCTGAGCTTCCACTGGGAGAAGGAAGAGGACTTAGAGTTCACTGTGCTAATGCATTATGGAAAACAACTAAGCATGTTTAATTAAATCTTCATGAACTGCCAAGCTCTTGGGTTCTGACATAATCTTCTTGTAAGAAATTTAGTGAGGGTTTATTTCTACTGCTTATAGCTAGAGAGAAATTCAACAGCCAAAACAGACCCTTCAGCTGCTCTAAGGTACGTCTTGCAAATCCATTTCACTTTGGTGAAAGGTTGGTATTTGTTTGGTATGTTTTGTGGCTTTGCAGAGACCCACGTGGTGCAACATCTGTGTATGGAGGAGGTGGAAATGCTTGCCTGGCAGCAGAGTTGTAAGATTAATTTTAGGCTGAACAACCCTGAGGGAAGGACCTGTTGAGCCCAGAGGGGAGAAAGAGGTATGAAGAATTTTGGATTGATTTTCATTATCCCACAATTTTTAGTTGTTCCTTCAAGTGAGCTGAATGAAAGCGGATGTTTACAAAGCATGGACAGTGGGAAGAGGCATTGGGAGGGATTGGAGAGCAGCAAGGGCAGCAGAGGGTCTTGCTGCAGCTTCCATCACTGCTGTCAGCACGGATCCCAGCCACAAACACAGGTGGCAGTTATCATCATAGATGGACTGTCCAAAATGGCATCTCCCAGGTCACCTCAAGAATCCCTGGACCCCTGGTTCGGAGAGGTGGAGAAGGGAGATCCATCCTTCTTGACAGGGTAACTCCTTAGTATGTGGTGTACAAGGTCAGGCCTGGCCTCTTCAGTGGCTCAGACACACTCATTTGAGTAGAAAATAACAGGTGGAAGGGAGATGGATCTGTGACAGTTTTCACAGAACTACCTGTGCCCCGTAGCCCAGCACAGATCCCTCTTCCACCCTCTGTCCCCGAGTTTGTGGCCTAACCATGGGTAGTTGTACAGGGAAGCATAAAATGAAGGAACCATCCCAAGTCTCCCATATTCAGACAGCTTGCAGCAATGAATTCTGGAAAATCAGGAAAAAAACTGGGACCTCCTCCAATCTCTTCCACAGGGCAAAAGGACCAGGGGCAGGAATCACAGGCAGCCTTTGAGCCTAATTACCTTACAGCAGCAGAACCAGTGCCTCTGAGCCAGGGGAAAATGGTGTATTCTTGCCTGTTCTCTCAAGCTCTGTATAACACGGAGTCAAATGATTTGTTGAGGTTTTGTAGAGATTCAGTTTAAATGAAATGCTGTTATTTAAAAACAGCAAAACACAATCTACTGTGACTTCCAACGCGTTTCAGAAGCCTGCTGAATAACAGCTCTTATAGGACAGACTGTGTCTAACACATGGAAGCGAAACTTCAAGCACAAGTAAATCCTATCAGGATCCTGTTAGGATCAGCTTTAATACAGTCTTAGTCTCATCTGTTTATTTCTGCAAATACAGAAAGCGTTTTTAAAAAATTTTAAACTATTGATAAAACTGTAAATTTCTTGTTGATTTTTTCTTTTGAGAAGGGAGGTGCCTTAAATTCCTGCAATACTTACATGTGTAAAAGGCATGGAGCTTTGGACGTCTTGGCTTTTCTAAAGTCTTTGAATGAAACACATCTGACCAAGAAATCACCCTAATCTCACAGTATGACCTTGGATTACTCTAAATCTCTGCAATTTTGAGTTGCTTGATAGATCAGGCAATTTGGAAATTTTAAACTTATTGTCATAAACCCCTATAGCCCTGGAATATTCTTTCATATTTTGGCTGGCATTTGCTTATTCATGAAGAAAGAAATCTACCCTTCTGCTTTCCAATTTAAAGAAATCAACTTTCCAATTTAAAGCTTGAATTATAAAACCCTTTTCTTGAACACCCACAAAATCCCCCCAACAATCCTTAGCACTCTTCAGTCATTTTCTAGCAGAAGTGTAATGACTTATTGTTCCTCCTTAATCTATAAACTCAGCACTTGACTTGGCCAAGAGCATTAGACAGAAACATTTGAAGAATTCTGAAAATTCAAAGTGTTCATCTCCCTAAAGGCCAGCTTTTTTCCTCTGTCTGTAGAAACAAGCTAGTGCAAGGTGTTTCACTTTAAGATACTTTTATGTTTTATTGCTTGTAATTCTATTGCTCATGGCTTGCCTCTGAAGTAGAGGAAATATTGCTTTCCATGTAATTTCATTTCTAATGCTGACTATAAAAGGGCCATGACAAAGATTGTGCTGGGAAAATGTTCTGCTAAAAGCCAATGTCATTTAGAAAAGATCAAGTGCTTTAGGTGAAACTTAAAAGAAATGGGACTTAAGAGTCATCCTAGTTCATGTAGAACATTATTTTAAAAATTATATGTACAGCAACTCTATTGAAAAGGAGCAGAGAAGCTGTAAAGGTCACCAATTTCATCATGCTGAACAATTTAGGAGGCAACTCTTCAAAACAAAACACACACATTGATTTTAGGCCACTTTTTCCTCTCAGAAAGGTTGGCCCTCATCCAGGCTGCAGGGAAGCCAAGAAGAAGGAACCAAGGTGTGCAGGATGATTTCCAAATCCATCAGTGTGGTGGGAATTGAGGACCAAATTCATCTTTCAAGTAAGTCAGTGCTCGTGATCCCAGGGAAATACATCCCAAAGGTGTGTAAACAGGCTCTTCTGCCTTAGACAAGCTAAGGAGACATCCCTCAGTGACCACTAGAAACTACAGTTGGAGGGAAAGAGAGAGAGTCCAGCTCTTCTTTGCTGCAAATCCTCTCACTGAATCCTTGGAATGCCTGTTTCTGGAGCTGCTGGTAAATGCAGTGCTGTTTGGATGGCACTTAATTATGCTCCTGCTAAGAGACAGGCCAGGAGCTCCCTCATTTGTTTTGTGGGCAAGGGGAGGAAGATAACAGTGATGTATGGGTAGGACTTAAATAAAGGAGATAAAAAGACAATGAACTGTGAACCAGCTAGATGAGGAAATGCAGGAGGGAGGAACTGCTCTTTCCAAGTAATTAATTGCTGTAATTGCTGTCTCCCTGCACAAATCCTCCCAGGTCAGTTTTATTACAAAACTGGTGCAATTTTACACCTTTGAGAAAACAATTTTCTTCAGGGAAGAAGGCTTATTTATAGGTGAAGGAATATCAACTAATGATAAATTATTTTAACCAACATATATCAGTGCATTTAGGAGAACTCTCAGCAGCTCAGAATGCAAAATGGTGGGATGTATTCAGTGCCGTGCTCCAGTTGCTCTGCCTTTCTCTGGCCATGCTCAGAGGCTGCAAAACTGCCTTAGCTCAGGCTGGTGTTAAGTTTACAGCCCTCACGCATCACCAAGGCTGCACAAAACAAGAGTGCGCTGGTAAATTCAGTATATTGGCTTTAAAGCGTAATAAAAGGAACAAGGAAATGATAACACCGTGAGACTGATGCAAAGCTTTAAGGAGGGGGAGATAAGGACAATAATCAGGCTTTGCTTCAAGGTCAGCTTGTTAAGCCAGGGAAGTATCAGAGCAGAGTTTTATTCCCTCTACCATAACAGTGGTTTAAAAGCACTGGGGACGTATGGGAACCAAATGCTGCAGGCACAGCAATGTGGACGAGATGTTTTGTCCTCCTGCTTCTGCCCCATTTTGTCAGAAATACCAGTCTGAGGACCAATTTGCCTTATGCCTTACTGGCACTTATTTCAAAATCATATAAACAGGACAACTTCACAGGTCTGTGTCCACTTCTCAAGAGTTCTTTTCAATACCTCTGTAATAGGTTACTGGTAAATAGGTGCTTGTCTCTGAGTCCTCTCTTAGTCAGGGCCGGAACTCATTAAACCTTCATTTCAAAACCTGTGCTCTAAGCTCATACCAAGGGTATCAGAGATTAATTCCCCTCCCCCCCACCCTTTCTTTTTACCACTTGCTAATAAATTTCAAAAGTAGGAGAGCAGATGCTTGAAAGTACTCTAAAAAGCAACATTTATAAAACCTCAAAACAAATCTGCAGCTACAGAAAACCTTGGTATCCTTCTAATACAAAATCATTGAGGAAAACCCTCCCTGTATTTTTATCACGGATCACATACAAAGAAAGAGAAGAATTTAGACTGAGTTACCCTTCTTGAAGGGAAGGTCTTTACTTTTAATTTGCTTTTAATAGGATTGTGACACAATCCTATTAACTTGTAAATGTTCAATGCCGGTCGATATTATGATCCATACATATGGTAGAAGAAAATCTGGTCACTGTAATAGTTTCCTGCCAGCAGGTAAATGTTAAATTCTGTCAAATGCCCCGTGAGCAAGAGCATGCTCCTGATAAAACTGATGACGGCAGAAAGGAGGCTGGTGAAGGACTGAAAAAGACCTCAAAGGACACTGAAGCCAATGGTAAACCCAGCACCACCACCGTGTTCACCACTAAACTGTGTCCTCGAGTGCCACATCCACACCTGTTTTGAACACTTTGATAATGATGCCTCAACCACTTCCCTTTAGCAGTGCTTGTCTGCCCCTTCAGTGAAGAAATTTTCTCTAATATCCAACCTGAACATCCCCTGGCACAGCTTGAGGCCGTTCCCTCTCATCCTGTCCCTGTTCCTTGGGAGCAGAGCCCTACCCCTCCGGCTGCCCCCTCCTGTCAGGGAGTCGTGCAGAGCCAGAAGGTCCCCCCTGAGCCTCCTTTGCTCCAGGCTGAGCCCCTTTCCCAGCTCCCTCAGCCCCTCCTGGTGCTCCAGCCCCTTCCCCAGCTCCGTTCCCTTCTCTGGACACGCTCCAGCCCCTCAATGTCCGTCTTGTCCTGAGGGGCCCAGAACTGCCCCAGGATCTGAGGTGTGGCCCAGCAGTGCCCAGCACAGGGGACAGTCACTGCCCTGGCCCTGCTGCCACCCCATGGCTGGCACAGCCCAGGTGCCATCGGCCTCTTGCCCCCCTGGGCACAGCTGGGCTCATGTCCAGATGTTGCCAACCATCAAACAACTGGTTCATGTATTTTACCTCTGCTAATTCAATTTGGCTGAAGATGCAGGACTGTGTTACCTGTTAGAAGTAAATACTGATGGACTGCAGCTCTATAAATCGTCTCTGCCACTTGTTTTAGGCATGGGAATTGAAATGTGTTTGATTCCTCACTCAAAACCCACCATTTAATAAAAGAAGGAATGAAAAATGGGGCAGTCAACAGTTGCTTGAGGGTTCTCACCTCGAGATTTCTTGTTGAAAAATGCTTAGTTCCCCCCAGTGCCTCGGCTTCAGGAAAGACCTAACAAAGAGCCTTTGCTGATTCCGTTGCTTACCCTAAAATGTCCTGGCCTCCTGCAGATTTGGAGAGCAGGTGAGTATTTTACAAACATGTGTTTTATGTCAGACAGTATTTCAGCTAGCACAGGCTGTTAGTACCAGGCAGATGAAACGATTTACCTTTGCAGGCAACAAGGAATAAAGCTTGTTCTTTTTAATTGGCAGAGTGTGCAATAAATAGTAACATGGCTTTCTGAACAGTAAATCTTCTGACAATGCTGTTTTTATATGGAAAAGGACTGAGATGGGCTTTAATGCATTAGGCTAACTGCCAGCCCTTTGTTCTATCAAGAACTGCCTCACCATTCTCAATAACCCCCTGCCTGCTTGTCTTTTGTGAGATGCACAAAGGAAAAAGTGTTTCTGGGAATCTAATTCATATCTAAATGTCAAAAAGCCTTTTAGTGAGGATTTTCTGTGGTCCAAGGTGGAATCTGTGCTGGAACCAAGAGTAGGAGAGGACGAGCTCTACTAGCTCAAGAATATAACGTCTAAAGCCAGTTGTGTTTCCATCTTTTTGTTGCTTGGTTTTGATTTTTTGTTTGTTTTTTCTTTGTGGGGTAAGGAAGAGAGAGTTTTAAGCTAGCTCACTCAATGGTAATTGCAGCTAAAAATATATATATGTATTCTTTTATTACTTGCAGAAAGGAAGCTTAAAAAAGTACCTTTTTTTGACTCTGGAGTTTTTGGTACCATCCATCCATGTGGGCTCAATGTGGGAGACTTCTGCAGTTCTTGACTGTCTGGCCACACATGAAATCACACTTCCTAAACTGGAAAAATCAAGATGATGCACTTCATTCTGAGACCAGAATCCCAGTCTCAGGAACAGCATCAAATCAGAGTTCTCAGAGTCCGCTATAATTTCCAAATTATTTTCAACAACTATCTCCATGTCACATCACTGGACATTTTAAGGGGTGTTTATAAAATTCATTTCCAAATCTTCAGCTTCTAGGGCTCTGCTCTCAGATTGATTTTAAAATTGTTCCTTGAATCGTTGATGTTATTCCAAGAGCATGTCTGAAAGAGTCACTTTGTCACTCCAGAATGTTTTCCTATGTATTTTCATGCAGGACTCCAAATGTTTAAAAGATAATTCTACTCCTCATTTGAAAGCTTCTTTGAAATTCTAAATCCTGTAAAGTATTTACTTTTTGACTGTTACTCAATACCTAATTTCCGTTTCATTGCTCTTCCACACTTTTTCACAGGTTCAAGCCTTCATCTCTCTGGCCAGTCTTGCAGAAATGTTGTAGTTCAAAGGACACATGGTCCAGACTTGGAATGCATTTGAAATTTTAGCTCTCAAGCTTTCAAAATTTGTGAAATGCTTCCAGATTTTATCCAGGGCCTGCTAATGAAGCCAGAAGAAACTTGTATTTGGTACCCCCACTGCTTGAGACAGACCGTATGTACCATGGTCCTGTTCCCTTCCAGGATGACTTCACAGAGCGGTGCAGAATTAGCACTCCACTAATTAGTCCTCTACTCTCTGCTTGTAGGCAGCTTGCATCCAGGCACAGCAGGATCTACTGAGCAACAAGACTGGAGCCAATTGTCAAATTGCCAACACAAGAAGTCACTTGGACCTTTGGAGAAGTTCTTGTCACTGGCTTAATAGTCAGAAGTCTGTCTGAACCTCAGGATACAGTTCTTCAAAGCAGAGATTTTCTTCCTTTTTCCAGGATGGGCACACTCACCATGGAAGAGAGAAGTGGCACAGCAATACCTCAGACTGCCAAGGCAGTTCTCAGTCCCCAGTTGCCTTCCTTGAGCTCTCTCTGGAAAAAATCCCAACAGGTTTGTCTCCAGTAGCAGTAAATCCTCTGGTAACAATAGCTTCGGTATTCTCTCATTAATATTGTACAGGCAAATGAAGCTTTGCAAATTTGTCAGCATTAAGTATGCTTCAGCTTTTGGACTTCAAATAAATGGGCACACTGCTTTACTAAAATCAGGAAAATCAGCTCTGGTTCCTTGTGGTCACCAACTGTCCTGTCCAGTCAGACCAGAGGTCCCTTGTCATCACCAGCAGGGACATCTGCTGATGCTTTCCAGAGCAAAACACTCAAAGTGCAATTACTGTGGGACATTCCCCAAGGTGGAGTTTCACCTCCCTCCAGCTCATGGCCGAGCCAATTTCTGACAGCAGGGTTGGTGCTTCATGGGTAGACGATTAAATTATAGAGGTACTTTTGTAATGAAAACCAGTTTAATCTCTATTTCTGCTAATTGTTTCAGTACTCATTTTGATCTGCTTTTAGGACTCTTAATAATTATTTCAGATGGGGCACACTTGATCTGGTTTGTATTTGGCAGACAAGGATAGATTCATGTTTCAGTACTAAAGGTTTCATCATTAAAGGTTTCATCCAAAGGCCACTGCTCTTTTCTTTTGAACACATCTAGGCAAAAACGTTCACATTCATAATTAAACTACTATGCAAATGTGCTCTTTTCCTAGAAAATGGTGCTTCCTTAATATCAATACCTGGAAAGTGCTTGCTATTTAGCTATTTAATCCTTAACCTTAGATTTCAATCTGCAGAAAGAATACACGACCATATACTAATTTGTTTTCAGGTACTTGCTTATCCTGCACAGTCAATATTTTTAAGACTTTAACCTGGAATCAGTTTCCTTTGGGCTTAAAGTTGCACTCAGGCAAAGCCTGGCTGACTTTTCCTTACTTCCCTTGGAATTGTATGTGTTGTATTTCCTTAGTACTGTGAGAGGTGGTTTTGATTGGGGTTTTTGTTGTTGCCAGTTTTGGTTTGGTTTTTTCTTTTTTCGTGTGTGGGTTTTTTTTTTCTGTTGTTGTTTTTCCAGGGGTTTTTTGTTTGTTGGTGTTTATTGAAACTAGAGTACCCTAAGTTTGTATTTAACTTGGACATGTAGAAATGAAATAGTGTTATTTACATAAAAATATAATGAACAAATGCAGATTTCAGACTCCATGGCCCAGAATCAAATAAAATATATTCCTGTGCACTCTCCCCTAGACAAAGTATCACTGCAGCAACCAAAACCGTAACAAAACTATGATTTCTTCTGTGCAAAAATCAAAGGCTGCAGGTCAAACTTGGAGTCCAAAGTGCCAAAGAAGTTTCTAGTTTATATGAAATATATGAAATATGAAATATTCATTCTGTGCTATGAGAAATACAGCTCAACACGGGCTCTCTGGTAACACGCAGCAGCTTTGATTCTGCACAAAGTTGCCCAAACTGATTTTACTGCTTTGTTTCCAGCCAATCAACATAAGTGGGCTGGTCTAACATTGTCAGCACTCACTAGTGGGTCTGGCTCTAACTCTCAATAAAGAAGTTATACTTGATGAAGTCAAAGTTTTTTGAAAACCATAGATTTTCCTGGGATAGAAAACAGAACATGTCAAAACTAAATTGTGGATGAGTAAGGTTCACAAAAAACCCTATTCAAGATGCAATAATTGGAGCAATCAATGCATTTTGATTAACTGATTACCAGCTTTCACCAGTTGCAGAAATGACCTTCTTCTATAAAATCACAAATGCATTCAGATTAAATTGGGAGCAGATGGAAAGTTGTTTGTGTTACTGACATTTCGGTTCCTGAATACCCTTCAAAAGCCTGTGGTACTGCTACATCGTAGTGTAATTAGAATAAAGCAACAAAATCAGTCTCTCTTCACTCCACAAATACTAAGATTGTCATCTAAAAGGTCAGCCTGGCATACAATAAATATTGACAACAAAGAGTGCGTCACTTTTTAGATATCATTTTGCAGTGCTCTCAACACATATAATTGTGACTGAATACAATTTCACTCAGAAAATAATTCTTAGGAAGAAGAGACTTACAAGCATTTTTTATGGGAGATCAAACTGGAATCAGACTGTAAACTCATGGATCCTAAATTAGAATCAGCAGGCTTTCAGCTTTCCTTTACAACAGGATTTGGACCACAAACAAATCCTGAAGGAAAAGACAGCTATCATGCATTTATGTTTGTGTAAGTTGCTCTGGATAGATCATTCAGCCTTTAAGAGGCTGAGTTTGGATTTTGTACTTTCATTTGATATTGACCTAGTCTCTTTTCACTGCAATGACAACTAACATCCTTTTGTTTCAGGAAATTAACATGCGCATAGCATGCATTGGTCTGAAATCTTCTGCTTCCCACACAAAGAGGAAGAAAATTGACACATCTTATAGAACTGCTTATGTTACTTGGAAGGCAAAGTTCTCAGCAGAGCCACCTGCTTACCAGTTTCACAAACTTCTCAAAAGCCAAGCAGAGTTTCAAGTGGCATTAAGCACATGGATTTGGATCTAGAGATCATCTGTTTTAATTGGTCCCCATTTAAAGTCGCTTCAGGCTTTTCCTTTAGATGCAGAGTTCTGACTGTGGAAGGGATGTGTGTGGCTTCAGAAGCAGCTGCTGTGTGGATAGTTCTCCCACAAAATTCACAAAAGGGAGCATCCTGAACTCTGTGCCACATTTGGTATAACAGCACTGGTAAAATGGTGATTGTGTACAGGTTTTGCATTGTAATAAGTCCTTGGAAGTATTTTGTATTAATTGTCAAACACTTATACAAAGGCTAAAATTCAAGGATTTAAAATCATAGAATTGTTTGTTTTAGAGCCATTCTGGGTGAAAATTCTGTTTACTGGCAGTACAATCTCATTTAAGTCCGTGCAGTGTCACTTGGACTCAACGAGGTGAGTGGGGAATGTAAAGATATTGTTAAATTCTGAAAAAAAACTGGCCCTGAAGGATTGACATGCAGTGTAATCCTCAAAATGCTGCAGTGCAAAACAGTTTAACCAGAAGTTTTGATTTAAGAATGCAAGAAAAAGATAGCACAAATCTACATTTAAAATATCTTTTGGGACATTTTATAAAATACACTCCATTGTAAAAATCTTGTGAACTGTAGTTTTTAAAATCTCTTGATTAATCCAAGAAGAATGTTACTCTTTTCTGGGTTTTGAGAGTGCTTTCAGGGCCCTTTCACAACATATTGCTTTAAGATGCTTTCTACAATAGAGATAAAGTCTCAAAAGGTAAATATTTAATCAAGGGACTGCTCTTCTTGTCAACCCTCTGATAATATTAAATATATTACTTTGTTTGAGCAGCAAAACAGAGATTTTCCCAAAGCTCCCTTGCATCTATAACCTTGCTTTAAAGGAATACAGACTCCTGCAGAGTTTGCTGTATAAGGAACAGGTACATTAATCAACCTGACAAACCATTTTTAGCGTTATTGTTCCACACAGCACAACCCCAAATGGACATGGAATATTTGCATTTATTAACATCCATTCACATTCATTACATTCATTACTCCAGCACCCTGGCATTAGTACAGGACTGTGATATATTTACCCAAGTATGGCTTTTTTTTTTTTAAACATTTACAGCTTTCAGTATCTGAGAGGCAAGAAAACCGGACTTGTGGTCACTCTGAACTTGTTTTGGAGGGGTAAAGAGGGGATGGCCAAGAGAGCCAGGACACATATGGCAGGGCCAGACACACCCTCAAAGTGCCTTGGCACGGATTTGCCACGTCCTCCAGCATTTCCAGAGAGTGCTGCAGGATTAAAGCTCAGCTTGGCTCAGTGTCAGGAGATGCTGCTATGCTCACCTGGTCACTGGATGTTCAGAATAGCACTAGGCCTGGTTTGTTTCGCACACAGAAAATTTCTTTAGGCTTTCAGAGGCTGAAACAAAACTTCAGGAGATCTAAAGGATCTCTTTTGTCTCCACATCCTTATCTAGCAGAGGATGCTGTCCCAGCTGGGACAACAAATACCAAACAAACCACTGTGGAGGTCTTATCCTTGTCCTAGAAGACAAGGAGAAAACATTGCCTAACTAGAGGGAATCCAAAGTTTTACTGCTAATAGCAGTTTCCGAGGAAAGCCTGTGTCTATTAGGAAGTGCCATTTGGGAAAAGGGAGACTGGCTCCATTCTTGCAATAGTTCCCTTCTCCTCTGCAGGATTCAGAAGTGAGCTGTGCCAGTGTTTCTGCACCGCCTGGACCTGCCAGCACCTCCTCAGAGCCCATCGCCAGGCATCCTGCAGGCGTGAGGAGCCAGATTCCTCTCACCCTCCCCAAACCTCAGGCAGAGGGAAGAGGAGATGACAGCAAGCAAGAGCTTTTCTCTCTTGTTCATCCACAGGGTCAAATACAGCCCTCACATCCTCACCCTCTGCCCAGCCCTTGTGCATAGGTCTGAAAAAGCTGCAAGTCCTCAGCATGGTTCCATTTTTTGGCTCAAGTGCCTGGCTGGTCTCCTGAGTGAAGGGCAGCCAGGCTGAGCATTAACCTGCAAATCCTCTCCAGGCACAGCAAGGGCAGCAAGGTTACAGCAAACTCAGCTGCCAGGTGAAACTGGGACTGCTCCAAAGCCCAGTGCCTCGTGCTTGCGAGGTTTGTATGGAACAACCAGGGGAATACTCACACTGCTGTGAGCTCCTGGCACACCGCAAAGGCAGGGGATGTGATCACTGTGGAAACTCTGTGGGCTGGACAGCAAAGGCCTGAAGGCACAGCTGAATTTGGGCTCAAGGTGAAGAGCATTTATGAACCAAGATATTCCACTCATGACAAGGTGCACCAACCCAAGGACTGAAGAAGAACCTCAAGCAATAAGACGGACACCAATATTCTGTCAGGCTTCCAAGAGTTTTCCCACTGGTTTACACACTAAGCAGTCCTGTGGGATTGGAGCCGAGCATAAAATAGTTTAACAGCTTTAAATTTGAAGACTGGTTTTGCTCATTCTGCGAAAGCTCACTAATAGGCACCCCAGAAATGTCAGTAAGCAATGCCAGGGAATCCTTTCCCATGGTGATATGCACCAGTAACACCCATTAATTTCAATAAGCAGTCATTTCAGACCAAATAGTAGTTGTGCTTCTGGTTTTACATTGGGCAATTTGAAATTTTCCACACTAGGTGTCAGAATAATTTGTTTAATATGAAAACCTAAAGAGGCAGGAGTGGAGATAGACTCATTCACTACCTTAACAATGTTGGATTTTTATTTTTTAAATTTCTACACCAGTCTCCTTTTTGCAAAGCCGTTTAAAATTGACTAAAAATTTGCATACTCAAAAAAGCTATTAGTGAAAGCAATGTAATTTTTTCTTCTCCAGTGCCCTAGCTGAGTGCCTAATTCAGTGTTTTGAATAAATTGAACATTGGGCTGATTTATGAATCTAGAGAACATTTTTCTTTTTTTAATCAACTACCATTAAACTGAATTGCCTGCCAAAGAATTTAAATTAAAATGACAACAGTCCTATTTAAATTTTATCCACACATAATTGTGTTGAATTAAATAAATATTGCATTTTATGGGATGTGTTATTACAGTTAAAGTGTCTAAAACAGAGACAAGTAGTAAAGACTGATTATAATTCAGTGATTTTTGCTATTAATACGAAAGTCTTTTTATAGAAAAAAGACTCCTGAATGTACCTATAAATTGTTTTCCTTGTCTTTCTTCCTGAAGAACAAAAAGAAAGAATTCTTACTGATGCCACCAAGGTGAGATACCAAACTGCCACCTTCCCTGGGTGTTTTTTTGCCTACGATTTTGGATAATGATACAGGTATAATTAGAGACCTAGAGACCACTTTCCCTTAATAGCAGATTGAACTTTGAATATGTGTTTGAATATGGATACCTCTACTATCCCTCAAATTAAAAATAAAGGGAGCCCATTATGCCCCCTTCCCTCCATCAGAACAGCTTTTTATTGGAAAGAGCATGTTCACGCTGTAGCCATATAATTATTTCTTTTGCAATTGGCTTGTGAACTTAAAGCTAAAATACTTTCCACGCAGTTGAATCCTAGAAAAACTAATGATCATATTTGGGATTTTTGCCAGTTTTAGTTTCGTTGTAATTTTCATAGGTGCACAAGGAATTCACATTCCCGGGGAGATATTCTCTTAGTATCCACTGTTAACTACATGAACTGGTTACATTTGATTCACATTTTTAAACCTTTCTGTAAAACCTTAAGAGCCAGAGACCTAAATAAACCTAAATATTAGGGCCAAGAAAATAAGAAACAAAGTAGCTTCAATTTCATCTTAAGCACACAGCATCTGTTTGAGACTTGCTGATAAATGAATATTCCAAAAGTGACTTGGCAGAGCAATTATTGGGTTGTTCTCTGTAATGTTATAAAGGCTCCTTAAGACTGGGACTTCTCCACGGCATTTGTACAGCACTTGACAAAACACTGCACAAAAATAGTGCTGCTTTAAACTGAGCAAGGGAAACAGACTGCTGTTCCAAACAACAAAAAACCATGAAAGCAACGCGGTGCACAGCTTAAGACTCGCATTACGGACTGAACATTGGGATGGAAAACCACAAGCCACCTAGAGAACAAGGCACATGTCACTCATTTCATTCAAGTTACATTAATATCATTAATATATCCATTTTCTGCTCATCCAAGCAAAGCTATTTCCAGTAATTAACGTATTATTTCTCAGGAATTGCTGCATAAGTGTTTTTTTCTGTGCTTTCTGCTGCTCTGAAGACAATGAAGCTTACAGTTCGGGGGTTAAAAGGTAGACAAGGACCATCCCCAGCTTGGCTGCACAAGCCTGTTTCAAACCTCGCTCTAGAACAGCTCATCCACCTGAGAGTTATTTGGAATGAAATAAAGGTTTGGTGTGACCAGGCCAAAGGACTCAATAAGAAAAACAGACACGGTACAAAACAAAATACAAATGCTGCCAGACCTCCTTCCCCCACAGTTAACTTGTGACACAGGCGAGGTGCTGATGGGAGAGGAAAAATCCTTCTCATATCCTCTCCTCTGAGATGAGACACCAAAATGCTCTGTCCTTCAGCAGTGCAGAGCAGGTCTCTGCTGGATAATGCCTCCCAGCCCCACGCCAAAACACAGCCAAGGGCTCATGTGTTCTCGCTGCAAAATGTGCTAAGTCACATTGCCTGGAGCCTCACATCATCTTAGAACATCTTCTACTGTTTTTACTGCTGTCTTTCATGGGTCATTTGACTTACAAATAACCAAATATTTCCTTCTGCCTTGTTTGTCCTCTGCCCCTGCCATACTAACTATTTTATGGGCAACTCCAGTTTTCTGCTGGGTGTCCGTAAATTGCCTCATGTCTATTTGTAATGGCTGCCATAAAAATGTACTACATGGAAGAAAGATGACACCTTAAGTGACACCTGATGATACTAAGCATTTAATAAAGCCAAGTAGCCTGGCAGAGCCTGGCCAGTTCCCTCATGACATCCCTTCCTTCTGATTGTTCTCTACAGCATCGTGTGTAGAATGATTTGTCACAGCGGTGTCTATCAGAAAGAAGTTTGATTTTATCATTAGAAAATTCAAAATGTAATAGCCTTAACTATTAAAGATAAATCTTTAGGCCTTTAAAATGTCATAGGGGTGTTTGAGGGATAAAAAGATTATGAAGCAAAGCCCTGCAGAAGTTTAAATTATTCTGGAAACAAAGTTTGCTTCTCACAGAAACCCACGTAAAGCAGAAATCAAATCAAAAAAACTACCTGTGATAACATGAGGATGAGGAGCTGTGAAGTTAATACACATAGCCACGTTTCTTTAGTATGCACACTGCATTTACACTGCAACCCCTCAGTTAATCCCACAGCACGTTCCAGGGCAGAGCCATGACCTCTGCAAGCAGTGAGCACCGGATGGCCAGTGAGTTCCTGAAGGTAGCTAACCTTTGATAAACCCCAGAGCCTGGGCTCCACTTCCCCTGCCTGCTGTTGCTTATTTTCAGCCTCTCAAATACAACCCACAGTTACCCAAAATTCACTTTGCAGAAGTGCTGAAATATTTATTTTATTTCTTCCTGGGCCATGCTGGAGAAGTGTTTTCACACAATGTACTGCTCCCTTCAGATAGATTCCTGTGAGCACTTTTAAAAGCAGAGGAGAGGGTAGAAAGTTGTTTAAAATACACCCTAAAAATGCTGGAGTGTGCACCTCTCCAGCAGACAATCCCTTGTTATTCATGGCCTCCCACTCTCTTCAGGACCAGCATCTGTATTTCCATCTCTGCAGAGGAGAGCTCTAACTTAGGCACTCTTTTCACAACTACTTCCCTTTAAATGTCTACAAGTGCTATCCTTAAAGCGTTGGGATAACTTCCTGATCAGAAAGTTAAGACCCTTACCTGTGGCTGAGTCACCCAGATTTCGATCCCTTACCAATCAAAAGTAATTACTCATATAAACTTTAGACTGTGTAGTCTTTGTAGACTTTCAAGGTCTGACAGGATTAAGCTCCAAAGAGTTCTGACCTCAAAGCCGACAGTGTTTTGAGAAGGAGTTTGGACTGGATTCCTTGTGAGTTCTCTTTCACTCTGAATTATTCTTGGTTACAAGATTAGCAAAAGATTTACCTTTCAAGATAGGATTTATTGTTTATCAGGGCATTCCATGCTGGGTTAGCACGGGTTCTGTAAGCCTGAGTGTAATGAGCTAAGCAAAGCACAAGCTCTAGGCTATGAAGCAGAGCTGTGGATAAACACTTGTATTGCTCCAGCATTTCTGTGACTATCACCCTGAACATCTCATTCTGATATTCCAGAAAGTATAGTTAAAAGCTTAACACATTCCAGGATGAATAAAAAAAAAAAAAAAATTCCAGCAATTTGCTAAAACCCTGTTCTATCTCATCAAAATTTCATCTCTCCCATGTCCACTGCTGAGGATGCTGAAGGACCACTTCACTCTATCAGTAATTAGTAAAACACACAAATATAGTTTTCCATTTATTCCCCACACAGAGCTGCAAACAGTACCAGGGAGAAAGGGTTACTAATTTCCTTGAACTCTGGGGCTCTCCATATTTGAGGGCCGTATTGTACTCCTCATTCCTTTAGTACGGAGGTCTCTCTTTGAACAAGAATTTAAAGAAAATTACTTGGCACTTATTTCTGATCTCTGCAGCAAAAGAATCCTGTATTTCCCAGAGCTGGATGTTTATCTTCATAACATTTTAGAAGAGCTTATTTGAGGAAAACAGCAATATCATGAGGAAAGCACTTCATACACTACTGCCTTTTCCGATTAAATATTCTGACTATCCTTCAGTCAAATGCCTTTTTTCAGTAACATACCCATGTAGGGTGGTAAAAGCAGAAGTGACTCTTAAACATCTAGTACTTTCTGAAATAGATGAAAAGAGATTTGAAGATGAGAAAAAACCATTTTCCTGTAAGTGAAATAATTTTAGATGAAACATGACTGTAGTGAGTTTATCCTACTTGTACTTTATATTAGACACAAGAAACAGAGGTCCTCAGAATGAGCTACTCATCATTATTAACAACTTATTTGGGAGTTTAAAGGCTTTATCTGCAATGAATTATTCAAGAGTTTAGTGGATTAGCTACTGAACTTTCCATGGTTTCTCACCACAATATTGGATTTCCCAGTCAGGTAAAAGAATATTACTAGGAAAGAGTTAGCTGTTAGAGCTCAATTGTTTTTGGTGAAACCATGAAAGATCAGCTTTCTAAAGCTGACGCTCTGCAGGATAAATAAGGGGCAGAGAAGTAAAACTCATAAAAACTGAAATTTGAGGTATGTAACTCTACACGAATAGACTAAAAGCAAGAGGGGAAGAGAGCTGTTGCTGCATTGGAATTGAGGAAAAAAACCCAAACCTTAAATGCATAATGCTGAGAAGTTTCTTCCCATCTAAAAGCCATTCACAACTTGTTTTCAAAGGCGTGTATGAAGCAGCCGTCAGACACAATCAAAAGGGAAGAAACTTGTGATTCATTTTTTTTCAGGAAACAATCAGACTTCAAATAATTATAGAGGTATGGGAATAAATTTAATAAAATTGATTTTGTGAGTCAGAAATTAAAAAGTAGCAGCCATTCACTCTAGTGGAGGCAATATTAGACCTGGGTGTTCACTGGTGTTTTCCTACCCTCTTTTTCTGTCGAAGTTCATTACTGGCAAATATCAGTCAGGTGACAGCTACTGGAATTTTTACAGGCTGTATTCCACTTGGGGGTAGATATTTCTAACATAATACCATGTGGAAAAAGCATAAGTTTGAAGTTGCTTGCATTCCTTTGCCTTGCTGGTAGTGAACTTCTCTGTGTAATGTGTTCCTCCATGAACACCTCCTCACTACCACCAGAAGAGAGAAGCTGTTTTTCACTCTTCTTGGCCCCCTCAGTGTTTGGCCTGAAGCTAGGGAATATTTTTTTCATCATGTAAATTACTTATTTTGAGTAAATACTCTAGGGATTGCTCCTAAATCTACAATCCTCATTTACTTTTAGACCTCTGCAAGTGTGGAGTGAAAACCCAAGCCCAGCTGGACAGTGCAATCCCAGTAGGCATCTTCCTTATGTACAGGACTATTTTCCTTATCTGTGGACTTCAAGGCATGCTGCACTGCTCAAAAAGAGAAAAATGAAAGCTGGAGAATGTGGATTTTTTAATTTACTGGAGCAGCCTGGCTTCACCACTCTCATCAAGATGCTGGGCATCATTTAAAGGCTTTAACTTAGTTTTTTTTCTTCCAGTTAATAGAAAATGAATTTAAAGTACTTATGTAGGGCAATTACACATTGAATTAATGACCTAGTAACAGAGAATGAGATGTTTCCTTTAGTATAACAAACTGGCAAATTTGTAGGTTACAAAACCTTCAAATCCCCTTTCAGGCAGGCTGTTGATGGCACAGAATATTGTATAATATATGTGGACACAAATATTACTGTTTGCAATGTAAGCCTCTCGTAGAGTGCAGCTGTTGAACAAACTGCAGCAGACATTTAACTCCTCTTTACCACCAAAGCATTTTACTGGCAGCGATCTACAACCCTAAATCTTCCCCCCTCTTAAATGCAACATACCCCATTCCTTAAACCTCAGTTACTAGTAAGGCAAGTAATCCAGTGGCTTTGTTAAGAGAAATTGCCACAGACGGGAGTGTTTTAGGTGGAGAAAAATACACCAAGTATTGTGTCCAACGTCGTTCACAGCCAGGTATTTCATGTGGGAAGGAATCTGCTGCTGCAAAGAGATGGTGCAAGATAAAGTCTGTGCTAAATATTGAGAAACACTTGTTCTTGTTATCACTGTGTGTCCAACACCACTAGAAAACCTCCTAGGGGTGAGGTGCTGTGCCACTGACACTGCAATGCAGCCTTCAGACTGCATTTCAAAAGGTAGGTGTTTTAGTGCTTATGATTTTACTATTTGGAAAAATATGGTTTTCGTTAAAAATTGAGTTTGCTAAATTTCGGGGGAGCTATCTCACTCAGAGCCTGCACAAAATCAGGTAGGCTGTAGATAATATTTAGCAAACTGGTGAAAAACTTTGTCTTAGTGGGCAAGGAGATGGGATTTTTAAAATGATATCAATTTACTTAAACTCTGGAATTGAATGGCTTTGAAATGGAATAATCCAACTGCTTTGATTTAACATATGGACTAAAATGACTCTCATTACAAGGGTGATTGCTGTATTATTATACTATATTTCACTGGTCAAGAAGCCACTGAAAGGGATGAAAGATGATTAATTTAAACAAAATTCAATGAAAAAGTCACCTTTTAGCAAACTAAGACCGTTATTCTAGACTTTGTCAGTATTTGAACAGCTTTGATCCTTGTCCTGCAATATGGGAAAGCACAGTTCACAGGCACACCCAGAAGAACTGTACTTAACACTTATTTAATGTCTGAAGAATGGTCCTGCTTAAATGAGCCACTCTGTACTATTTAAATCATTTGTCTACAGCATGTTGTACATAAATGCCAGGACCAAAATGGGCTGCTACCACATGTGTACAGGAAAAAGGACACAGCACGTTCAGGTAATAAGATCATGTAAGCATTACTCAACACACTAATCAAATCAGGTGACTCTACATGGCTTATAGCAGATGCACATCTCCTGCTAATATCCATAAAAGCCTCATTTGTTTGATGAGAGAGTAATTCTGATGGAGCTGAAAGATAAACAGCAAAAAGCTGAGCGCCGTGTTTGCACCGCATAACTTCAGACACAGCCTGCTTATTTTAACTCACCTGTTATGCAACAGAAAGGGACTCACTCTCTGTATTAATGGATGAGATCCTGCCTTAAATTGATAATGTGACATTTGAGATCTGATTTATTGTTTTCTATTCGGTGCATGCACATACAGAGAGCAAAAGGAAAGGGTCTGAGTATATGAAAAAGGTCACAGATGAGAGCAGCATACACCAAAGATGAGATCAAGGCTCTTAGCAGTTTTTAGGAATTTTATCTGCCTCAAAGTCTGAATGCTGGAGTAGACAAGTCCTGTAAGAGGAATCTGCATGCTGGTGTATATATAATTCAATCTAATTAACAAGAAATCTTAGGAGAAGGGAGTATCAGAAAGGCTCTAAGCTAGCAACACTATACTGAGATGAGAAAAAGCCATTTGAAGTACAAATCCCTTTAGATTTGTATTTTTTAGATCACCTTTAGGAAATCTCTAAAATAGGGGGAAAAACAATCTAAATATCCAGTAACATTTTTAGGGAATTTTAGAAGACTTAGCACTAGGTCTAGAAAGATGGACAGTTCTTTTTTAAGAAAGATCTTTCTACATTAGCAATAAAATCACATTTAGCAGCAGCTGCCTAATAATCTACTCTAGTGTTTGGTTAGCTGAACTTAGCTTTAAGTGTCACATTCTAACAGCTCAGATGCATCTATGAGGTTTTTTGCCTTTTCCTTGGCCAAACAAGTGAGGAGATTTGAGGCTGTTCCTGATGTTTAGACCTAGTAACTAAACAGAGAAATTGAAAGGGACAAACCTTCTCTTTAAAGGTACTCCAGCAAATTCTTGTGGCTGAGGCTTCCATTCAAGCACTTAAGACCAAAAAAAGGAAGTACCACCACTTTGCTGTTATTTTTCATGTAAGTGACAGCAATACTGGAAATCACCAAGTAAAAATTTGAGAGTTAATTCCATTTCAATTGAAAAAGATGAAGAATTGGGCATCATTTTATCTGGGAAAGGAGAAACTGGTAAAACAGGCAATAAGAGATTTTCAAGCAGGAAGGGAATGAAGACCAGGAAGAGTGCCTTTATGTTAGAAAGGTCACAAGCTTCATACACTTTGTTTGCAGCCCTTGTGCTTTCATACAACCACTAAAAGTTAGAGAGAAGCACAATGAAATGGTTCTTCTAAAAAGTGGGAGTTTCTCCAAGCAGTCCCACTCAGTTACTTTGATTTTGCATTTGTTTTGGATAGAAATCAGGTATACAGAGAGCTGGTAAAGATAGTTTCAGAAAGCATTAGTGATTCACTGGATTTTTTAAACTTGTCTCTAACTGGGTTAAAGACAACCTTTTGGTTGGTCAGAAAAGTCACCTTGTCCAGGTTAAACACAAGCATGGGTGAGGTCAATAAAAACCATATTTACCAGGATTTCTCTGGATTTTTCACTGGCAACACCCATCTTCTGCACCAAAGACAATATTAAAATGTCAATAAAGCTGAGATGAATCACCATGAGATCTGATACAATCATGGGCTAAGAGCTGTGGACAAACCTTTTCTGACATGACACTCGAAGCTGGTGTGTGAGCTCTGCGATCCTGGATGAAATGGTGAAGTTTTGAGTTTGTATTTCACTCGGAATCATTTTACTTCACTATTTGTTACTCAGAGCAAAGTTAGCCTTGAAGTTTTATGGGGCATACCAGCTAAAAAAATAAGTTATCTTCAGAGCATTCAGAAAGCTGCACTGGAAACAAAGAAAGTCAATTCCCAACCAGAAAAATATTTTGAGCCCCATCGTGGAACACACGTAAGTGAAGCCAATGGTACTGTGTTAGCAATTTACCCAGCCTCCATATCATCTCAGGTATCTGGAACATCAAAAATAATGTACCATGGACCAGAATTACTGCACTTAGGCATTTTTGTTTCTGCAATAACGTACTAAAATTATCTGCAGCTCCACAATTAAAACCCAGGCTTCAGAGGCTCTGTGAATATTAGCGTATCTTCAAAGCACTTTACAGATCAGTCCTTTTCAGCATCACTCCAAAAGTGGAAAGAATTACCTTTATCTAATTGAGAAGCAAGCTGCAGCACAAAGACACAGTGAGTCATCTGCCAGTTAAGTGCCTGGATACCAGGGGGATGATACAAGAACAGAGAACAGAGTGTCCAGAGCACATCACATCATCTGCAGCTGGTTTCCAGAACATTAATCTCATCTCCTTTCTATATTTAGTCTTCCATATACTTGTTCTGTAAACCATTTTCCACACCTGTGCTACACAGCTATTCAGCCACTGCCCAAAAAAGCATTTTCCATCTGCTTCTCTTCTTTTTACGTGACCCTCATTTCCTCTGCTATCCATTGTCTCATACTGCCAGTACCTGAAAGTTGCAACCATTTCCATCTCCCTGCATCCCCCTGAGCTCCCTTTTTCAGGGCATCCAGGCAGCCAGGCTCCTTTTCAGTTCCAGCAGCTCTTTGGAAACCACGGCCCGAGTGGGCTGAACACTGAAAATGGGCTCTGCAATTCCTTTAGTCCCAGAGATGTTACTTTCCACTGAGCATACAAGGGCACAGTCTGAAGCCTCTTCTCTTCATCAGCTTATATCAAATTCTTTGAACTTTCCCATATATTAGCAATCTTCAAAATGCTTTCTTCTGGGTGGCCAAGAAGTCAACATTCTCTAAGCACTCCTGGTAAAGCTGCTGCTCATTTCAAATAACATTTTTCCTTAGCCACTGGAATTTACACCGATTATAAGCAAACCCCAAATTTTGTAGTCACGTACCTCAAAGATGGCCTCTGTTAAATGGCAAAGGGTGACACTGAATACCATCAAAATCAAGGAGACCTTCCCATGCAAACAACCATCAATATTTATTTCTGTTCTCAAGGATGCATTTCAGAGTCTAAATTTAGGCACTCAGGGAGGAGAAGGGACAAAGAAAGAATCTTTATTGGAAAACACAGACAATATCCCGTGTTTCCCAGTGCTTTACCAAGACTAATCTGCTTCAGCAACTTTAGCTGCCACCTATTCTACTCAGATCTAGCCGAGATTGCTGTGTTTAGGTTCAGGACAGTTTGGAAGACAATCAGGCAGATTCCCCAGCCTTTTTCAGGTCATAGTCTGTAAAAGCCCTTTTGTTCTGGGGGATAATCAGATCTAAAGCTTCACATACTTCCTACATGAAATACATATTAAATTGCTTTCCACTACCCAGTTCTCTACCTGTTTAAATCCTATTAAACCACCTTGACACCCAGACAATATGGGGTAAATCTACACTGAATGTTATTTTCTCCTGCTCAGATGCCTTAGTTCCTGGTCTGCAAAGTACTGTGGTATCAGTAAGATCACAACAAAGCTGTTGTTTAAAATTACTGTCTCCTTGTATTTTTTTGAAGGGCTCTTCCTGCTGGATATTAAGTTCTGTAAAACTCTGCAAGACATTTTTCTTTCTGAGGATAAGGTGACTCTAAGGTTTAATGGGCTGAGATGTTACTGTAACTCGTGGTTTTATCTAGCAGCTGTTATCTAGAGCTTTGATAATAGTCTAAAACCCTTTCAAGCATACATTTTTAGTCTTGGTTGACTTAAGAAAAACAGGTACATGAGAAGTTTATTACCATTCTACGGATGCTGTTCTTGTACACTTTTCCCAAGCCTCTGGCCCAACTTTGTCTGTCTGCACTGACCTTCTCTGTGTCCTTGCTCATGGCACAGTTCCTTGGATTTCAGTCAGATTATAATCCAGACAGAGGAACTGATCAAAAACTAGGCTAGCCCCTTGTGCTGTAGGATACCTCAGTAAAAGTTAGCACAACAACATAAATTTAGATCAGGTCATGGTGTCTAAGATCTCTGAAGACAACCCATCCAGCCAGAAATATGTTATGGTAGCAGCATTATTCACTTGCTCCTAAACTTTCACTTAAAATGATAGCAGAAGAAAAAAACCCTATATGAGGAACAATTATAAACCCATTCAAAACCATGAAAATGTCAAACATCCTCTGCTTTTAAAATATTTCCCTGCAGATTTACATTTCATTGGGCTGCAGTGAAGAAACCCTGTCCTGCAGGAACTGCAGTGGTTGCTGTGATGTTATTTGGGCAGCTGCTCTGATGGTGTCATGGTTCTTAAATCAGGCTTCTGGAGCTGCAAACAACGCATAGCAGTAACCCCTACAGACTCTCCCAGAACAGGAGCAGGGAGTTATAGGGAAATTAATGAAGGTAAGTGGCAGTGAAGTGGTTTTGGTCAGTGGCAGCTTCAATATTTAAGTGTTTGATTGCACTACCTGCAGAAGGCAGGTCTGGCATCCTCAGCCACTGGTAAAAATGGCTGGAAAAATCATCATCAAGCACAAGAAAGGATTCAATCCCAAAAAGTCCTGATTCAAGAAGAATATTTTCTCCCTGGCTAGAGTTGTGCAAGACCATTTACTTTCAGCATAAACTAGTAAATTGTCTCATCAGCATTATAAAACAAGATAGATTAATGCCGACACAGAAACAGAAACACATCTTCTAACCCATATGTATTTTCTCATGGAGCTGAATTCCATGTCACCAACTAACCACTTCCTGCAGCATCAAACCAATGGTTTCCTAACCTGTGTTCCTGGACCCCCCAGTAAGGGCACACAAACTCCTGGTCAGGCCTGTTCACCAGTGTCTCCAAGGATGGGCAAGAGGAAGCACCAGTCTCAAAGCTGGCACGATTCCGTTTGCTCAGCTGATATGGCAGGAAGGCTGGGAGGAAGGAGTTTGTTTTCAATGGTGTTACTGCACTGTTTCAACATGCTTTTAATTGTTCAAGCACATCACCTGCTGAGGGCAAGAATTAGGTACACAGAAAGTAAAGGCTTTCCACAGGGAAGGACAGCTTGAGATGTTGAACAGCAGCTTCAACTCAGCATTTGCTGAATTTGATTTTGTTCACAGGGTTCAACATTGTCATTCTTGCAGCCCTCTGAGTGCTTCAGGACAAGCCAGAGATTTTCAGTTCCTCAGCCCCACTGCTGCACTCCTCTTCTCCTGCTGTCTACCTCACACAAAAGTCACCTCTTCCCACAACCATCAGCCTTGGTTCACGAACTGCCATGATGTCCTAACAGGGAATGAGCAGGTCCAAAGGAAACCATATGGGATGTGGATTTCATATTTAGCCTGTCCTTCACAGCCTCACAGAGGCCACATGACTAATGCACCCCACATTTTTTATTGTCTGAAACTCAAAGCCTAAAGAAACTTTTACCATGGCCTTGCCTTTATACTCTGTTGCACTCAGAAGGCACAATGAGTCCATGCTCTGAGCTATCTTACTAATGCAGCTGTCACAATAATGATTTTTCTTTTTTCATCTTCACAGCCAGGTGGTTCAATCCTGAGTTAGAAGAACCTGCTTGCAATTGATCTAGCCATCATCAATTCAGGGAGTAGTTCAGCTGAGAAAAAGGATTTAATGTTTGCACCCTAGGTATAGAAACGATCCTGGGTAACCCAAGTAGTTCAATAAAACAATTTGCCCTTTCACAAGGTAATTTGGATCAAAAATAATGCTTTTGCCTTAAACATCCTTTGTGCAGTAAATAATAGTGTAACAGTAAATAATATTCAGATATGTCCCTATACCATAGGATGAAGAAGCTCTCAAAGCACAAAGTGAATCATTTCCATCAACAAAGACAAAAAGACATTTAACAGAATGGCTGTGCCTGCTTACAGTTCATGCAGAATATGACTGTCACCTGCAGGGACAACTCCCTTCAGAAACCGGGGAGGTGTTGGTCGGGGTTGGACGAGGCACAACACGGTGACATGGCAAAGGTGCCCATTTCCCATCACCCACAGCCTGACCATTCTCCTGCTCCCCTGAGGGGCAGGACAGGGTCACCTTCCTGCCTGACACCCTGCCAGAGCTCTGTGCAAAGCACTAACTGCATTGGTCTATGCAGTCCTTTTGCTGTCAACTGAGCACTGCTCCTCTGGGAGCGAAAGCTCAGTAAGGGCTCACATTTGGTATTCCGAATATTCTTCTTTTACAAACTCTAACCTTTCAACATTTTCTATTTTGTCAGGCTGGAAATTTGTCACCTTGCATGTCGATTTCCATTATTTTCTGAAGAGTACATCCTAAACTAGCAGCAGTTTCTTAAATATACATAGTATAATTGTGTGGATTAGAAATACATTACAGTAGAAATCCTGTGGAAGTGCCAACTTGCAAAGATTTTTTTCTGAAAAGACAGAAGAATTTGAGATCGTGCAGATGGCATGCTGACAGAAAAATCTAGATTAATTTGCCAGTCAGATTAAAAAAAAAAAAAATCTATATACCAGCAACTTTTCTGTATCTGCCTTAGAAGTTTTCTTTTTTGGCAAGTATTAAAGCTTCCATGAAAAGCCACTAAAATAACAACTCAACCCATTTTATTTTAATGCAAATTCCAAAATTCTGTCAAAAGGCTTCTCTTTGGCAACAACCACTGGCTAGAGTATTACACATTAAATAATTGCTGACAAAACAAAAGAAAATGGTTTGCCAGGTATTTAAGAATGAACAATATTAGCACCTTAACTAAGAACAAAATTAGAGCTAAGCAATTTATGCCTACAAGAAGGTCTATAAATAGCATTACCTGTTGGCAAGTCAGTTGTCACCACTGAGGGGTCTGAAAAAACAAATAATAATGGGTTTCAAAGTGGCTGTCTACTGACCAATTTATTCCAAGCTCCACGTACGCTCAGAACTGCAGCTCTGAATGAGCATGCGAGAGAAAGTTCCCTTGGATGCCATTTCTGTAACACAGTCCAAAATAAAGTCCTTCTCCATGCTCACCCCACCAAAAGTGAGGGGTTGTATGTCCTCTGGCATCACCTAAAGCTCCACTCCAACTCAAAACCAAATTAAGTCTCAAATCCAGGTTGAACTGAAAACACTTGGTAATCTGCCATCAGATTATCAGTTCATATGGTTTTAATTTTCCTCACTACGAGCACTCTGTTTCCCTTCTTAGGTTGTCTGAAAGGGTTTATATTTAGCACACAACCCCTTTCTACACAGGAATTACAGGAGAGCTTTATGAAGATTTTCAAATCCAGAATTGCAGCCTGTCAGTTTTTCTTCACACAGCTCCAAGCCCAGTTGTGAATTTGTGGGGGTGGATGTGTGGGGGAGTTGCAGTCTTCTTTCTTCTTCTTGCTGATGTTAAATGATAGGCAGCAGAAAAAAGCCAGATATCAGGTTTGCAAGGCTGAGACAGAGAGAAAAGGCAGCTCTAATCTGCACATCACCACAGAGCACAGCAAGGGAGGGTGACAGTTCCGAGGGAGAGCCTGGACATCCCAATGACATCACTCAACAACCCCTGCTGTCTAAAATTCCATGCAATTTTAAAAACACCGGCGTTGACAAGTACAGGATATGTTTATTTTTTGAACCAAGAAATGGGTCACAGCTCATCAGCTCATGGGAATTTTGACAATCGATCCAATCAGGAGCTCTGAGAGCAGAACTTCTCCCAAGCACACAATAGGAAGGGGCATTTTAAGCATAAACCCTTAAGAACATTCAAAAAAGGCTGCACACAATAAGGATAAATATGCAAGGGGAACTTTAAAAGAGGCCTGGTTTTCAAAGCCTAAATATGTGGTTCTGGAGCACAGCAGGTTTATATCCTACTTTCCCAGTTCACTCTGCTATTTCCAGGACCACTAGACACAATGTTTGCTTGATGAGAGTTTTAAACTACATAATCTCTCCTGTGTTTCTTTGAAAAATACCTAATACCAAATCTAAACCTGCCCTCTTTCACTTCAATCCATTTTACCTTGTCCTATCATTACATGCCTTATAAAAAAATCACCCTCTTGTAGGCTCCCTCCAGGTATTGCAAGGTGTCTGCAAACCTTCTCTTCTCCAGGCTGACCAACCCCATCTCTCTCAGCCTTTCCTCATAGAGGAGCTATTTCAGACATCTGATCATCATTTTATCCCAGCATTGCAAGAATTGATAAATGGGCAAGATTGAAGATTGCGAAAAATCCAATGAAAATATGTGTAGTTCATTTTCAGCCTGACCACTCTGCAGCTTACATGTGGTCAAGGCATTTGAAGTAAATAATATGAACAAAAAGAAAAGGCTGTTGAGAAATACTTAACTTGACAACAAAGGTTAAAAGATTTATTCACTTCTAAGAGCAGATGAGTAGTGTAGATGTAGCTCAAATATAGTAAGTGAAGCTTTGCTTGGCAAGTGAACATTTATATCATAAAACAATAATTTCAATCCTCATCAGGAATATATCCAAGTTAGTGAAATTGCACTGAGAAACTTAGTTAAAACCAGCAGTTAATTTTCTCTATATTAGTTATTCAGACTGCTGGTACCCAGGACAATAAATCCATTTTCGACACCTATCTGTGAATCTGAAGTGCCAGGAGCAGCTAAAGCCAACTGAGAGAAACACAGTTTGCCAAGGCCAATCTGATCGTAAAGAACCCAGATGTCCTATCAGTGATTATGTATCCCCAATATTTTTTAAGTGCAAGCCTGTATCAGTTTATAAGAGATAAATCTGAAAATATTGTCAACATTTATAACAGCTACAGGTTGACCACATCATCTATAGACACAAGCAACTAACAGGTGTTTTCCTAGGATCCTCATCTGTTCTAATGAGAAAGAGCGTGGCTGGATTAAGTCAACTAACAGCTCAGAATGCTTAGTCCATCACTCAAAGCTGGCTCTGATTTTCTAAGCAATGTCCTAGAAGAGACAGAATTTACCAGGCTTGAGAGAGTCAGGGATCCCCAGAAAAAAGTGCTGTAGCCTCTGCTCTGTACAGATTCAGAAGGGTCCCTTGAAAAAACTCCAGATGAGTGAAATTTTAGCATTGCTGAAATAAGGCTGATTGTTCACTATTCTTCTTCAGTGGGAAGGGAGAGGAAATCCATTACTTTAACGCTCCACTCATGTCCAGAATTGGGTCAATCATCCAGAAAATCACTTCCTCCTCAAACCGAGTCTCCACCAAAACTATTCTCAGGCTGAATCCTTACAAAGGAACCACTGAATCCATCCTTCCGTGTCCAAAAGGATAGATCCATTTGATGCTAACTTAAGAATACCTTTCAAGAATAACACAGGGCTTTATCTCCCCTGGAAACAAACTGTAAACTTGCAGGAAATCCACCTTAAATGGCAGCTGATAATAATGGTCTGATAGAGGTGCTGTGCTGGGACTTGGGCAATCAAGGTTCATTCTCTGACTCTTCACAGGGTCAGCTGGATTCTGTCCACTGTAATTCTTCAATAGGAAGGCTTAAAAATCCATCCTTCACCTGCACTTTTGCTTTGTACAAGAGACCTTCCAGGACTCTGTTTAAGGTTTTGCTATTTACTTTTATTATGATAGCTGAGAAAAAAGGTGGGAGACTTGGTCTTCCCAGGCTAAAGCAATGGGAGATGAACCTTGCATTCATTTAAAGGTGATATTTCCAAAGTTTGTTTTTTGGCTTTTTCTGCTCAGAGGTATGTGCAGACTTGAATACTCTTATTGCCTTGGAAACACTTTTGCACTCAATTGAAGCAGGCACCAAATGAAAATTCATATTTGATACAGCAGTTTGACCTAACTCCAGCAGTTTCTTTTATGACATGCAATAGGAAGAGAAAAGCCACTGATGCCTAAAGAAGCCACTTAAAAACAGAGACTAGACAGAATAAGGGAATAAAGGTAGATATTTATTTGAAAGGCCTTCAAAGGTACACCCTGGGGAGCCAAAGCCTACATCCAAAAAGGACCCCAAGATGGACAATGAGTCACGAGTTCTTCACACTTTTATAAGTTTGGTTGATTTGCATATCAGCATAAATTCACCAATTAAAACTTTAGGTAATGATGTAATTTCTACAATTTCTCTACAATCTCTCTAGAGGCCCTAGTTTACACCTTTTGGGCCTAGGACAGTCTGGGTGTCCTTGAATAACAAGCTCAGAGAGGCTTTGTTATGTCTGTCTTAGCATGAGAGAGCAGAAGCTGACAGGCTACAAGAAGCTACTGGGCAGTACAGGATTTGAAGAACACAAAAGTTAAAACCCAAGGCTTCACCACCACGAGTCTGTCACTGTGCAGTGTTGTTAGTGCCGCTTTCATTAGAAGTTGAAACTATAAAATTGAAAGCCTCACTTCCCGCGTGTAAAAACCCAGCATCCATTTAAGAGTTGCTTTTTAAATAAATCCAGTCCCAATTGTCATTGCCAGCTATTTTATCATGAGAGGTTTCTTAGGAATATAAAGCAGGAAGTGATTAAATTAAATTTGAGTCAGTATCTACAAGCCTCTCCTTAAACAAGCAGTACATGTACTTATATTTATTTATATTCCTGAGGGCTGTTCAAACGTGGTATCTGAATAAATGAGACTGTTAATGGATGAAGAGCACAGAACGCACTTGCTATCTGCATTGAACTAATCTATGACACAAAGAAGATTCAAAGAAAATTTGAAGACTACAAACAACAGCCTGCAGCAAAGGAAAATCTTATGGTTAACTTTTAATACCTCACTTATTTTCCTAATTTTTTCATCATAATCTTGCACAATAGGTGAAGGCTCCAAGCTGCCATTTCACTTCTCCTTTCCACCAAAATTATCCTCTACCTCTTGAATCATCCCTACATGCAATATTCTGCTTATAGTGGATAAAACAATAGAGGAAGATGCTTGTTTTAAAACTAGATGCTTGCAGCATTTTCTTTTCCAGACTCTGTTATGTTCTCCATAACTGTATGTATTGCACACCTCGTGATGGGGAGGTGTGGATCATACTGGCTGCTGTGGGAGAGCCAAGGGAAAAGATGGTGCTCAGCAGCTTTTCCTTCAAACCCACCCCTCTTCTTCCTGAACATGCCAGACTTCTTCCAAATGTCTCACAATCTTCTCTTTCTTTCTGTTGCTTTAGGTTTTGTATAAGTCAAGTATAAGCTCAATACACTATTTTTCATGACATTAAACAGCATATGGTCCTGGGTACCTTGAGCACGCTCTCAAGAGAATCCCTGTTTTCAGAGGAGAGGGTTTGTTGCCAAACTGGCAGGCAGCTTTTTAGCTCCCCAAGCCCAGTGACAGCTACTCAGTATTTATGATCTTTTGTTTTGTGACACAGAACTTGGGGATGCTCTCAGAGCCTGCAAACCCAGCTGGCCTGCTGTATCTGACAGCTGCAGGACAGATGTGCAGGCAGGCTGGCAAGGCACAGCTGGCTTTGACAGCCCTCAGGTCACTCACTCCTGGGACTGCACACTGCCACAGGTGAGCAAGCTGTGTGCTGGCAGCAGTGGCATGAAGCCAGAGGTTTGGGATCCTTCATTTTTGATTTTCAAAGTTTCAATACCAATTCTTACACCTTCTTACATAATTTCCACGAGAGCTCTGTGTAAGTCACTACAATATCCACATCACGCTCTTCCCTCACATCACTGATTTGATCATTTCTCCTGATTTAAACAAAACCAAGACCTTGCCGTTGCTACTTGCCAAGTTTGTTGATTATCCTCATCTAAAAGGCTGTGAATCACTCTAGGTAATCTAAGTCCCCTGTCCTACTTCATAAAGGAAGATCTTCAGGCTTACTGAGCTCTCACAGGCTTCACTTGCTGTTCAGTGCATGGCACAGATACCTTAGAACATAATTTAATCACCGTAACTTAGCAAAAATGAGAGGATTTCAGCTTGAAATTTAACATGTATCCCTCCAAATCAAAAGACATTCTAAAGAATATATTTACATGCACAGAATAAAGAAATACAAAAACTACAATTATATATCCAGCCACAGCTCTGGTTATGATTATTTTTCCATGTGATCTCTTGGAAAACACCACTCTATTCGCCACTTCCAAGCAGGTTGCAGTGACAGACTCTCTGAAGTCTCCTCCTTCCTCTGTGGAGACAGACTCCCTCCCTTCTCCATCAAGCCAAGGTTCATGGGACAAAGTTTCTTCCCCCAGAAGTACGTAAGGAATGTTCTTGATGTGCCACGAGAGGTTAGTTCTGTCTGAAAAAGGGGTGAAATCTCTCCAAGCCACAATTTTTTAGCCATGTAGGGAAGCAGCTTTGGCTGACTTTGCCTTATCCTCTACACACAACATCCATGTCAGGCCTCCACCTGACTTTCAGCAAGGCATTAATGCCAAAAGCTTAACCCTATACTTAATCTGCACTTCTGCTGCTGCATGTCCAAGTTTCTGGCCTGAAGATACCTCGACAGGGGAAGGTTGAGGCTCTGAAACACTCTCTCACATCAAACTTCCAAATAGGAGTGCCTCACTGCTTATGTTTTTAACTATAAAGCTTCCCAAAAGCTACAGTCTCTTGTACTATCCTACCAGTGCCCCCACCTTTCTGCTTTAGAGACCAATTTCTCCTTCTCTTGTTATACACATCCTTTTTGGCGAATATTCCCTTGATGCTAGGCCCCTGTGACAGTAGATCTTACATATTTGCTCTCAAATAGAGATAAAATATGTTATTATAAATTTAATGGAGTCAGACACGTTTTCTGCTTTCTTTCATTTAAGGGATTGGTGGGAGAGGGTGTTTTGTTTTTTCAGTACAAATATCCTCAGAGTGTAAAGCAGTACAGACACCCTCTGCTCACGGCTGACAGTAAGACAGACAACAGACAAATTAGTCAATTTTACCTGAACTTAATGTTCAGAGATTGGATACTCTGAAGGCTGAAAAGGGCCTTGAATTGTAAAGGGAACTAATTGGTAAAACCAGCATAAAGCAAAACTTGAGCCGGGTTATGTAGTTCTGTGCCAGGACAGGTATTCTTTGTTCTCACAGCTTTTCTGGTGGGGAGAAGGGTGGCAATCAGGAGATAATTGCAGTGTGCTGGGGCAGTATTCACACACAGGAGGGATCCTTTAAGCCAGGGCTGCCAAAACAAGACAGGCAGGGGATTGAGCTTTCCCCTCCTGCAAGACCTTTTGCTGGTCAGGCCATTTTTAGAGCTTTTCCTTGGTGTATGAGGAGGGGAAGGTAGGCAGGGGAGTCCAAACCATTTGTTTTCTTTCCCCTAATTCTACTCAGCATCGAGGCTTTTAGCTGCTGCATTCAGAGATGAAGGCTTGCCCATCCTCTTTCCCATTCTCACCCTGTTAGGCAAATTTTAGGGGGAAGAAAATAAATCATAATTTTTCAAGCTTCTCTTTGAGGTAGGGTGGGAAATGCATTCCTTCCAGGGTAATTCTGAGATTGCAGCAGCAAAGAAAGCAGCCCCTTGATAAGCAGAGGCAAAACTAAGTACAGGCCAATGAAAAGAATATGGATAGGTTGTGGTACAAAATCTTTTTACCTTTCTGGTATCTATTGATTGCCTAAAACCTCAATATTGCAACGTCTACCTCCAAACACTCTTTCTGTAACCCTGGAGATAGGAATGAAATAGGCTGGCCTGAAGCACAGCACTGAGAGGAAGCAAAATCAAATTGCTTCTGTTGCTTCCACATCTGGAACCTTGTTAGGAGAGCAAGGGACTTAAATATTCCCTTTTTTTCTGTGAAAAAGGCCGTGCATTCAGGGGAATTGCTCATAGCCAAATCATCTGAGTCAGAGTGAGCTGCTAGAACTGCAGTTTTTCTGTGGAAGGGGAAGGGCAACTATTTGAAGCAAAGCCATGGTGGCTCTTGCATTTGTTTTACATCTGACCCCAAGGGTCACTTCTTAATAAGCCTCCAGCAGGATAGGACAAGATAACAAGTGTTAAAATGCCACGTAGCTTGTGTTGATGCATGGGAGATAAAAGTAATCAGCTTCAGGGAATATCTCTGAACACAAGAGAGGAAACTGATGTTCATAACCCCTTGCTCTCTTACCACAGAATAGACACACACAAAGCTCAAAAATAAAGTTTTCCCTCACAACAGTTTGTGCCTGCCTGAGTCTCAAAGAGAGCTGACAGACATGGACACACAAACGGTGCTGTGCAGGGCCGGGAGCTGGACTCAGTGATCCTTGATCCCTTCCAGCTCTGCTTATTCTGTGACCTCTTTCCTGTAGCTGCAGTTTGGCAAATACACCTGCAAGGAGGTAATCTTACTTGTTTAATCTGAAGGCAGGACGGGCACACACCTCAGGCTGCTCAAGATGAGTGCACACACCTAGGCTGTGTTATTTGTATGAATACAGCCATGGACACTATTCCTTCTCAGTAGTCTGTTTCCATTTTTTGCTTTAGAGGATTCCCAGGAAATACAAGAAAGCTGAGCACAATATTCAACCATCGTAGCGAAGAGACATATGGAGAGAAGGAGTGCTACTTCAGAAGCTGCTTTTTTAACCAGGCAAATATGCCAGCTGCTTTTAAACTCTTCACAGGTTTTCAGTGCTGCAAATAATCTCGAGATGCAGCTCTTAAAGGGAGTGTGAGCAGGTGGTCAAAGTTCAGGAAAAACTCCATTTGATGCTTCAGCATGTATCATCTGCTTATTTCCATTGATGTGAATATTATAACATGCATGGTATTATAAATAATTGAAAGTGCAACACATTTATAATTCTTTGGTGGCTGGGCTCCCAAAGGATTCACGATATAGGTTTGAGTTACTCAAAAGAAAACACATTTATACTATTTAGAAGAGTTCTGACATGTAGAGAACTTTTAGAAACAGAACAGAGTCCTGCAGAAAGAGAAATTTCCACGTGACAGATGACATAATCACCCAATGTGCCTCTGCAAGCCACTTGGCTGAGGGATAGGGATATAAATAAAATGGGAACTGAGCACAGATAAATGCAAAATCTGCTAGTACAGACAAACTAAGGCTACGGACCAGTGAGAAAAAAGCCCCAGCTGCAGAGCCCAGACTTCACCTTCACAGGTACAGGAACCATTTGTGGCACATCAGAACCAGAGCCATACAAACTTCCCCTTCAGCTTTCTGGGAAACTCAGAAGCATATAGAACCTCAGACGGGGGATAAAACAAAGCAGAAAACTTTGAAATAATTCAGGTGGTAAATCATAAAAACTTCCCAAGTGCATTGATGTACTTGTCCAAAAATCCTTTTGGGAAAACGAGATGTAACGATGATTGTCACAATCTCACAAAGTTTCTGTTTAGACAGAACAGAGACAGTTTGCATGAAAAATCTTTAAGCTCTAATTAGAAGAGAGCAACTTCAGAAAAAAATATTCAGATTACCAGATTGCAACTCTTTAAAAACCATCCTTGTCACTTCCCATAATAAAGCTTCCTTGCACCACACTGTACTTAAAGGGATCTTAATGAATTTTCTACTGCAGTAATTTGTATGAACAAGCTCCTACATTACAAGTTGCACATTTTTATATATTAGAATTGAGTTTCTGGGCTTTTTTCAGCTTTAATATGTGTCGTAAAACTGTTTGGTAAAGAGTATTTTGAAAGTTTATGACATGCTGTGCACTACCAGCTGGAACAAATGGACCCAGACACTGAGAGCACTTTCCAGGAGCAGCCAGGAGTAAAATCAACATTTCTGCCTTTTACATTTTGGTTTAATTCATGCTCCTCAGCAGCAGACACATTAACATGAAGTCAACAAAATTTGACTGCATGGAAGTTTAAGCCACTGAAAGACAGGCTTACTAAACAAGCAAATGGCCAAATGAATTGGAAAAGTGAAAAAAATATAAAATACTTGCACATAGTTGGGAGAAGAGATTCAGAAATAGCTGCATGAGACAGGATTTGGTACCTGTTTGAGGCACTAAGGACATATTTTGTGTTTTAAGAAGATGGGTAGTGGTGGGCCATGCATGGGCTGGGGTGCACATTATACTTGTAACCAACTGTCACAGAAAAATTGCATGTATTTAGTCTAAAATGTAGAAAGTCTGAAAGGAAACTCTTAATTCCTTGATGGGAAACCAACATTTTTCCTCAGAAAGAGATCAATAGTTCTAGTTGAAACATTCTGGGTCTTCACACTTTCCTTCCCCTGCACATAAGCTTACTCCAGGCTGGTAATTTTGGCACAAATAGTCAAAACGTTTGGAGTTTTTGAGCAACTGGAAACATTATGTTAATGGAAAGAGTCACCTTAAACTCTCAGCCCCACCTGTATCAAAAGCATTTCTCTTGTGCTCTGACATCAGAATGAGCTCCCCATACACAGTGGCTTCTGTTTCAGCTTCTTTTCACAAATACATGAAATAAGCACCTAGATAAGTTCTCTCTCAGCACACCACAGAGAGGCAGTTTCACGCTGTAAAGAAGAGGAATAGCAACTGAGTGAGCTCCTATTTCTCTCGACTTCTAATTTTGTACCCTTCTGGTAACTTGGGCAGCTTTATGCTCTCTGAAATTAGATGTGCACTGGGTTAATGAAAAGAGCACTCCCTGTTTCTGCTGTGAACACTTTCATTCCCATATTCTCACAGGGAAGAATGAAATACTTGTGGGATTTTTTTCTGGTTTATTTAAACTAGTAATAAAGAGAGAGAATCAATAATTTTTTCCCCTACGATCCCACAGTTTTGTATATAAAACCTGGATCACTTTGCAATTGTGTCTCTTGACACTGAGCACACATATGACCACAGTGTCTGAAAACCCTGAGCATTTTAAAAGTGAGCACAGATGTTTATCTTGTTTAACCTGCTGCTGCACAAAGCCAGAGGTGCCTACTTATTTCCTCATATATTCTTTGCTTTTTCTGGTATTTTTTTTTTATTTCATGTTCAGCTGCATGGTTATTCTTTAACGCATTGAGTCAAGAGATGAAAAATCTCATTTTTTTCTTGAAAAGAGAAAAAAAAGTATCCAAAAAGAAGCCTATAGGGAATGGTGTTTCCATGCTCCATGAAACCCAAGATCTTTATTAAAGGTGAAAGCAGCAAGATTCAGAGAAGACCTAATTAATCCTTTACATTTTCACAGAAGGTGACAAACCAAATAAAAGGGAACACTTCATTTCACAGCAGAACTCCAAGACACCATGTTCACCACAGGTTATTAATTGACTGCTAATGAAGTATAAAACAGTATTGGTGTCACCACCCTGTTTAAGGCGTATCTGTGAGCAGAGCCTCTGCTTCAGATTGCTTCCATCCTGACTTTTTAATTTGGAATGCCGTTTGACCAAAATTAATTTTTCAGCTGAGGCAAATGGTTTTCCAAAGATGTGTGATTGCCCTTATAAATAACACTAACAATGGTAAAACATGACTCCAGTACAGAGCTACCCGACTGATCAATTATAACTTATTAAAAAAAAGGTAAAGCAGATTGTATTAACATTTGCATGGCTTTCTCCTAGGTGTAACTAAAAATAATCAGGAAATTAGTACTTCGTATCTGTTGTTCTTATCACTTCATTTCCTCACTGTGTGGTGCACAGTCATCATTTGGAGTGTGGCACTATTGTTAATTGTGAAAAGTGTAAACATACCATCAAAGTTTCTGCCACAGATTGATTAATGGTTTCATGGCAGCTTTGCATGGATTTTTTGGAAAAAGTTTCTCCTGCAGTGTTAGGAATGTTGAAGACAGAGAATTCACTCCTGCTGGCAGCTTTTTCTCCTTTTTTTGAAACCTTTTTGTCATTTTTGTTATGTTGTTTATACCTTGGCAGCATGGCTCGGGCTCAAGGGCTGCTGATATTTTAAAAGGCAAACTGAAGAACCAAGACCTCTCAGGAAATAAAAATGACAACAAGAACTTCCTGGGCTACAGCACAGCTCTTATTTCATAATATTCCCAGAAAAAGGTTATAATGTCATAAAACACGCAGCCATTCCTCCTTGGAAGTCATCTCTCTGATTATTCACTACCAGAAGATGGGTCAGAGACAACGACCAAATTTCCTAGAGTCTTGGAGAACATGACTGACAGACCCTTTAATAAAGTATCAAGAGAGGAGAGAAAAAAAAAAAATCCAAGCCTGTTCTTCCTAGCAGGGTGAGGTGGGGAAATGCCAAATCTAGTATTGGGCTAAAATCCAATATTTAGATTTTTATGAGCTTACCGAGTTGATCGAGATGGAACCAGAGGAGTTGGAACTGATCTGGAATTTAAATAGCTAAAGTTCTTGGGAAATTTCATCAACATTTGAAGCCACTTTTTGAGAAATACTAATTAAATTGCCATGCCTCGTCCTGGGGAGGGATATAATTTTCCCTTTCTCCAAATGTAGTTCCAAATTTTACACTGACTATTTTCATCCTTTGCTCAGAAATCTGTTACTCCACAGTCAACAACGGCAAATTGGTGCTTTGGCTTCTGCTCCCACTTAAGTGCATCCTAGATTTGTTACTGAGTTAGAGAAAGAATTTGATAAATTATTCTTGGCAGCTACAGAGAAAGACAAACTTGCTGAATTTATTTCTGACTTTCCTATTCTTCTTAGTACCATGTGATCTAGTGCAGTCAAAATGCCTCCCAGGAGTAATGCCTTGCTTTCATATGGCACATTTGTCTTTCAAAGCCACAGCATTTAGAAAAAAAAGAAATAAAATAGAAACGAAACTATTTCACCAAGGTCACAGTGGGGATCACTGACAGGCTAAGGAAAAGGATTTCTGAGTCTCAGAGCACGACACATTTTGGAGGAGAGATGGAAATCATCAGTTCAAAAGGAAATATCAATCACCCAGTGCCGAATAAACCTTAAGAGGAACTCCCAACAGTTTCTCATGTAGATTTGTTAAATCTCTGAGACTTTACAATACGAGATATTTTCATTTACATTTCTACTTTGTCCACTATATTAATACGTGTGTAGTCTCAAAGAAAACAGTGATGGTGAAAGGTAAAGCTCAGTAAGGTAATAAAATTCGCCAGAACCCTTAGGCATAAGCACAGTGTTTAAGTAATATTTTACAAAAAAAAGCAAAATGTACAATTCCCTTCAGATTAGTTTTTCATTACCTGGATTAATACTTCACCTTCTCTGCCACCCCCTGGGAAAAATCTCAAAAGTTTCAGTCTTATTCAAAGGCTTGGAAAACTTGAGGGTTTAAGCAAAGTAAATGAAAGTCTTAATTTTAAAAAAGTGTCTAATATAGTTCAGGAGCTACTACAAGTAATACAATAAGGTGTATTGTGTTTGCATGGCCTGGCTTTGGAAGCCCAGTTCACAGAGAGCTGGTGCTCGTGAGATGGACTCACGTCAGGGAAGTTCATGGAGAACTGTCTCCCCAGGGACCCCACAGGGGAACAGGGGAATGACTCCTCTCCCTGAGCAGTGGGAGTGACATCAGGTGATGAACTGACCATAACCCCCATCCCTTGTCTCCTTGCACCACTGTGGCAGGAGGTAGAGCTGGGAAGGAGGGAGGGGTGAGTGGAAGGTGTTTTTAAGGTTTTATTTTACTTCTCATTATCCTGCTCTGATTTTGTCCGTGTAACAAATTCAGTGCACGTCTCTAAGTTGAGCCTGTTTTGCCCATAAAGGTATTTGATGAGAGATCTCTCTCCCAGTCCCTATCTCAACCCATGAACCCTTGGTTAGACTTTCTTTCCCCTGTCCAGCTGTGGAGGGCAGTGAGAGAGGGGCATTGATGGGTGCCTGGCATCAGGCCAGGGTCAACCCGTGACAGAAGGCTTTTCAGCAGTTTGCAAGCCTTTTCTGGAAATTAAGACAAACTATGCAGTGGCTCTGACATTGGAGTAATCACCTGAGATTCTCCATTTTCCTTCTGTTTAATTTTCTCTTTAGCCTGACTGTTACTGAGGGCAGACACAGCTCCTTTTTCCTGCAGAGCACCTAACCCAACAGGACCTTGGGGTTCAGTCCAAGGCTTCATACCAGAATGTTCCAACAGAATGACTTTCCCGTCTCATTGGTTCCATCCATGGAAGTTTGAAGGATTTATTGTGTCATAGTCCTGCTGCTCTATTCAGAACATCGATTCCACTGCAGGTTCTTCTTACAAATTCTGCTTGTTTTTCAAGTTTGTTTATTCTTGCACAACGTTGCCAGTGCAATAAAGGACAGGCTGCTGTAAACAAATACAACCGATCTTGTGGGGCCTCCTGCAGCACACCAACGAATATTGAATTTCACACCTCTGATCCTTTGGAGTGGTTTAGGATGACAGACACATATTTACAGAAGAGGCTCTTGTAGACAATTGGCTTCATCTGGGAAGTGTTTCCAGATAACTTGACTGCTTGAAAAGGTCCCAGATCAAGGCTGAGTATCCAAAGCAGGGACGGGCACTTGCAGTTCTTCACCCTGTCAGCAACTGCTTTCTCAATTATGTGTGGATGGATTCAAGGACAAATACATCAGAGTAATAAACTAAAGGACAAGATGACACTTGAATGTGTGTTTATACTTCACAGGCATACCTACACTTGTAAAGTTGGATTAACCTCAGCTCCTCTCTTGGCAGCAGTCTAAGCACCTTCTTTGGGAGAATACCTATTTTGCCTCTGTTTTAGTGCTGTGTTTCATACATTCAGTAGTGCCATAGCAAATCAAAGCTGTATGATAGAATTACCAGGGCTTACTTTCTCCTAGCAGCAGTGCCCACAGGAGTGTACACCAGCAAAACACTGCTCACTTCTGGGGATTTAATCCTCAGTGGCACCTGGGAAAGAAAAATCAAGTTCTGCATGTAGGAGCAGGGAGAAAGAATCCCAGCCCCTTTCTAAGGGGGAAGGCAGCTTAACCAGAGTGATAGTTTTGACTTTCTCTGTACATTGAGCAACTCGGTCTGAGCTACCCTAAAGCAACCCAAATTTGCTTTTAGAAACAGCACCGCCAGGAATAAAAGAAGCAGTTCAAACCCAACCTCTTGGTCCCCCTGCCTGCCCAGTCCTCCCCTCGACACCTTCAGTCTCTCCTTGAAAATGGTGATGGAGGTGACTAAAAAATAAGGCGCACAAGGCAAGGAAAAAAAAAAAGTTAAAATGAAGCAATAAATGAATTAAAATAAGAAACTGAAAGCAAGAAGAGAACTGTAGAGTGTCATTCTGAAGAGCTGCCAGGGACAGTAGGAATAAATGATCCTCAGCAGCTGAGGACAGAGGCATGAAGGAATAACATAATACTTATTTTTAGTCACATTTGCTAGATGCTTATGTAAGTGATCTGGTAACAAACAAGAAAGGTGCTTTGAAGTGGAATTCCACATAAAAGAGATTGCAAAGATTGGTATACTTAGATATTGCTTCCCTTTTTGTCTTTGCTAATTGGCATACTGCACAGGGCTGAAGCTAATTTGGGTTCCAGCAGCACCACCATTGATCTAATAGCATTGGTTTTTAAACTTTTTTTACAACTCTACAAGAGAAATAAAAACTCTGCAAGACCCGTGTGTCTTGTTTTCTCTGACTTTGGAAAACAGTACAAAACCAATAGTGAAACCAAGAGGCACCTGGGACCAAGCTGAAGGTTCAAGACCTCTAGGATAATACAGCATCCTGGAATTGAGGGAAGTAGTGCATCCCTAAAGACAGCCAATAGTGGGGTGACATGGTTTTGGGATCAGTTTATTCCTGATTTGTATCAACACAGTCAAGATTTTTCTTACGCTGTGAGTCTGAAAACCTGAAGTCAGAACATGTGAATGTCACGAAAACAGAGAAGGATTTCATTCTTGACTGAAGTTTATCTGTGCTTCTTTCAGCTGTACTCAGATAAAATCGTGTCAGTTTTCTATCAAACATTAATTTCAGTGGATAACTGGAGGTCTAAACAAGACAAAAATGCCTGGATGGGTCTTTTTTGAGTTTGTCACAGGGAGAAACTTGTGAACACGTTGAACATTTTGTAACCCAGACATCACAGTACGAGAGAGTCCCATAAACACAGCTGTTTCATTGGGAAAATCATTAGGAGCAGCTGGAAGTACTAGAGATTGAAGGAGCTGGGGGGAAAAGTGTGCTCTGGCAAACGAGAAAATGATCTTTAACATTTCCTTTAAGCACATCATCTCATTAGATTCTTTTAAAATAGACATACACAGACACTTCCCATCCATGCGAAGCCTCCACAGAAATCTTTTTGTGTAATGATGCCTGAACACATTTTTCTTAGCATATATTCAGTGATGTTTAATACCTTATACAACACGGTAGAGAAATGTTAGACAATNCTTAGCATATATTCAGTGATGTTTAATACCTTATACAACACGGTAGAGAAATGTTAGACAGCAGCTGTTAAGCTGTCATTCAACTCAGAGTGTCCCTCAGCTGGAAATATGCACCAGGGGGAAGGATCCTTTTGTAGGTGTGGTACCTGTTGTACACTTTAATTTAATTTTTGAATAAGTTAAAACCATTTTATGAACAAAGTTGTGAGGATTTGGGTAAAATTTGAGTACTTTGGAGACGTTTTGCAATGAGATGTTGGGATTATTTTAAAAGCCTTCAGCTTGGGAGTTTGTCACATGGCGTGGTTGATTTAACCACATACACAATGGGATGCTAGCAATTATTAATACCTTCCCTTCTGAAGATAAGAGTCAGAGAAATTCTACAAAGTTTTTGAGTCTTTGCTTTTGTAATGGTAATTTGCCTAAGCAGCAATAGTTTATAACAGTAGAATAAACCTAGAATAAAATACAAAGATAAAGCCAAATGTCACAAGACAAGAGACTGGGAGGTGGGGAAGTGTCTGGAAGTGGTTAAAGTGGTCTTCATGGAGATCATGCATTAACCCAACTCAGATTTTCTGCCTTTTTATGGATCTCTCTGGGCAAGGAAGCAGCTTCATATCCTTTCAGAGAGAAGATTTTGCTGATAATTAATTCTCTTATCTTGCTCACAGGGCTCTTTTCTCCTTCAGGTAGGATCATTATTATTGCTCTTTAAGTACTCAACAATATGCTTGGCCTGAGATGAGACACGCTGTCCTATGCAGCTTAGAATTTGAATAGGTAGACTACATAAATCATGTACAAAGTGCAAGGAAATACCTGCCCTGGGGGAGGCCAGAATCGAGAGGTAAAGTGACCTTGGCCAGACTCAACACCAGAATTAAATTTACAGCACTGCAAGATTTGTATGCCAAAAAGTGGAGATGGGGAGAGGAGACGAGAGGAGACTAATCACCCAACTGTGTTACAAAGGTTTCCTTTGAAAACAGACCCCATTCACACCAAGAACAACCAATTTAAACTCAGAAATAGAGCTGTCAGACCTCACTGGACTAAGTGATGACCAGAAGCAGATTCTAGCATCATGTGGACATAGGATTCTGCTGAGACACCTGAGGGTGACATTTCACCTGCCTGTTTTGTGCAGCTCCATGGTGTTCCACGATTGCATTCTCCTTGTATGGAACAGAGCTGCCCACAGGTCTGGGAGCTCCCACCTCAGTGCTCTCAGGTGCTCAGCCTGTTCTTTGCTCTGTCTTTTCCTCCTCTGCTAGGACCTGATAGTTTTGATTCCATCTTGTATGTGCTTGGAAGGTTTTATGGAACGTACTGCACCTTGTCACGTGTCCTATCTGAAAGCAAGCACATTCATTTCCAATTAGGCATTATTCAAATAAAACCCACCCCAGCAGCTTTGCTCCAAAGTAAATCAGAAGAAGGAAAAGCAGCTGACAAAATGAAAACCGCGGTATGTTCCCTGAAATGAGTAGATGGGGAACAGATGTCATTGCTGAAAATGAGAGGTTAACCTGACATAAACAACAAAAGGAGAGCAGTGGGGAGCCCAATCAAGACTGAACCAATGCTCTGATCTTGCACAGTCTGACAAATCCTTCCTGCTATTTATGCCTTCATTTCTCCTTCGCTCTCTGGGATTGCAGGTGGCAATTATGGGAGAAATTATCAGGCTTCTCTTTCCCCCTTTTTATCATTGTCCAGCTTGTGAAACCTGTCGGAAGTTGACGCTGGATGAGGAGATGTAGTTAATCAGCTGAGATTTGAACAGAATGTCAACAGCTGCTCAGCTTGGCATTGGCATTGACATGTATATTCCCTATTCACTCCTAAAAAGGGCAAAAGGCATTTACTCCTATTTTAGAGGACAAGACTAGTATCACCCAGAAACTTTATCCTGGCTGCTTAATAAATCACCTCCTCATGATTTCACTACAGTGTAAAAATAAGAAAACTGAATGCAGGCAAAGCTTTTATATCTATCTGTATATTAGTACTTGTGCTGTAAAATCCCATATACATATTCACATCAAAACCCAAATAGAGCTAAATAAATAATTTTATGAGACCATCTAGTTCACCTTCCCACAAATGAGAATGCAGACAAGGCCCTGCCTGACACTATAAACAGAAAAACAAAGCAAAGCACAAATGACAAATTTTACCAAGAGCTAAAAAGCCTTTTAGCATACCAGGCTAGAGAACAAAGTGTTTCCTCAGCCCTGTTTGGAGACAATGAATTCAAACCTCATCCTCAAGGCACCTTTTTCCTCTCCTAGAAGGTATCTGCATGATGTTTCCAGTTCAGCCTCACTGACCCTCAGGGAAAACTCCTGGGACTCCTTCATGATTTCTAAGAGTGCTTTCCCTGAACACACAGACACAGGTTCTGCACATGCTTTTCAGGAAGGAGTACACAGACAGGGTGTCGCTGCATCGTCTCCTGGGGGAAAATCACCTTTACAGAGTGGGAAACCTATCACTAATCACTAATAACTCAAAACTTTCCCCTGAATATGTCTACATCCTTAGCAGAAATATATCTTTTAGGGGGTAAGCACTTGTGTGCTGCTCTTCAGTGAACAGCAGCGAGCAGCAAAAGGTAAAAATTACAACACAACAAACTGAGTATGTTTTCAGGTGTCAGAATTATTTTACTTTCAGTTCTGAAAGTACACAGGTAAGTAAAGCCTTCAAAGATCTGTGGGAGCCTGGAAGGGAGAGAGCAAGTGAGTGTGTTTATGTGTGTGTGATAATGTACGTTCACGGGGAGGGGATAGAGGGCAGGAAAGATCTCGGATGTCTCTGGCAGAAGGAAAAACTGGATTTGGCATGGAGGACTGAATAACGTTCCTGTTCTGTGTCTATCCCCAGAGCTTTTACATCTGTAACTGTGCAAAGCAAAAAACATTTCCTCTCTCCTCTCACCAACTGCTGACCTGCAGCTCCTCCACGGGCACGTACCCTCTCCCTTAATTCAGTCTGTCTGAAAAATACAGCCATGATCACCTCCCTCACTGAGCCATACCACCAATGCAGCAGATATTCTTTAATATTTTAAACAGATATTTCTGTGCAGTCCAAAAGTCCTGACTCATTTTTTACATACTCCTTCCTCTTCCCCGTCAGGAGTCTCAATGAAGTCTTAGCTCGGGGGTGTCCCCTGTGCACACTGCAGTTGTGTAATCCTGTGCACAGGATCCTTCTGTGTACAGAACTGCAGGCATGTAGGAACAAATTGGGCAAGGTATTCCTCATGGTATTCCCCTGGTTTTTCTTTTTTTCCCAGGTTTCCTTTGAAGTAACCTCCCATTAGATACCTTTGTTCTACAGTTCTCAGGAATTCCCTATCCACTTACTCCCTGATTCTCCTTATGCTAGACCACTTATGTAACACATTTCTCTTCAAAAAAAAAATAGAGCTAAAAGCCTTGAAAGAACCTTTTTTTATACTGTTTACAACCCTTCTACAAATTATCATTTGGAACCAAGTCTAAAGCAAATTAGACTGAGAGAAAAATCAAAGCAGAATCTTTAAATTCTTCTCATTTGAACGATCAAAATAACTGTGGAATGTTCCTGGAGTGTGGAAAAAAGGAAGATCTGATTGCAGTCTGAAGTGAGTGAAAGGGGTTAAAAGGCACATTGGGGAAATTGAGCGAAAGAACGGGAAAAAAATCAAAAACTAGTAAGTTGGGCTGAAAGGGAGGTAGGGATGGATGGAAAGCTAAAATGACCAGCATGGTATCAGGAAGAAAACCTCAGAGTTCAGAGACATTATTTAAACATTTTTGGTGTAGCTGAAGCCTAAACATCCAAATCCACAGAGTTAAGTATTCTCACAGAATTCATGTTCCCTGTGTCATTGCAAGGGACACTTGGGAGAAACAAGACTTTCAAAGTAATAGCTCATGTAAGCCTTTTAATCTTTGCTTTATTAAAGGCAAAAAGGGGAAGCAGAAGGGCTGCCAGAGCAGGAGCTCTGTTGTAGGTGGCATTTAAGCATCATGAGCCTCATGGATAACTGATGAGCACATTCTTGAGCTGGCTGCTGAATGTGGTACAGGCTCTATTTCACACTGCTGTGACCATTTTGCCAGGGAGCTGCTAGTTTACTTCTCAATAATGAGATTTCTTTAGTGCTTAGAAATTCAGATTGAATGGGGAAAGCCACAGGAGCCTGATGAGAGGTGTTTTTACTAAAGGAATTATCTCGCATTTTAGAAGCAGAAGATCAACGATTTTTGCTTTTATAGCTCTTGCATTGAAAGAATAGTGCTGTTTCTTTGCAGCAGGCTATCACTTTGTGTCCCATAAATCAATACTTTACCATCAGGAAGATGCTATAAAAGCAACCTGAAAAAAAAAAAAATCAACCCCCAAATCCTCCTTGGTTGTTTTATCTTCCCAGCAACGAAGTGAAAGAAATAAACTACAGCCAAAAGGGAGCACTGACTTAATTTCTGCCTCTACAGCTTCAGCCTTGACACGAACCAACAAAACCACCTGGAAGAATGATATGATGCCCATGGATCCCCACTGGACACATATTGCCATTAGAAAATGCCAACAGATACCCCTGGCACTTCTGTTGAGAGCCTGTGGTAGGAATGATCTCCTCTCCCGGCTCTGGAATAGAAGCACACAGACAAAGTCACCTGTGGAGCTGTGCATTGTGTCTGCACGTTCATTATCTGATCTCCTGGTGCCTCTGTTATGCACTGGACTCAGAGAGATGCTGTAATAAAGATCTGAGTGAAAATAACATCCATTACTGCATGATTTTGAGGTAATTTGCTGTAGGGAATTTACAGTTAACCTACCCTGTTTCTCATCTGTAGAAAATGAATTACACTTTCTTAATTCTCACAGGCTTTGTTGAGATTTAGTTCTGTAGGGATTGGGAAGTATTCAGGTATCCTTATGAGAAGACCCATGTGTATTCCAAAACAGGCTGCATTTGGCACACTCCTGATTCTTGCTGTGCAGAAAAAAGCCTGTTTGTTCTGCTCATTTCTGGGGAAAATGTACCACTTAACATATTTTTAAGGGAGGGAGGTGACTCTCCCCCTCTACTCTGCTCTGGTGAGACCCCACCTGGAATCCTGCATCCAGTTCTGGTATGCCCAACATAAGAAGGATGCGGTTGTGCTGGAGCAAGTCCAGAGGAGGCCACAAAGTTGATCAGAGGACCGGAGCACCTCCACTGTGGAGACATCTGAGAGAGCTGGGGCTGTTCAGCCTGGAGAAAAGGTTGTGTGGACACCTGACAACACTTCCCAGGATCTGAAGGGGCTACAGGGAAGCTGAACTGTTCAAAAGGAACTGGTGTGACAGGGCAAAGGAAAATGACTTCACACTGACAGAGGGGTAGGCATCAGATTTAGGCATCAGATACATGTAAGAAATTCTTCCCCGTGAGGGTGTGAAGGCCCTGGCACAGGTTGCCCAGAGAAGCTGTGGCTGCCCCATCCCTGGAAGTGTTCAAGGCCAGGCTGGATGGGGCTCTGAGCCACCTGGTTGAGTGGAAAGTGTCCCTGCCCATGGCAGGAGGTGGGATTGGATGACCTTCAAGGTCCCTCCCAACCCAAACCAGCCTGTGATTCTAGGATTCTAGGCGTTTATTTAAAACGGCCCTTGTGATTTTGTACAAAAGTCTTCAGTAACTGATGGGAGTGACAACAACTGCACTGTCCTGGATGCAGCTTTGGTCCCTCTCAGTGCACTCTTGTGGGGACGAGGGCATCACCCCCCATGGGGAATCTGGGCAGCACAGCAGCGAGGCCAACCTGCTGTCCCCGTGCCACAAGACAGTATTTCTTACAGTATCAGCACCAGATTTGATTAAAGGGAGTCTGCATCTGCCCAAACCATGCTGGAAACATGTTCAGGACAAGGTGCAGGAGCCAATTGCAGAGCAACCCCAAGGCATAGCATCCCCCAAAACACCATGACATCAGTGATGCAGGCAGCCAGGTCACAGGGGGTAACCATGAAAATGTGTGCAAATGTGTTTCAATTTAAATCTCTGTTGGACTCTCCTGAATATTTTATGAAGTGTGCTGAGAAGTTTTAATTATCTCTGAAAAGCAACATTCACTTTCTGACTTTCTAACAGCTCCTGTTACAATGGACTCCTGAAGCTGCTGGCAGCTTGAATTATCTGCTGGATTTGTAAAACCATAAGCTCAAACAGTTAACAGTTGGTACAGAAAGTCCTTGGAGATGCACCTGAAAGTTAGGTTTAACATGGAATTTGGCTTGGCAGGCCTAATCAGGAGGAAAGTTGAACCAGAGCTCAATTCTTATGAAATTCATCCATCCTGTGTGACACTTTGTGTGGTGGGCTAATGACTGTGTGCAGGTTTGGAACCTGATCTCATCCCTGACATACATACCTGACCCAGGAAGGAGAAATTAATGCCCCAAATCAGCACATGAACCTGAGAGGTTTGGGACAAGACCCACACGATACTGCTCAACATTTTTGTTGGTGACATGGACAGCAGGATCAAGGCATCCTCAAGAAGTTCACTGATGACACCGAGCTGTGTGGGGCAGTCACGGGCTGGAGGGAAGGGATGGATCCAGAGGGACCGGGGCAGAGAAACCCTGGGAGAAGAACTTGGGGTGATGACTGATGAAAACCTCCCCATGAGCTGGGAGGACCTGTGAATTATCATTTTCCTTTCCTCTTAGCATTCCAGAGCTTTTGCTACAGCGCTGAGGCCAAAGCAAAAAGACTCATTTCTTTCTGAGCATACGGATGCTCTTTATCACCAGAATGCTGGGATTCACAAATGCTAATTGGTCTTTACAAAACACCAGTGACATAAGAAAAAACGGTTGGTTTGATAACTAAATTACCAAAAAAAAGAAAATAAGGCACAGCTAATTAAGGTAAAAAACCATCTACTCAAGTGCCCAGTGCACATCTGTGAGCTGAAACATCCCTTTATTGTGATCCACTCTCAATGGCACTGATGCCTTAGATTTTAACTTATATTTTTCAAATCCTGTACTGCCTAGTGTGTAACTGAAGCTTCTTGTAGCCTGTGAGCTGCTGTTCTCTCGTGCTGGTTAGACATAACAAACCTCTCCAGGTTTGCTCTCCAAGGACGCCCAGACTGTCCTAGGCCCAAAATGTGTAAACCAACATCTTTAGAAGGGGGGTAAGCTTGGGGTAATTACATCATGAACTGAGGTTATAATTGGAGAATTAACCCTGATATGCAAATGGACCAAACTTATGAAAATGTGAAGAACTCGTGACTTAGGGTCCATCTTGGGTGTCACCTCTGGCCTGCCCAGGGTGTACCTTTGGAGGCCCTCCAAATAAATACCTACCTTTATTCCCTTATTCTTATCTAGTCTCTGTTTTTCATCTCAGGCATCAGCACAGGCAAATAACTGACCATGACAGGTTTTGGGTGCATCAAAACCCTTTGGGTAAAAGTCTCCTTGACATGGATTTAACACATTACACAGGGGAAGGATACCCAAATGCTGAGAGAGCCTTTATCAGCCCTACAAATGTGCAGAAAAGAAGCATCGTAGGGAAAACTCCCTTATCAATGATCTGGGGGCACACCTGACACAGCAGCTAGTGCTGAAATACCAAGGGAAAGAAAGTCAGTCTTTTTAAAGGCTGGATGAGGCGAAGGTGGTAAGGCAGCAGACAGGCTCAGATGTACAGTCTGAAGTTTTCAGTGGGATAAATGACTGTCTCCAACCAGCTCGAGCCACCACCCAGGCGTGATTCAATCATTGCCACCTGACACTGGCACTGCAGAACACCTGAGGACCTCTAGGAACTCTGCCACTGGACTTTACTCACTCTGATTTTCTCTTTTCCCTTTCAGAAATCCCAGTATTTTGCATAGCAGCATCAAACCTAGATCCAGACATGATTCTTCTGTGATATGAAGGTAGTCTGAACAAAGAATGAAGTCACAGTGCTGGTGACATCAGTGGAGGTATTTGAATTTCATTTCAGACAGGGTTTTATGTCACTGTCTGGGACCTTGGCAAACTCAACAAGTGAACAGTTAATTAATGGAATATACCTCCATGAGCAACATAGAAATTAAATGCAGATGCTAAAAGAAGTTCTGTTAGATCTGGAGGAATAAAAACATTTTCATTAAATAGCCTTTTCATAGGGAAAAAAAGGTAAATATAATGATGTGTATGGGTCTTCTGTATTAATTTTCCAGTTATTGAAACGGCTTTGTTTTAATGCCAAACACATTGAGTTCAAATGTTCAGGTAGTTTCCAGCTATTATTCCACTGTCATGGTGTTTTCAGTTCTAAAAAATTAAATTCACCATGTTTTGTCTGGACTCACAAATAATCTAATTAGAGAAACACAAACAATCCCAGTGACTTCTATAACTTAGCAACCATCACCACGGCTGAAGTTCAACTATTCACAATGAATTACCCACAGGACATCCACATGGAAAAATGGTTTCCAAGAAAGACATAAATTATTTCAGACATCCAGTCTCAGCACTTCATCCTCTGCTCATAACAGAAGCAGACACAATTAGACTAATTGTTCATTATAGATTATCCACTCATCCCTATGCTTGCTAATCTAATGTGATGTTTATGTGTGAAAGGAGGAAGAAACTGCACTTGGTAGACCGACTGGCTTTCAGACATTTTATAGTTGTGATATTTGACAGCTTCTCATCAGCAGTTGCCTGAACTATAAATCGAGCAGGATTCCCCCTTGCAGTCCCTGGCGCCTGGAGGTGACACAGCTGTGACACGCCAGCTGAAACTCCACAGCTCAAATACATCATAGCTAAAGAAAATGTGCATTAGTCTGGGAATTAAAATAAATTTTCTTCAAAGGATGTTCTCTCTTCTTCCTGCCAGTGATTAATAGCTACTTTTCCTTCTTTTCAGCAAGTTGCTACTGTTTTTTGTAATCTGATTTGAATTGACCACTACCTCCCAGGAGATGAAGAGCGAAGCTGCCTTCTCGAAGAAGACAGCTCCTAGAGATCAAATAACAAGCCTTGCAGGCCTTCAAAACAGCGGAGAAACCAACAGATCAGCTGGCAAGTGCTGTGTGTAAATAAACTGAGCGGGCTATTTGTTTTATGTGTGCATATAAGTGAATATGCATATGGAAATGTAAACAGTGGTCGGATCCCTCTGCAACAAGAATTTCACAGGATCTTTCCACAAACAAACTGGGCTCTGTGAGTTGTGATTCCAGCCACAAGTTTTCTTCACTTTTCCTCAAGATCTTGAACGTGGTTATTAGAGACCGAGGCTTTGAACTCCAAAGTTTTCTTGGAGCACACAAAACCCCATGAGCTGGCTTCATGAAAGAGCCAAGACTACCTCAAATATATCACATTACCTGTGGCTGAGCTCGGGAGTGGTGGGCAGCCAGGGAGAGAATCCACGTCCAAGTTCAAAGTAACCTGGGCGGCTGACAAAAGAAAATGTGAAATGTCCTAAAAAAAGTTTGATTTATCAGCTGAATGGCTATTTCATCACCTAGAAAGACACCCTCTCTTCCCCATTGCTCAGGAGGTTGACAACAGACAGAGACCATGGTTTGTTAAATAGAAAATAATCTTCAAAAAAATTTGCTTGATTTGTTATCTCCCACAAACAGGGAGTGGAGTGAGACTGGAGGGTGCTGATAAAAAGGATTGTGCTAGAGAAATGAATGGAAAGGTGCTCTTCCCAGCCTCTAAAACTTGTCACTCGGGCTAAGCAATTCATTGTGCAGACAAGCTATTTCTGTGGAGGCTATTGAAAGGGGAAATGCCTGAAGAATCTTATTTTTCAGCAAGGGTAGAGAAGAGAATTGAGGAATATTTGAGGAAGATGAGGACTGAATACAAACTGTGTGGCCAAAAGTCAAGATAGTGCTTGTATCATCACTAGTCCCCTTTTTTAGCATAGACCTCATTAAAAAATTAATCATTTTTCAGTCACTTCATACCAAGCTGAAATGTTCATTGCCTGAAAATACTGTGCATTTTTAGTGACATGGGAAAGGTGTTTTTATAAAGTTCAAGTGTAACTTTCCTAACACCCATCACATACTCTAAAGGACTCGTAAGACTTTCACAGGTGTGCTGTGATACAATTTGCTTCACATCATAAATGTGTTAAAGGGGTACATTTCAAACCTCTGCTGCACAAGATCAGGCTCTGCCCTTTTCTGGGCTCATCCACCGTATCCAAAGCACGATCTAGGATTTGTCTTATTGCCTGTCCACGACAGGAAACTTGAACACTTCTCTCCTATAATTGTAAAGTACCAAAGCCAGGTCATCTCCGACTGTTGTGTTCTATCACACGAATCACCAGATCCTCAGCAGGGTAAATTTGAGCTCCAGCTACCCCTAGAAAAGGATCTGACCTAAGATATCAGCAAGAACACCAGGAGTAAGTAATACTTACAACATCTGTATGATCTCTTTTAAATGCAGTCCCGCAGCAGATCCTTAAAGATATTTTCACTGTGCTGAAGCCACCCAGGTTGTCTACAAAATAAGGGGTCGTGCACATTCAGGTGTGTTAAATGTCTCGTTGCCACATACTTCATTATTTTCTTGGCCATTCTTGGCACTGCCTGTTCTGAATCTGCAAGAACCAGGACCACCCTCACTCAAGCCCTGCTATGTACAGATAACCAAACTGCAGCCTTGCTCAATCCTCTTGAAGTCAATGACAAAACACTGAATTTTTTTCTTGCTTGTCTTCAACAGTCTGGTGAGCATAATCTGTTTTTTTCCCATTTGCTGTTAGCTCCGCTTTCTGGTTAATATGGATGAACTCCTTTATCCATTCTTATCGTTCCTGCTTTGCACAGAGAAATAAGTGTAACCTAGGAACCTGAACTGACTCAGTTATGTTATTTCTTCTACATTTTCTTTTTTCTTCTAAACTCTCCAGCTCTTCACAAGGAAAAATATTTCAATCTTCATTATTTTTCCCTGGGAAAAGTAAAAAAAGGTCTAAATTTGGTGGTTTTAGTATCGTAATACCTTTTATACACAGTAAAAGAATTCATTTCAGATGCTGAAAAGCAAATATACAGTGATATATTATACAAATATTTGTATATATACCAATATGCAGCCATATTTCAGTGGTCCTACCATGAATATATATGGACACCTCCTAGTCTATTCTCTGTGAGGAAAATGAACATTAATTCTTACTTCACAAGTAGGGATACAGGACCCAGAGGAGATAGAAAGGTGTTGGTATGGTGGGGTTTGGCTTGCTTAGTCTTCCTAAATGCTCAGCACAGTGAGCCAGATTTTCTTCCACAGGGCAGAGCAAACACTCAAGTTTAGGATCTTGTTCTGCACTACCACTGGAGAAACTTCTGTCTCTCCTCACTGGTTATACAAGAAAATTTCTGGTACATAAATTGAGGTGTGGAGAGTATAAAAATGCCAAAACCCACCATCTCAGATCTGGCAAGTAAAAGATGAAAACCAAGATTTCTTCCTGAGTCTCCTGTGTATTCTGGCTTGGCTTCCTGGCTCTTCTTCTAGGCAACCACTCAGTGATTTATGAGACCTGGTTCATGTCCTGCAACAGCACAAACAATAAATAGTGCACCTATCACTGCAGAAAATTATAATTTTTAGAGAGGCAAGACAGACAGATGTATCTAAGGATGCTGCAACCATCCCAGGATTAGCCCTAAGTGCAAGAAGACTTTCAAATTGAGGGATTTCTGAAAAACCAGATGTGTCTCCTTTCTTACTTTATAGAACTTATTTTTGCTTGCTCTGGTGTTTCTGTCCCTAAAGAATGATGCAGAAGCAGGATATCATTTCCATGTATCCTGAAGCCTCCCTGTCCTTTGGGAAGGCTCTAGATTGTGGACAGATGGTGGATGATGACAGTGAAAATGTTGAAAAAACCATTTTCCAAGCTCTGCACACAAAGTACAAAAACAGAAATGTTCTGCTTCAGAGGTTTGCAACGTTGTGATCACTTAAGAATAGCCATCCACTTTCAGGCAATTATACCAATCATTCAATTATTTACTGTGCATTTTGCAGTGATTAATTTACACCTCTGTTTGTAAGAAACTGCCTAAGTGACAAAAAATGTCTCTGCAGGGAGTTTTGCATGAAAGTGTTCACAGACAGAATCTGTAGAAAGCCTTCTAATCTCACAAGCAACTTCAGTCTTTCAATTATTTCACTGCTAAACAGGAAATTAATTTTCAGAACTTCAGTAATTTTATCTTCAAGAAGTGTGGTTGGATTGGCTTTTACTCAACCTAAAATAACACATTAATTCTATTGTGCACCATGGAACACTGGGGTTTGGATTTTTCTTGTACTGGCATGAATCTACTAAGGAATTTTCATGTGAATGTGTGTTGAATGCCTTACAGTGGATGAATTAGAAACCCTGCAGCATCCAAGTCTGTGGGCTAAATGATTGCTTGAGAAAATGAAAATTGGGGTAAAAAGCTGAAGAAATGCTGAGACTTTCTAGTAAGTCTGAATAAGCTCTGATAACTCACCCCCTTGGGGGTAAATGAGGCTATCTACATAAAAGATAGCAGAATGAGCTCATGTTTAAAGGGCTTTTCAGGAAGAACCTCACTAGTGGCTCCTCAGTGGGTCACCCACGGGCAGGCACAAAAGGTTTATGTGGCTATACGACACATTCTGTAACTTGCACAGTTTTTGACAGCAGCAAAGAGTTTCCTCCCAAGGATAAAGCAAATCCTCTAAAGACTGTTCTGGAAATTTCTTCCCCGGGATCAAAATGCTATTCCCACCCTCCCTTCCCACACAGAATACTTTTGCCAGAGAAGGAGTCACAGAAGCTACTGTCTTTCCAGATTGAGGGAAGGGAATATCAAAATGATTTGGCTTTCTGGCAAAGCAAGGTGTCACTTCACATTGTGCTGCATGTGACCGGCAGGGCCAGGCTGAAATGCTGCTGTTTGAATGCCAAAATGCAAAGCAGAACCACCCAGACCAAGGGGGGTTTTGCAGGTTTTTCAGAGCTGGGCCAAATCTTGAAACCAAGTGAAGAGCCTCTGCAGGTTAAATGTGAGAGACTTCCTCATACCTGGCAAGATGCAGAGGAGTAAAGAAAAACAGAAATCTGGGAGCTGCACTGTGCCTTTTGAAAAGTCCCTCCTTGTCCTTTCTTTGAAGGGCTCTTCCCTCCTGCTGGCCCCAAGCAGGACAGATGATCTCCCTGTCTTTGAGCCAGAGGAGTTTTTTTTATGCCAGTGCTTCATTCTTTCCCATCCATATGAACACACTTCCAAGAAATACCACACGAAGCCAAGCAGCCCCTTCACACCCATCCCAGGTGCTAAAGGGTCCAGAGAGCATAATTCCTCCTCACTCCCTCTCTTTCCAGACTAGAGCCAGGCATGACCAACCCTACGACAATTTCTGAATGTGCTCCCCCACCCCAATATCAGACAACTTTTCAAGTGTCAAAGAGCGTTGCTGATTTTACTCTACATATTTTTGTTCCTGCTTCTCTGGTCAAACTCCTGGTCACTGCTTGCAAAGAAAAACAGTTGAGACCTGAGAGCAAATGGCATTTGGATATACCAAACCTGATCTTAAATCACCTGTTCTCTGTTCTTTCTGTCTGGTTGAGTAAGAGAAGGCTGACAGTAAACACCTGAGCTGAGTCTCTTCTTTGTGTTTCTTGCCAATTAAATGAAATGAAGCCTACATTTCTGGTAGTTGGGCAGGGACTGTATTAATGGGTCTGGAAAAATGAAGTGCTTTGTGGGAAGTCCATGAGGTTTTAGGCCCTGGCTGTGCTTAAAATGGACACATCATTAGAGGAACATTAGATATTTAGCTGACTTTTGGATGAAAGAGAGTGGGGATCCAAACTTCATTATCCGCTCAGCACGCAGTGCTACTGCGTCATTATTTTTACATTGGAGAGCAATACATGGAATGGAAAAGGCTCAATTTCAGTAGCTAATGGACATGATTGAGAGACATTTCTTTGGTGGGTTTTTCTGCCTCATACTTGCTCTGCTTTTTCACCATGTTCCGGGGGAATGTTTTTTTTGGCATTTGTAAGCATAATTTCAAAATTCTCTTTCCTATAATTCCGTATCAGAGGACATGATTCAATTTCTTCATTATAATAAATCTCCATCTAAATGAAAAGCCTGGCAGGAATATGTGGTACTTTTCTGCTCCAAACTAAGTGGGTGATTTTGAGCTCACCTGTCCTCATTATTTTCTTATTATTAGTCATCTATATTATCAAGAGGAGAGGGCTTTGAAAAAAGCAATTTCAAGATCTTAAGATGCCCCGCACATAAAAATAATTTAATCCATCTGCAAACCATGGTTCAATTTTCCCAGTGTTCCATGTTCCTGACTGATAATTAGAAAGTCAATCCCTTAATATTTTTACCTGATTGTGCCCTCCTAGTCTGTCAGGACAGACTGAGCACTAGGGGTTAAACAGGGCTGTGTTTAAAACTGATATTCCTGCTCCTTCCTCCTCCTCCTCACTGACAGGAGATCAGGGCCTGGCTCACATAGATTTGAGGTCTCTCTGCCAGTGATGGGTGGGAGTCCAGCATGGGCAGAGCTGCTGCAGAGAGGTCTATTAAAGGCAACCAGTTTTAGAGTTTGGGGGTACGACATGAACCCAAGCGCCAGCAGTGGGAGATGTTCATCTCAAAGCAAAGAGAATATGAGCGCTTCTTTGCGTCTAAGATAATTCTTATGTGTAACTCTGAGGCTCTAGAAGAGGGAAAAGACCCCTTTGTTCTTTCTCCTCCAGGATTATTTATTTATTTTGTGCTAAGGAAGCAATTACTTTCCTGGAAAATCATAGCATGTGGAGTTGAAAGTGTCAGCAAGGATCACAGAATCACAGAATGGTTTGGGTTGGGGGAAAGCTCAATGCCCATCCCCTCCCACCCCCTGACATGGGCAGGGACACCTTCCACTATCCCAGGGTGCTCAGACCCCCATCCAACCTGGCCTGGAACACTGCCAGGGATGGGGCAGCCACAGCTTCTCTGGGCAACCTGTGCCAGGGCCTCACCACCCTCACAGGGAACAATTTCTTCCCAATATCCCATCTAACCCTGCCGTTTTTCATTTTTAAGCCATTCCCCCTTGTCCTGTCACTCCAGGCCCTTGTCAAGAGTCTCTCTCCATCTTTCCTGTGGGCTCCCTTTAAGCCCTGGAAGGCCACAATGAGGTCAGCGGGACCATGGACCATTGTGAAGATTGTAACGCACCAGCTTCTCTAGGAGGAGGCTGCGGGAAACCATATTGAAAGTTTTGGAGAAATCCAGGTAGACAATGCCTACATCAGCTGAGCAGGATACTTTGTGATGGGTCCAAGTGGGTTTGTCAAGCACAATCTGCCCTTGTGCTGGCTCTTGCTATTCATGGTTTCGGTTAATTTGTGACAGCCTCCGGGAGAATTCCCTTCACAACTTTTCCACAGAATGAAGCAAGACTGATGGGCCTATAACTTCCTGGATCCTCCTTTAAGACATTTTTTTACACCATGGGAGTGACATCAGCACCTTCCAGACTTCCAGAATGTCCTCCGACCTCCTCAGTCTCTTCCTGAAGATTATGGGGAGAGGCCTCACAATGATGTCACACAGCTCTCATAACCCTCTGAGAGGCTGTCAAGGCCCATTGATGTTTTCTGTAAGGAATGACACTTGAAGTGAGTTATGAGCTATTTTTCCCCAAAAAACTTGGGGTTCAAGCATCTGTAAAAATTCATTTGCCAACTCTTCCTTCACTGGTGTTGGGTCTGTGTTTGCGTCAAGCTGGATTTCTACTCCCCAGGCCAGAGGCCCCCCGCTCAGATGCTGGCTATGGTTTCGTTCAGCTCTGATTTTAGTACTTCATGTCTGTGAACTGCTGCCCTGAGAGCAAGGCGAGGGAGTAACCTAGTAGTGACACTTAGATCCAGGCATTCTGCTTCCCAGAATCAAGGCTTTATCACGTATTAGGATACAGTGCTGGGATTTTGTCAGAATCATAATTGCCAAAAATGCATTAAGTTTATTAAAAGCCATATCCTGATGTCTGTTAGGAATGTGGTGAGACAATCTGTTGCTCACACTACACACGCTACAGCAAAAGAGGTCATGATCTTAAGGCAGGGATACAACCTTGTAGGAGAAGAGGAACGGGGCTTATTTCAGTTTTTAGTCATAGGTGGCTGAAAAATGAATTTAATATAAAGCTCCCCTCTCTGTGTTTGCTCCTTGGCCACAGGAATAATTTTATTTCATTTCTACAAAATATGCTGGCTGATGTTGTTTAGAAAGGATTTTATGTGATCGTATTCTTGCCCATAACTTTCTCATTAACTGCCCCAGGCCGGACTTGCTTTTGTCATTCTTTACTTATAATTTGCTGTTTATACAGTGCTGTTACCATCTTAAATCCCAGGGTATTCATTTGGTTGTCTCCACCATCCAATCCCACTTAAAAGGGCAAAAAAAAGGACTTGAGTAAGTTTTACAGATGGGAAAATTCATGCAAACAGAACCATCTGAGAATTCACAATACTTTCAGGGCAAACACATATTGGCATGATTCATTTGAAGTTTTTAAATGAATGTTATTGCTAAAAACTTGCAGCTTGCATGAATATTCATGGGAGCAAATAAACTTTCAAACACCAAACCAAACTAATTTCATTAGAATGTATTTCATAATGGCATTTTGAAGTAGTCTCACAGCTCTTCCTTAAATTATTTAATTTTTTAAGCATTGCTAGTTCCTTCCCCATCTGCTAGTACAATGATCTATCACTGGTACTCTGAATTATACTGAATAAAGTTATGTTACCATAACAACTCTTAAAGTACATATAAATAGGAAACCTGCATGTATTCTACATGATTACATATAGATAAGAGAATCACACAATCATCACGATTGCAAGAGACCTTCCACATCGTAGAGTCAACCTAGTAACTTTTTTCTCCAAGTGATTATTTGACCAAAATAAAACTACACAACAGCCTACAAAAGGGATAAGCTCCTGCTTGTTTTAATTCTTATTTAATTAGATTTCTATGGTATTTTCAGGAACATAATTACAAAAAGTTACTTCTGCAAGTTAGTAGCCAAAAATAATGATTACTCAGAAAGATGAGATGGTGAATCATTTAATCCAAGACAGAATCACAGGGTCACCAGGTTGGAAGAGACCTTCGAGATCACTGAGTCCAACCCATGCACTAACACCGCCTCAACTGAACCATGGCACTGAGTGCCACATCCAATCTTTTTTTAAACACATCCAGGGATGGTGACTCCACCACCTCCCCAGGCAGATGATTCCAGAACTTTATCACTCTTTCAGTAAAAAACTTTTTCCTAAAACTAGGGAGAAACAGTCGGAGAACACCCCCCTTTACACCAAAGTTTTGGTTTTGGGTCTGAATGCGTTGACTGTGGCAAACCAGCTGACTGTTCTTCAGCACTTCAGAGAGCAGTCACACTCTTCTCTGCCAGCAGGTCTGTGGGATGGCAGCCTCAGAGATAAGAACTACATCTGGGAGCTCCTGCCTCCACCAGCACATCTGAATCCAGAGGACAATATTTGCTAAGAGGGCGAGTTGCTCTACAGTGGAATTAGGGTTGGGGCTGATCCAACAGTTCTGGCAGAACATTCCCAGAATCACAGGATCACAGAGTAGCTGGACTTGGAAGGGACCTCTGGGGATCACCCAGTCCAACCCCCTGCCAAGGCAGGGTCACCAGAGCTGGTGACACAGGAACGTCCCCAGAGAGGGAGACTCTGTGCCCTCCATGAGCAGCTGTTCCAGGGCTCTGCCACCCTCCATAAAAACAAGTTCTTCCTCACGTTGAGATTAAACTTCTTGTGTTTTAGTTTATGGCCATTGCTCCTCTTCCTATTGCTGGGCACCACTGAAAAGAGTCTGACACCATCCTCTTGACACCCCTTTGAGATATTTCTCTGCAGGAAAAGTTTTCCAAGTCAGATGGGTCGCTCTATTCAGTCCTGATCAAGCCTGGAAATAAAACGTTGGCTGATTCGCACAGAAGTTATTTTTGCTTAATATTAGCGTTTTTTGAGCTAGTATAAATGCATCCCCTAAATCATGTGCATGGGACAGTCAGTATCAGTCCTGAACCCCTTCTGTAGTTATCTGCAATCCCCTTTCTATTCCTCTCTTTAAATCCACCTTGTTGGCCTGGCAGCTCCCTTCAGCACTATCTGTGTTCTTCTCTGGTCTTGACTCCAGATTTGAAACTGTGCCACTCTTTAGTGTTTCTTTATTCCTTACCCTCTGAAAAATGTATTTCTGACTCTCCTGAGTCCTGTTTTCACTAAATCCTCATTGAAGTAAATAAAGTCAAATAATCCTAGAAACACATATGAATGTTTCTGTGGAAAATAAGGTGAGATGGCTTCCCTCTTCAGTAGTCCACTCAACACTTTTGCACTAAGACCAAGTATCTGACTGAAATCTCTTTGACTTTTTTTTCACTGTGAACTGTCATGCTATTTAATCAGGCAGAAATTCAGTTCTGACAGTGGCCTTGATAAAAACAGCATCCCAAGTTTCCATTTGTGCTGTGGCTCCAGTTCACATGTGCTGTTTAGAAAAGAAATACTTTATTACAGATATCTTTTTGAAACCTGAATGTGGAAGCCAAGCTGTTCTCTCTCCTCATTTATCTTCATCAGTTAATGGTTGTTGTGCAAGCCACCTTTGGAATCCCTTTGTTGTCTTCTCCTGGGTGATATCTCTATTACCATCAAATGTGTTCATCAGCTTCCTCTCTTACCTGCAACTGACTGACTTTGCCAATGCACCTGCCAAGAGCACTCTGGTGTTTCTCCTCACAGCCTCATTGCCCTTCAGACACAGATTCAGTGTGGTATTTTCACACTGGGGGTTTGTAAGAGAGAGGAGAAGGCAGCTCTGTCTCTCAGTGCTTGCCAACTCTGCTTCTCCAGCATGAAATAAATGCTGGCTTAGGTGAGGTGGGGAAATGCACCAGCAAATATCAGACGAGAACTCTTCTGGAGCTGGAAGTAAAAACAGTACAAATCTGAAAGAGCTGGAAAACTAGGTTCCTCTTTGCAGCCATCTAGATCCAAATAACAAGTGGAGAGTGCCTGCATATTATTCAAGAGATGGGTTAAATATTTATGATGTGACAGTGACATTTCCACTCGTGTCAGTTGGACAGTTTCATTCCGGTCTCTGAATATATTAGATGAATACCCATTGCAGTCATCCATGGTTTTTCTCCTGTCATAAGTCTAACACACTTTTACCTCTCCGAAAAATGACATTCCAGTCAGGAGAAGACTTCTGCCTGAATTGCTCACTGCTTTCTGACACAGTTTAGATGGGATTGCCATAAGAGTTTCAAAGACCTATGGTCTAGCTTTGTTGAAACCACAAAACAAGTGTAGAAAACACTGCTGCTCAAGAAAAAATTTAGGGATAGTAATAATAATAATAATAATNTAGTAAGATTTTTTAATTCTAAGAAGGCCTTTGAAAAACTGCAAAAATCATCTCTTTGTGCAAGTTAGCATGTTCGTAAGGCAAAAACTCTGCCTGCTTCAAAATTCAGTCTCTTTATGACTGAGAATTTAATTGTTTTAAGTAATCCCATTTATTTTGCAGTAGTTGCGCTGGGGGCACACAGTAAAGGGAATTCTTTACCCAGTATGTTCCATTGAAAATACAACCAAGAAAAAATAATGTGCTACATCATTCAACCTAAACATTGCAAACATCCTCTGCTTTCTGTGTCCTCAATGAAAACAGAATGTGCTGTGTCCCCCACCAGCTACCTGGTGTCTTTCGTGAGCTAAAAGAAACACACACTCTGAAGAGAACTTTAATTTACATTAAATGTCAGATGAATTGCTGTCCTAGGCAGCCTGTTCCAGGCTGAATAGGGTGGGTGGACCAGGCAGTCTCTCGGTCCCTTCCAGCCCCAGCTTCTCCGTAAGCTCACGCCACAAATTCCCAATTACTCCCTCGGAAGGGCTCATGGAGTGGCTGGCACTCCCTGAATGAAGCCTCTAGCCCTGGTGGTTTGGCCTTGCTGGCTGGAAAGCACGAGGGAAGATGTCTCCTGATGAGCTTCCTCTCAAATCAATTTGTTCCCTGCTTTCCTTGGGTGGCTGTAAAGCCCAAGCTGCTGTTTACTTTATGCTGTCCCACTGTTTATTCATATTCAATGGTCTGTGCATTGCTGACTGATTATAGTCTCAGGGCTCCACTTCCCACAGGCTCATGCTGGCTGCAATAACTGTTTTGGCGAAGTTAATGTGAGTTCAGAGCAAGGAAATCCAGTTTCTTTTTCTTGCTGGCTAAATAAGTTGTTATATTTCAAAAAGCATGTACTGACTTTGAAGAAAAAAAGAAGTACACCAAGGAGAATTTTCCAGCTGTCCTGACTATTCAGGTATTATACCCTTTTCAGAAGCTGAGAACATTTAACCTCCTTGCAATATCAGTACGCCCTAAAATATGTGCCACTCATCTGTTTTGCAACTGAACCAAACTATTTCTTGTCTGTTCTACTCAAAACCCTGAAACCTATTATTCTCTTTCCTTCACAACAGCCTCTTATGTATCTCAGACTGAATCATATCCCCCTTCAGTCCTTGTTCAGGTTACCTGATCTCATTCACACTTTCTCTGCACACCATCCTCTCCGAGTGCTGGTTGATCAAAGTGCTCTGTACTAGACTGTCCTCTGTGAAACTACATTTTCTTGAAGTATCATGTCCAAAACTGGGCACTTTTTCATGTGAAACCTGCCTAGTTGTGAAAAAAAAAAGTGAATACTTCACCTATTTTCCAGGCCCTGGTTTTGTTCCTGCAACACTAGACCGTATTTGCCCCTTTCTAAATAACTTCATCTCATTGATGGAGCTCCTGCTTGGAATCTACTGCAGTCCACAGGTCCTCTTTTACACAACTGTTTCATACCAGAAGTTTCCCAACCTAAATTTCTGAGGGTCATTATTCCTGCCCAACTATAATATTTTGCATTTCTATTTTTCTTATCACACTTGACCAAGTCTTGCTTTTTATCATTGATGGGTGTGCAGTGTCAGGCCTGTGGAGGCTGAAGCCAGAAAAAAGCAAGAATTCCAAAGGAAATTGGTGACTGTATAAGATGTGATGCTACTCTGTAATGAGTCAGGACTTAAAATAAAGAGAGCTACTTAATTCTAGCTCTCTTTATACTGATAATTATTATTAGAATAATTCCAATTCATTCCAGGGCTGGAATGGCACTGAAAGCTTTGAAACAGGACATGCCACGTGAAAAAAACCCACCTTCTGATAATGGCTTTGCAGGGACCATTTTATCGTGGGGGTTATTGATCCTGGTAGCTGTGAGAAATAGTTGTGAATTCTAGCCAAGCCATCAAGAATCCAAAGGTCCTCGGATAGGGAGAACCAAACCTATCAAGCACCCTATTAAGTGTTCTTTAAACAATCTTCCACTTTGAGGAGGGTTCCTCATTTCAGTGGCATTTCCCATTTGAAAGTTATCAGTATCTCTGGGGTTTATTCTGTTTCTACTACTGTTTCCTCCACCAAACCCACTTTGCTGGCTCTGTTCTTCTCCCTAGTTTGCCTCAGAGATGAATCAAGGGACTCCAGTTACTTTTCTTCATGCAGAACTTGACATAACAGGGCTCATCTGCTTGGCGTGTAGGTATCATGGGACTAAAATGTTAAATAAAGGGCTGAGACCGTCCTCAGACTCACAAACTCTATGAAAGACTATTTAAAAATGTAGCTGCTATAAATATCTTTTATATCTCTAACACAAGCAAAATGAATCTGCTTGTCAGTAAAAGTATTGCAAAGTAGCAGGAGAAATCAGAGAGCGATGAACAAGTTATTTTTAAAAGGAAAATAAATCGTGGCTCATAAAAATGCTGCGATACAAACAGGCCAAAAGCAAGGAGGAATCTGATGAAATATGGTCAGGACACAGGAGAAATCTATCAAGAGGGAAGGAAGACTGAATCAGGATTGTTTCTCAACATCATCTGAGCATATATTTTACACAAAAACTAACAGTTATCATTTCAAAATGAGGCAATTAATTTCAATGCACACCTATAAATCATCACAAAAGACCTCTTGCTTTCAGATAGGCAACAAATCAGGAGATGAACTCAATTGTTTCTTAAACAAAGACTGTCTCCCTCGCTGTCATTCAGTATTTTTCACCCCAAGGCCTTAAGAAAGATCTGGCTGATATTGCTGTCTCACCTGGCAGCAACGCTGAGGGACAGCAGAGACATCTCTGGGGAATTTTAAACTTCCACAAAATGTTTTGGTGTCTTTACAGAGCAGAATTGCTGATTCTGAGGATACCCTCCTGTTGGTAGAAATAAAACATGCCAAACCAGAGGGCGGAGCTTCAGGAGTAATCATCGATTAGGACCAGAGGGACCCCCAAAAAACCCCAAAACACCAAGAAAAGAAAAGCATGAAAAAGCTCATTTATTTGAAGTGGAAATGAGATTCTAAAATATCATTTCCCAGACCTGAGGAAACAGGAAGGTATTTCCAGCTTTTTGTCCCAGTGACAGCATCTGTCCTTGGGCAGGCATGAGGAGCTCTGATTTTTTAGCTCTCTGATTACAGCTACATGTAAGTAACTGCACTGGATTAATGTTCTTGATTTCTTGAACACTGATGGGTGAAATCCTGGCCATAAGGTCAATGGGAAATTTATTCCAACTTCCCTAAAGCACCTATTTACACTATGCCTTCCAACCATGTGGTTCTGCCAGCTGCTGGAGGGACTTCCCAGCCACATTTCCTACATACTTTCCCTGTCCTCACATCCATTTATGTCCACTTAAGCTTTGAGAAGGTTTTTTTTTCTCAGATTTTTGGTTCCCACAATGACAAACAGAAAAATTAGGATGTGAGTGCAATTTCTTCTGTCCATAATAAATTAAAATAGGAAGAGGTGGTAAAGATTACAGTAGATTCTAGTAAGGATTTGTTTAATTTATCAGATGTGGCAGGACGAAACAGTTTAAAATGTATTTAAGAGTTTTCTCTCCATTGGCAATTAGGTTCCCAGCACAGTATGTTTAAATAAAAGATAAACATATCTAAAAAAGCTTAAAACCAGGTCATCTTTCAAGCTTATCTACATGAACTAGAGAGAAGTGGCAGGTCTCACACCTCAAGAGAAATTTAAACTCTGTTATCTTAACAGCCAAATATTTCCTGTGAGACAAATTAGCTGTATATCCCAGAAAGGCACATGCACACATGTATTTTATACTCAGTGGGTTGCAGAAATGAGTCTGCACCAACACTTTTGAACAGCGAGGAAAATTTTAAAAAGCTTTTGAGATACACCTTCCAAATTCCTACTGTTCCATTTGTGCAGCAAATTCTTCTGTTCTGAAGGTTACTGATTTCTCTAAGAAGCAGAAATAAAGGAAGGTGGTGAGGAACATTAATTAGGCTGCTGCTTCACAACAACCCTATTTGTTGTGAAATCATGTTTGAAGAATAAAGATTATTATTGAATAGCATTTATTAGTTGTACAGCACAGAGTTGAACTCTTTTTTAACTGGGACAGTCTGGAAAAGGAGGCTAGAAGGGAGCCAGTGCATTTAAACTGTGTCAAAATGAAGTCAGTTACTCACTGATCCTAAAGGAAAGTTACAAAATCAACCTATATTCAGGCTCAGCCTGTTCTCTGTAGAAATTCAATTCAAATGCTTGATAATACCTAACATTAAATAGAGGCTTATGCTGCAATATTTAGAGAAGGCTTTCCCAAAAATGCGCTCCACCACCGTGAGCCCATCAGACAGGGACTGTGCCTGGGGAGGCTCTCCTGCTTCCCAGACATGTTTGCTCTGGGGATTCCTGACAGTCTCAGTGAAGAACACATAAGAGTTGTTATTATTAGAAGCTGGGAAGAGGACATTACACAGAAGCCCTAATCATATTATAGGTCTCTGCAAGTCTGATTTATGGTGATACAAGTCAAAAGAGGAGAGATCAGAGCCAATTTCGGTATGCTGGAGTACCGTGTCAGGACTGGGCCTCTGGGGTAGACAAAAGATGACTTAAATTGTGAGTGCTGACAGGCAGCTGATAATGGTCTGTACGTGAGTGAATTCCTAAACCTGAACTTTTGCACTCCCAGGCACAAGCCTGCCACAGGCTGGAGGCAACCAGGAAGGTCTGGTTGTAAATTTTGATAACACCAGACCAAAACGAAGGTGACAGGTCCTGAATCCTTCAATTCATATTGCCAGTGAAAGTACCAGGAGCAAGCAAGGCTCCAATCAGCCTGAGGCACAAGGGAACAAGGCTGTCCCTGAGCCAGCCGGGTGTCCTGGGGACAAGGAGGCCAATGGGATCCTGGGGTGCATTGGGAAGAGCAGTGCCAGCAGCTCAGGGAGTGATCCTGCCCCTCTGCCCAGCCCTGTGCGGCACATCTGCAGTGCTGTGTCCAGCTCTGGGCTCCTCAGGACAGGAGGGACAGGGAGCTCCTGGAGCGGGGCCAGGGGAGGCTGCAGAGATGATTTAGGGCCTGGAGCCTCTCTGACAGGGAAAGGCTGAGGGAGCTGGGGCTGTTCAGCCTGGAGAGGAGCCCCAGCTGAGAGGGGCCCTCAGCCCTGGGTGTCCCTGTCTGCAGGGAGGGCTCCGAGCAGGGCCCAGGCTCTGCTCCGGGGGGCCCAGCAATGGCACCAGAGGAACGGGCAGGGACTGATCCCAGGAAGTTCCAGCTGGACAGGAGGCAGAACTTCTTCCCTGGGCAGTGACTGAACACTGAAGAGAGAACAGAGAGGGTGTGGAGTCTCCTCACTGGAAATATTCCAGAACACAATCCTGTGCTGTGTGCTCTGGGATGGCCCTGCTAGAGCAGGGAGGTGGCACCAGTGACCCACTGTGGTCCCTTCCAGCCTGACCCATCCTGGGATTCTGTGATATCCTTTCCAAGGCTCCAAAATAATGAAAATTACCCATAGTCTTTCACAGAAAGCCTTCTGAAATCAGAAAGTCTACTTTGCTGACTAAAAAGGGAGGGAAAGATGCAGAAATCTCTGCTTCCCTACAGAAGAGCAGGGAAACACGTGGAAAAACTGACCACCCACCGACAAGACATAAAGCAATGCCTTCCTCATATCATCTAATGATGCTTAAAGGAACTAACTCACGAAAAGAAAAGAAAAGAAAAGAAAAGAAAAGAAAAGAAAAGAAAAGAAAAGAAAAGAAAAGAAAAGAAAAGAAAAGAAAAGAAAATGAAATCTTGCTACTGCCTCTAAATTATTTTACATTTTGTTACTTTTGGACCCTTTCTTTAAGATGGATCTGATCTATTCTTCCAGGTTAGAAATTCCTATGATAACTTACTGCTTGTTTAAAAGAGCAGGTGCATATTTTTTACTGTCACCAGCCTTTATGCTGCCACATTTTACCAAGGCTCAGAGTTCAGTTTGCAAGCAGACACTGCCACAGTGGCACATGGTGATCTCCCTCCTCATTTTCATCTAGTTCAGGTAACATGACCATCCGTTCCTCAGAGCACCAAGACAGTCAAATGATAAGGAAACCAAAGGCACATTCCTAAATGTTTTTGAACTGACAAAAGAGTTGCAGTTTTGGTGCTTTTTGCTACTTTTCATTTTGCCAGTTGAAATATGAAATACCCCACTCACAAAGGTGTAAGATCAAAAGAACAATTGTCAATATGCAATAAGATGTCTAGCTGATCTTTTAATCTCCACAGATCCAATCAGCACCAATCCTTTGCAAAAAAAAAAAAAAATCTCTTCTGCCAGTAGGTCTATTTAGTTTAAATTGATACACAAATAATTGATTTTAAGGATCAGAGCTTGGGTCATAGAAACTTGGCAATGACTTCTTTGGGAAGAACAAGTTTTCCAACAGATTTATTTGAAAAATTTATTAAAGAATCCCTGACATCTGTGTTGGTTAAATGATAAAACAGATTGCAAGAATAAGAGTGTTTAAAAACCTATCCTGAGGACAGCCTGGGGCAGGGCGATGACAGCATAATATACTTACTGTCACTGGAAACATCTGAGTAGGATGTTAATTCCTTGAAACATTGTGTACTTAATTAGTCCCCTGGGTCTTCAGGAACTGGCTTTTGTCTATAAGTCTGCAAGCTACTGCATGAACAAAGTGAACTGAACAGTTCATTACAGCTCTAATTAACAGATTCTATACAGAAACTAAGATTATGGTCCTGACAGATGACAAATAAGCACAGACCCACCATGTCATCTTCCAGGCTGGGTTCTTTTCCTTGGAGTTTTCCAACCATCCTCTCAGCCCTGGGGCACTGACAGTGACAAGGCTACAACAAAACTAAACTGGTAATTTTAATGACCTTATTTTAGAATGCTGGTGAGGCCCTGGCACAGGCTGCCAAGAGAAGCTGTGGCTGCCCCATCCCTGGAACTGTTTAAAGCCAGGCTGGATAGGGTTTGGAGCAACCTGGGACAGTGGAGGGTGTTCTGCCCATGGCAGAGGTGGGATAAGAAGGGCTGTAAGGTCCCTTCCAACACAAATCATTCCGTAATTCACAGCCAAGTTTGGGGTGTGCCCCTTAGCACGCATGCTCTGTTCAGATACAGTAAACAAAAACATATAAAAACATCTGTGGACAAAAATGTACAGATGTCTTGAGAAAATTCAATGCTCTATATAAAATAGTTTCCAGTACACAGGAAGAAGAAAGCAAGCATATTGATATTTGCGAAATATAAGGCATGGAAGAAAAAACACTGTAGAGAAGAAATTATTTGGAAGTTTTTAAAATGTAAAAACGGAATTTGAATTTCAGTTCTCCTGATTTAACATCGATTTGAAATGGAGATGTGTGAATTGGTCTGAACCCATTTTGGTTCTACAATAACTATACAGACTTTAATCGAATTTTTTCTAATTGTTTTTCAGCATAATTTTTGCCAGTCCCATCCACAGCAGGAAAAGCATGCACATGATGATTTATATTGCTGGTGGATGTGCTGGGGAACCTTTGCTGAGATTACAAAGCCTTTTTATCTTTCAAAGTCTTACAGCAATGCTGGAAAGACAGCAGTGAGCTCAAGGAGAACTGAAGAAGAGAAATCAACATGCAGTGGCTACATCCCAGAGAATTAACTGTGTTATTTAGATACTATTAATTGTATTTTCCAAAGAAAGGTAAATTTATGAGTCATATCATATAATTTGTCGAACTTTTGGTACTTGGTAAAATTCTCTGTGTAAAGGAATTGCACATTTTCCTTGGAGACCACAGAATAATTTACCCTTTGCATTATGTATCTGTACTGTGTTTATAAACTGCAACATTTTCCAGAAGTACAATTAAGTTTGGGATTAGGATTATTTGAATGAACCATTTGGTTGATATGAAATCTGGAGAGAATGCCTCCAGTTATGCTTAAATTCTTAAATACTATTTGATGCTGAGAGTTCATATTTGGGACTTCATAGAAAATGAACAAAGTGAGCAACACTTCAAAGAAATTCTGTAGAGCTGGTAACTAATGCTTAGTACTATTCTGCTAATTAGCTGGCATCTTAGAGAGTGGAATTAAGCAATTCATTTCCTCCACAATAATGTTAGTGCTTCCAGTGGACAGTGATGTACCATGCAATCTACTTATGTCAGGAAGGGAGAAGATAATAACCTTCCACCCTCAAATGTTTGTATTTATATTGTAACTTAAGGCAGTTAATGAGGTGGGGAGTCAGGTTTATACAACAACCATTAAAAGAAGATAGAAAAAGCTTCCCACATTAATTTTTACCCTTTCAATTAAAGCCTGATCCAGTAGAAGACACTGAAATATTTGCTGCCGGCTACAGTCTAGGGAAATTTTGGACAACAGAAACACTTCCTTGGTTATATCTCAGGGTAAAGCATCTGTAGCCACACCCTGTGGTGGTGAATAGTGCCTCATGCAGCTGGTGGCCAGGAACCAGTGGGGTTTCCTGAGGCTCAGTACTGGGGCCAGTCCTGTTTAATATCTTTATTGGTGATCTGGACAAGTGGATTGAGTGCACCCTCAGTCACTTTGCAGACAATGCCCAGCTGGGTGGGAGTGTGCATCTGCTGGAGGGCAGGAAGGCTCTGCAGAGGGATCAGGACAGGCTGGATCCATGGGCCCAGGCCAGTGGTCTGAGGGTCAGCAAGGCCAAGGGCCCGGTCCTGCCTTGGGTCACACCAACCCCCTGCAGCTCCAGGCTGGGGCAGAGGGGCTGGAAAGCTGGGAAAGGCCCTGGGGGTGTGGGGACAGCGGCTGGACATGAGCCCAGCTGTGCCCAGGGGGGCAAGAGGCCAATGGCACCTGGGCTGTGCCAGCCATGGGGTGGCAGCAGGGCCAGGGCAGTGACTGTCCCCTGTGCTGGGCACTGCTGGGCCACACCTCAGATCCTGGGGCAGTTCTGGGCCCCTCAGGACAAGATGGACATTGAGGGGCTGGAGCGTGTCCAGAGAAGGGAACGGAGCTGGGGAAGGGGCTGGAGCACCAGGAGGAGCTGAGGGAGCTGGGAAAGGGGCTCAGCCTGGAGCAAAGGAGGCTCAGGGGGGACCTTCTGGCTCTGCAGAACTCCCTGACAGGAGGGGGCAGCCAGGGGGGTCGGGCTCTGCTCCCAGGGAACAGGGACAGGACAAGAGGGAACGGCCTCAAGGTGTGCCAGGGGAGGGTCAGCTTGGACATTGGGAGGAATTTCTTCCTGGAAAGGGTGGTCAGACATTGGAAGGGCCTGCCCAGGGAGATGGTGGTGTCTCCATCCCTGGAGGTATCAGAGACATGCCTGGATGTGGCACTCAGTGGTCTGGGCTGGGTGACAAGGTGGGGATTGATAGGTCTCAGGGTGGACTCGGTGATTTTGGAGGACTTTTCCAACCCAATGGTTCTGTGATTCTATGCCCTTGAGAGAAATGAGGCTCAGTAAAATTCAGTGAATTTCATTAAAGTGCTAAAAGCGTTGCTGAGTAATATCTCCTGATGACTTGGAACATGCCAAGTTAACTTTATGTTTACAGTAATTGACATTTGTGACAGCATAAAGGGGAGAGGAAGATTTTTGTAATGACAAAGGTTGACAGCAAAAGGCTTGATAGCTGCATAGTTCTGTTGGATTCTTTCATTTCAATCTTTTCCTTAGAGTTATAAGAATTGCCCCAAACCAAATTGCCTGTTAAAACGTCCTCTGTAAAACACTTGATTTTCTTCTGCTAATCCCCTTTAGAACAAAAGGATTTATGTGCATTCACTATTTACTGTGACACCCACTAAAGCCATATAAACTACAAGAATGTGAAGCACAGCACTTATAATTTGCTGTACACAGGTATTTTGACAGATAGGGAATAAAATGGGAGAGGCAGTTTTGCTTTCAGCTTGATGAAGCTTAGCCAGAAACAATTATTTTCATGATTCAGAATAAATGTGTAAAAAAGGTAGCAGCTAAACACCATCGACCTCATTCAGTTGCTGAACCTTTCAATTTATGGCAAACAATCGAAAAGCTCATGGCATTATTCACTGATCCTGTTCAAAGACAAAATTTTAATGTTCAGCTGTGTAGCGCATTTGCTAAGGGGACCCAATGCCTTATGGCACCACTATGGGTAATTTTTACCTTGAATTCATCCATATAAATTATTTTATGGAAAGCTAAAGTGTGCAGGGAGAACTTTAAAATCAAATAATCCTGTAAGAACTCTGTGCTTAGTGATATCACGTACTAGATGTCAAACCTGTCCAGATTAGATGTTCCAAAGTGCTTCATGGCAAACTATTAAATCCCTTCCCCTTCTCTGTGTTGATACCCTTGATTTGTCTCTGCATTTAAATGGAGAGGTTTACAGTTCTACAATTCAGCTGCAGAGGAGATTTGCAGTTCAGGCAAATCCTCAACCTTTACCTTACAGAGGAACAAAACAACATATTCTCAAAATTACCAATTCTTTTCTTTTGGTAAAAAAAACAGTTTTATGAGAATTGAAAATGGAACTGAGTTATTTAAAGGCGCATACTAAAATGTTTCTTCTATCAAAATAAAAAATCTCTTCTAGAATCATCTTCTTATGAGGTAATGGGAGATTTTGCACAGCTAAAACTCAGTGGTGCCTTAGGTAATACCTGTGTTGAAATACTTTTAGGATTATGAGTTGTTTTTCTTATTTGTTCTTAACTGAAAACTTTTCCTTCAGCTGGACTTTGAAATAATGCACTATGTTTAAAATATGTCTCAAGAACTTTCTCTTAAAAACAAACAAACCCAGGACACTTCTTGCTCCCACTGGTGCCGTGAGAAGGCTTCAGTAAGAAAATTTCAGTGGATTCTAAGTGAAATTCCATTAAAATTGAAGCAGATACAACTTTTCAGTGAATTCATTCATGCTCCTGCTAAAATCATCTGACTTAACTGCAGTGTGAATTATTAGGCAATGTTCAAATTTGTACTTAATGAACAGGAAAATCATAAAATTATGATAATGGTGAAATTCTATTCTTAATCTATCCCTTCCTTACCTTTCAATTAATCTATTTTGTTTTTAAAAATTGTCCTTACAGCACTATAGCACTAACCCAATTCCTAGATTCCTAGGAGGAAATGAAGGATGCCCATATCAGTCCCTCAATTACCTCCAGGGATGGTTGTTTAATTTTAATGAAGGCAGATGTATCAGTTTGATTTTCACGCAGTTTATCCAACAGCCCAACAGTGAGCACTGTGGATGAAGTCATGGAGCAGGCAGGTCACCAGGCTTTCAAGGTGTGCTAAATTATTTGGACACAACTGCCACATCTGTGAAATTAATTTGGGAGACAGCCTCCCTCATGAATACTTAGAATCCTTTCTATTTCTCACTCTAAGATTTTGGTGTGTTTGTTTCTTGTGCTGTGTTTTTTCTACAAATAACGACATTTTTTGGTGAAATTATCCTTTTACTTCTTGTAAGAGCTGAACATAGTTTTGTGTTATGAGATGCATCACGGGGAAGATCTGGGCTGACTGGGGCTGTGGTCTAAAGATAAAACAGCAGTCAGGCATCTCAGGGGACTCAAAATCAAGATAAGAAGGACAGATGGAGGACAATTAAAAATAGAAGAAGAAAAGAGACTTCTGTGGGTGGCTACTTCTTAACATCTGCCTGTAATATCTAGTTTCTTCTCTGGAATCAAAATCACACTTGGGTTTTCAGAGGCTGGAGTGGTAGGACTTTCTTTAACACAACACTACTGCCTTCATGAAACTTAAGGGAATGTAACACCTTTGGAGTCTCCTCTCTGTCACCTGTGCTGGAAAATGGCCAAGGAAATTCCTGAGGTGTCAGGCAAAGGGAACAGAGCTTTGTAAGCTTCATCTTCTTAGGAAATTCACTTGATGAAAAGGTAAAGGACCTACTTTGTCTCTCCCAGCAACCCAACAACAGCTCCAGGAGGTTTTGCCAGTGTCTTCTCTTGCCCAGTTCCATGTCCTTTCCTGCAGAGGTCTGTTGCAGAAGGCCAAAGCCGTAATCTGACCCTTACTTTTCAAGTTCTACTGTTGCTTGCTTTCTCTAGATTAGAACAACACAATCATATTTTACAAGGTCTGGTACCCTCATTATTTCTCTTCAGGCTGCTTTCTGAATTTGATGTCTCTTGCAACTGTGCAGCTTCTTTTTTACTGTTATTTGTCAGCCATTAATTAACTGAATCGATTCTTCTTTCTCTCACTCTCTCTTTCCACCTCTCATCATCCACTTTCATCTCATTCACTTTATTTAACATCACTTGGAAGGAATGAAGGTGATGCGGCAGTGCCAGTGTGAAGGGTCGAAAGAACATGGGAAACAATCATTATAGAAGCAGCAGAATATGGAATATATTGTTTCAGTGTTTATTATTTGACCTGTCAATATTCTGATAGGCTTATATCAACTGAGAATGCCTGATTTCTCTTGGGATTTTAAGCACTCCTAAATAACAGCTGCTACCATGATGGGATGGAGCAGAACTGAACCCACCAAAAGCCCCAAATAGTGTGATAGATAGAATGTGAAGTTTTCTTCTTCACATTTATTTTTATTGTAGATTTCACATCTGTAAAAATGTTATCAAATCAAGATCTTTGAAACCATGTAATGACAGTATTTTGCTCTCTAGAAATGATTGAGATTCACAGGTGTCAGGGGTGAGACAGCAGAGGCTCAGACTAATGATGCGGAGTCATCAGCGGCTCCAGTGGGCAGATTTGAGTGCAATCACAAATCCAGGCCTTGAAATCAACCTCACATAAACAAGCTTTTCATGAATCTTCCATCTCAGTATTTAACAAATGCAGGTTTTTTACAGAAAGCAGAGGGGCGAAATGGATCATAAGGAAAGTAAACCCTTATAACAGTGAATAAGAAGGAAAGTTCATCAGTTGCAAGTAGGTAGCTGTTATCACCAGAGTACTCTGACCTTTCAAAGCCTTTGCCAGCTCTGTGGGGCTGTCCTCACAGTTAAGAGACAAAAGAGACCCTGAGAACATTTGCATCAGAGTTATTAGTTCTGATTCTCGGTGACATGGAGCCTGATTACATCTGAATATCTTCTAGTAATAAGAGGAGTTACTGACACCATGTCAAAACCACCACTCTGTTCTGATTACATTTGGATATTTTTTTCAGGATGCCCTTCCCC